>VDFB02256132.1:32852121-33113574 GCA_007258455.2 Sequoia sempervirens | reverse complement strand
TAGTACCTTAATGCTCATTTAGATTAAGGGTAGGTTGAGAAGGCCTGGAATGGCTTGTCAAATACTTTATCTTCTTGAAAGGTAATTCGACTCCACATGAGTTTATCTAAGGGCCGGGAATCGGTAGAGACTGCCAGGGTAACTCTGGATGAGGGCCGGTAGTCTAGGAAGATTCACCAGGGTAACCTGGAACAACTATGTGATGACACTTTGTCCTGAAGCATGATTGTAGTCTTTTGAGTAGAGTTAACTGTTATATTGTGGTCATCTCTGGAAGCATAAGTTGTGAATACTATGGTTTGATGTGGTCATGTCGTTATGTGTTTGTCAACCATGTAATGTAATGTATGTTCTTTGTTGTTAGTTTGATTGACTTCTGGACCTGTCATTATCTCCTAGCACGGAGGGAGTGGACCTTCGGGTTCCACGCGGTTGGGTGGAAACCGTGCTATACCTTCATTGGATACTCTTACAGATGATATTACACGACAGTGGATGAAAAACGTGTTTGTGGACGTGAATGTTGGATATGATGAGATTATTACCCTTATTGTATATTTACCTCATGTTTATGAGTGTACTCATTCTATCATCATTATGATGTATGGAGATTTATGAGAATCTCACTGGATCTAATCTGAATACATAAACATCTTGACTTTATAAAGCTTATGAAATTGGATCATTCATGAACATGATATGTTGTTATGTTTTTATGATTTTGTTTTTATAACGAGATGATCTTATTTGTATATGATTAAGTAACGTCGTCTTGGAATCCTTAGAACGTCTATGTAATCGAATGACTTTAAAAAAAAAAAATATTCGGTTAATTTGTTACTTTATGCTTTATCCTTTGGATTCCCTTCCTATGGCACAGTTACAAAACTATCATAAAGAGACTATAAATTAGGGAACATAGCTAGGAGGGGGGGGTTCCCATCCCATGAATAATGCCAGAAGAGAGCATCCAACTCTCTATTACCAATCCAACAGTCCACAAAAGGTAGTACTAAGGAATCTCAATAGAGCTCACCCTTGGAAGATACTTAAGAGTGAGAATTTTGGCACAATCCTGGTCCTAACAAGTGCACCATGTTTCCAGTATAACTTGGTAGCTAATACCTGACCACTCAAATCCACAGGCTTGAGCCCAAAAATACCCTCCTATTTTGGCTTGCAAAGAGAGTACCACTTCCCAAGGCCCCATTTTGAAGAGGATAAATTACTAGTTCAAAGAAATTAATAGGAAAGGGCATCAAATTCCTTAACAAAGAACGGGGGAGCAACTTGCACAAAGCACCTATAAATAGGAAGAGTTGGACGACACTTTTTACATACATACATACCAAAAGAAAAGTTCAAAAATTAAACAAGAGGATAGTCATCAGTTATCAATGGGGGTAGAGGTATCATAGAGCAGTCTATATTAGAGATCACGGTAAAAATACCACTATATAGTCCTATACAAAAAGATGACCAAGAGAGTCACATCTGATCTAAGAAAGGATAGTATTCAAAGTAGAAAATGATGACATAAAAAGTGCAACAAATATGACATAAAAAGTGTATAAAATATGATTGAAAAATTGCAGAAAATATGACATAAGAAGTGTAGAAAATATGACTGAAAAAGGGCAGCAAATATAACTAAAAAAGAGTAGGAATATGATTATCATAAAAGTGCAACAAATATAGATGAAAAAGAGCAAAAAATATAAATGAAAAGGGGAAAAAAATATAACCATAAAAGAGAAACAAATTAAAATGTTAGAACACAATCAATATGACTATTATAAAAGGGCAGAAAATTTTAAAAAGATAAAGATAGAAAGGAAGACTATTTGATGATTTTTTTAGGACATCTACCACTTTTCTAAATATAGTGCTTCTCAAGATAGGGTTTTGTATCATCTCAGAAGTTCCTACAGTGATAGACCTATGAAAAAGAAATGACAACCAAACTATGAAGGAGGAAGGATTTAAAGGGACACTTTTAACATCAAGTATTCTTGCACTTAATAGTTTGAAACCTAAATTATTTCTATGTAGACAAGGTTGCTTTGACATATGATTTTGGAGCAATCACTTCCCAAATTCAAACTAGTGATAATGATAGTTATAAGAGGAAAATGATTGTTTGATATGCAAGCACTGGAACATTTTGACCTATAGCATATCCTACAACTTTTCTTTTTTATGCATTTGGGGATGGCCAAAAGATGAAAATGATAGGACTATATTTTTTCATCAAAGGATAGTTGGATATGCTGATGGTGAAGACCTAAGTTATCTACTAGCAACTCATACACCTATAACCATGCAAGGACTTTTTCAAGCTAATAACAAGTTAACTACCTATCCATACTTAGTTATCATGCACTAAGAGGTATGTTTGGCCAATTTTAGGATCCCTCATGGTTATAACTAAAGTTAGGGGGATTTTGAGGCCAAAATTATGGATTATGAGATAGTTTAGGTCCCTTAAATAAAGGATTTTTTTCCTTGTACGCCCAACAAATTGAAGACCTAATGCAAAGGGTTTAAACTCAACTTTTCAATCAACATCATGCAATTTTAGAGATCAATTTAAGTTCAGCTAGATGTGGAGTTTTGAGAATCATGCAAAGGTCAAAGAAGTCAAAGAGGTCAAGTCAACTCTTCTACATCAAAGTTTGAATAATTGGCTACCAGTTCTAAGGAAATTTCACATCCAATTCAACTCTCCATGCACACTCAACGTCTTCCATGAGGTGCAACCTCTTTTGGCTGAAGAGTTTTTTAGAAAACAAATCATTCAACTCTTTTTAGTTAGTTCTTTCATTCCTCTTTCTACCTTATGCAAAAGATATGTATTTTAACTTATTTTGAGATTAATGGAGTGGCAACTTAGTTTTATTTTCAATATTCTTCAAGATTTGTACAAGAAAACTTTATTTATTGATAAAAAATAGATTTTTTATTTTCTCAAATTTCTTGTGTTGAGTGTATTTGTAAATGATTTTGATCTGATTTTTGTGATTATGAATTCCAATCCATGAATTATGTCTAATTTTAATACATTTCTTTATAGAATAAGAAAAACCCATACAGGTCATAGGTTGTGTTAGTTGTTTTTTAGTACTTGTAGCTATGAAAACACATAGTTTTCCTTCAACAAAACCCAAAACATAACCTCCCTATGAGACATTTTTGTATGAGTGTAAAAAAATGAGTTGTACGAAGAATAAAGTAGTTTTTGAGAGAAGTTATGAGTTAGGACAAGAAGTACAAAGTCTTTTATCATTGCAGCATCACCTCCTCGGTCAAGTTTATCTTAAAATTTAGTTTTCCATCCTTTCTTCTGTCAAACCAACAAGCTTCTAGGAGGTCAATCAAGGGAACCATATCGCTCTAAAGGTTCATCTTTACCATAGGCAACCCACAACTTGAAGATGATCCCATGTTTCACAGGATAGCTGAGTTTCACACTTAGCTAAAGGGTTCTATCCTCATGACAATAGTTTTTGGCATGCCCGATGGGACCTTAAAACTTGTTTTAGTCAAGAAATACTAAGTTTTCACCGTTGTCATGGTATATGCAGCAGTATTTTTGGCCTTTTTGAGGTTACAAACATATGTCAAGTGACTCTAATCTCTAATTTTAAAGTAGATCTACTGTGATTAGCACATGAGAAGAGTGGAAACAAGAGGAATTTCTTCTCCTTTTGATCATTTGTAGTTGTCACCACCAAGAAGAAAAGGGATGGCAGCGAGAAAGAGTCTTAGCCCACGAGCTAGCCATGTTCTACACCTCAAAATCACATGCTTGTAATTCATATACTAAGAGTTTCATTACCAAATACACAAGTACCATCAAATCCAATGGCAAGGAAGTTTTCTTTTGCACCATTTAATGGGGGAAAAACCATTAAATATTGCTCAACGTGATGATATTCTTGTGGAAACCCTTAGAATCTTACCTTTGTTCATAGGAGAAGATTAAAATATTCCCATTCAACATATCAGAGAAGTGTCTACATTATGCTTAGCTCACAATATGAAAACTAAGAATGTAGCAATTAGGGTCTTGGCTGCATCACTGAAAGGAAAAGCTTTGCAATGGTTCAGAATTTTGGTTGTCAATTCGATTAGAACATGGGGAAAACTAGGTGATGGATTACACAAGAAATTTGAAGACAAGTCAGATCATTTTTCTTTGGTGGAGCAACTAACTACCATCAAGAGAGCTCCACATGAGCATATGACTAATTTCAACTTCTATTTCTAGAAGATGTGGGATAGAATTCCACCAATAGTAAGACCTTCATCTCAACATGCATTTTTGTATTTCCTTAAATCCCTTAATAGTGATATATCTATGATGATTCAATCAATGGGTGGAAATACACTTCCTAATGCATATGATATCACCATTAGGAAAGAAAAGAGCCTTAGAAAAGCTAGTTAAATAGTGATTCTTTCAAGATAGATAGGTTCTTTTTTTCATTTGAGAAAATATTTATCTGCATGTTGGTTGGCGTGTGCAACATTCATGTCAACATAAATGGCACTAGAAGGAGGGCCTCTCTTGACCAAAATGGTTTAAGTTGTACCAATACTAGTCAGGAACCTAGGGTTAAAATGAGCCCTAGGGTAGATTCCACTCACATGGAAGTCAAATTTGTTCAAAAGATCCTCAATAGGAAGCTTTACCCTGAAAATCTACTTACTTTCGGATGGATAGATGAATGTAGGATTCACAACATGAAAGATCATAGTGAAGTTGACTATAAAGTTTTCTTAGTTAGGGTGAGCCTAGACATTAATAAAATAATTTTGTTAACTGAAGCTTCCCTAAGTAGGAAAAGGATGGAAGTATTATCAAAACCTAGTTTAAGTTTAGAAAATTTGGATAATCCTAACGAGAGTAAGGTTGGAAAAGTCTCAAAAGCTAGATTCAGAAGTGGTGAACATGCTAATTTTGAAATTCCTACCAAATATTCGATAAGTTTGTAGGAAAGGAAACAAAATCTTATGACACCACAAACGTCTAGAGAAAAGGTAGGACAACAAAGACATGAATTGTTGGAGAGCAAATGTTTGGATAACTAGAAAGGAGCAGATACAGTGCGACAATTGGAAAACATTGTGACATCATCAGATAATAGAAAATTATAGCTGGAAAGGGAAGTAACATCAGATTTGGTACTTGAATCTAAATAACAATCCTTTATTTTTTGTACCTCTTGATATGTAGGAACTATCAATTTCCAAATTTCTTAACGAGGCGAATAATTTTTGTACCTTTTAGCGAATGATGTGCATGAATTATTTTGTGGGAGTGAAATTTGAGGGTTTGATTATGTTTTGAGGGGCAAAGATGCAATTTTTTTATCAAAACATATTTTAAAGGGAATTTATCAAGGATGTGATTAGTTGTGAAGGTTTGAGTCATTTTTGTAACTTTCATGTAGTTCAAGAGAGACATGCACTTTTCAACAATAAACAAGGCTTTTTTAGTTGTACTATGTAGTATCGAGTGGTTTTTTAGTAATAATTTATTCAAGTCTTTAATGTTTTTTTGTACTAGATGAGGGTTGTTTAGTACGTTTTACAATACTATTTAATGATGTATAATGATTACGAGGTATTAATGTAAAGTTGTTAAAAAGGGAGTTTGTAGGTGTTGTTTTGACCAATGGGATGTTATAATCTATGAGTGATTGGGGTTATTTCTTTAGTTTGGACTAAAAAGATGCAAAGTTTTTAAGGCCATGGTATCTTTGTTCTTGTCAACATGGTGGAAAATCAAGAGCATTCTTGTTTGGGAAGCTTTCCTTCATTCATTCTTTAGAATTATTTTTTAATGTAAAGCTTTCAAGCTCATTTTCCCTAGGTTCTTGAATTGATGAGTGAATTATGCACATGTGGATTTGATGCAAAGGAAAATTATCTCCTCTACCAAACAACTCTTTCACAACATAAACTACACACTAGGTAAGCTCCGCCCAAACTCAATCATTCAATAAAATAATAAATTGCAACAAACTCAAGTTTTTATTAATTTTATATTAAAATTCAAATACATCTACATAATAAAATTACTCTTGATTTCAATAGTCTTCCATGACAGTTCGATCAATGCCATCCTTCTATTAATATAGTCAGAAATCCTTAACCATCCTCAACCAACAATTACCAATTCCAATCTTTGCACAGTCCCCTTAGCTCTTTTCCACACACCCCTTCACAATTCTACTCCAATCACCTACCTCCTTCAAGTGTCGACTCCATCTCTTCACATCTCTCTCAATTTGCAGCCTCACTCCTCTTTTCTTTGTTGTGCCCACCTTGTAATTGCATATTTTAAAATGTTTTCCTATCTAATTCATAGCCCCTCTACTATTTTTTCTATGCATCCTCATTTGTGTGCTATATCATTTCCTGACTTTTGTATTCATGTCTATTCATATTCTCTTATTCGCATAAGGTGCATATTTTTCTCTATTTTCTTTCCTTGTTTTAATGATGCAGGTCCACTATGGTATATTTAAATCTACCTTTTAATATATAAGTTAACTTTCAAATGCACCCCTCCAATATGCAATCTCTCATGACTCTTTTCTTGTTGCCTCTAACTTGGCACCACCTTCATTCCCTCTCCCCTGTTGTGAATGGAGTTCTCTCCTTTTTATCTTTTCATTTCATTTTAGAACTATCAGTGCCCCTTGTACTTCCATTGTTTTTTTCAAAACAAATGAAAGAATTTTCTCTTTACCCGCGACCTCTCTTGTGAAGGTGAAAAGACATTATTAAATTCAACATTTCAATTCAATCCATCGAAGTCAATAAAACATAATGTTATTTTCCAATAACAAATCAGGCGGTTCATCATCAGATTGAACATCAAGTCGACATCTTTGCAATCTGCCAGTGAATATGTTAGAGTGTTTTTAAAGCCACAACTAATCCAGTTTGTATACATTATGCAAGTGTAACTACAACATTAATAAATTTGTAAACTCTAATGGCTTCTACATCAACCACGACAGATTTCCCATTAAGCAGTGTTGATAAGCTACCAGTATTTGCTTCTTTATTTAGCGTACATGTCAAACAAGACTATTGAAAATACAACATTTGACAATATCCCACCAAAGCTCCAAAGCATCAAATTTAAGAGGTTTAGGTACTAATTGAAATGAGAAAGACCAAACAAATCGAAATTGAAAACAAACCAAACATTATTATTATTATCATTTTGGTTGGTGTTGATCGTCTATCCACCTGCGTGCTCTTGCACCAAGATTTATGGTTGTCTAAGTTGTTCATTGCAAAGTTGCGGAATATGTACGACTATCACAAGCAGAAACTAATTCTGGGAAAGAGATAATTTCTAGAGAGTGCTGTGAATATGAGGCAAAGAATGCTGACACATGGCGACAGAATGAAGAATTATACAAGTATGCGGGTCCATCGCTGAA
Source organism: Sequoia sempervirens (assembly GCA_007258455.2). Classification (NCBI taxonomy): domain Eukaryota; kingdom Viridiplantae; phylum Streptophyta; class Pinopsida; order Cupressales; family Cupressaceae; genus Sequoia; species Sequoia sempervirens. The sequence continues at coordinate 33,106,108 of VDFB02256132.1, read as the reverse complement.
TCTTTTTTGGTGGGAGAATAATATTAAGTTTTGGGAATGTTATTATAGTATATATATTTAATTATTATATATAATAAGTTAATATTATTATTCATGATATTATCAACAATAAAAATTAATGTGTAATATTATATATATTGTATATTTATTATGAATAATAAATAATATTGGGAGCTTTTTTGTTCGGGAAAAAGCAAGTCAGTCCTTTTTTGCTATGTGTATGAATAGTAGGTTTTGAGAATAATAGGTTTGTTAGGTTAATGAAACATAGAGAATGTATTTATTAATTATTCTGATATGTTCCTATATAAATGTAGATAATATATAATATATATCACCATATATATGTATATATCAGATAAAATTTATGACTATATTAATTTAATCATATTACATTTATTATGTAGTATGTTTATTTAATGTTGGAGTGTGTGAAATTATATTATATGTATTTTCTAATTAGTGCATTATTGTTGTGCATATGTTTAATAAATATAGTTCGAGAAGGGGTATAATGATGCCTATGGTAAGGCTTGTTGAGGACTATTTTCTGCAAACGAAGGAGAATTATGGACCTTCAATGTGATTGCAAGTTTTGCATTTGCTCACGTAAACAAAGAGGGAACTTGTGTTTTGGGTTTGGATCTTTGTAATAGATTTTTTTTGGTTTGTATTTTTCAAATATATAGGTTCTACTAAGAAAGAAAACTATAGTATCAATTTAGGTTGCAAGGTTGAGAAGGCATGGTTTTGGCATAAGCATTTTTGTCTTAAACTTTGTTTGATTATACTTTTAAAATTGGCAGTATATGGAACATACTTTAAGACTAAAAACGCTTTTGGTGGAAAGAAGCCTTTTAGTGGTTTCTTATTTTTAATTTCCTTGTATAGTGGATACATATAACAGTGGATTGTATGGTTAGTTGTCAGTATTCTTGTGTAACCAATATATCTCCCTAGTTTTAGTAAGCATACCTACTTTGCAAGGGGTGTTTGTTGTGAATCTGACAAGGGAAACTGAAGGATAGTATTTGTATTATAAATGCTTATATTTCATTGTTCTTAGTACATTGTGATCATTATTTTGACTTTGATTAAATGTAAACACTTGCAAATTATTATTTTGATTTGTCATTTTTGCTATAGATAACCATACAAAACCATAACAATTGGGCCTATGCATAACTAACCTTTTCTTTTATTTAATGTTGTCATCTGGGTGGTATAGTTACTGCATTTGAATTTATTTGATGGTACTAGTTGTAATCCAAATTTATTTTGTATGTACATGTTTTAAGACAAAATGCTTCCCAAGGATGTAATTATATAATTATGTTTTATTATTGTCTAGTTATATATAAGTATTCAATGCATTACTCAATTGGCTTGTATTTTAGAAGGTGGTGTAATATCCATTTAGAAGTGCAAATATTGTTGTGTAGGATGTTGTTGTAGTATTGTCCTAAGGGTGTCTAGGGTTGGAGAGGGTTGTTTCTAGTAGAACCATTTTTGTGTTAAATTTTGTTTCATTATACTTTTGAAATTGATAATATATGCAACATGGTTTAATACTAAAAATGATTTGGCTGAAATAAAGGCTTTCCAATGCAAGTATCCATATCATAAACATGATAATGCATATTTGAAGAACGCAAACCAGAATCAATAAATTATTCAAAAGATAGTATTGGAGTCATTTGTCATTATGACATAGCAAAATTAGAACATTTGTTATTTGTGGTATCAAATATTGATACTATTTGTATTAAGATTTAAAACATAAAGGAATACAACTGAAAAAAGGAAGTTGACATCAATTTGAAAATAAACATTAAAAGTGTTACTTTTGCTAAGGTTTGGTAAATGTTGTCGCTCTTGCTAGGATTTGGTAGAATGTTGTCACTCTTGCTAGGGCTATTTGATAACTTGATATTGAAAACTGTGTGTCGTACTATACATGATGATGCCATGGATCCAATTATGAATAGAAATAAGATTTGTGATAGATTTCATATCATTTGAGTGGAGTGCTTGTTAGGTCAAGGTATGGTCTGCATGTAGCCAAGTGTCATTAAAAATAAACATTGTAATTCTATGTGGCTTTCACAAGATTAAATTTGGTTACTTGGTTGGTTCAAAATAGGGATGGTGAGCTGAGAGCTTATAGATGGCCCATAAATAGGGATAGTGAACACAACTGAAATCATTAGCAGAAGGCTTTGTAATTGAGTGCAATGTTTTGAATTTTGATACACATTTTTATTTTTCAAGGTGAATAAGGAATAAGATGATGTTGTCATGTTATTGGGGAACTCTAAATTCTCATGCCTCTAGTTATGTAGTTACAAAGTAAAAGACTGATTTTCTTCAAGTTCAGATTGGGTGGAATTAGAAAGAAGTTGATCATGTTTACATGGATTCTAAGACAAGTTTTGAATGAGGATGAGGAACCTTGATTGAGATAAGTGATTTCATAGAGTGTGGCCACATAAGTATTTTAATATTGTTTGCATTGAAAGTTGTCGACTTTTGATACCCCATTTTGATAGAGGTCATGAAAGAGAAATTGTGGAGTTTGAAATTTATTTTGTGCTATTCTAATGCATTGAAGCTTCATGTAGGGAGTGGTAGCAACTTCACTACCCCTTATATTCTGCATAATTGTAGCTGGTAACCATGATAGATAGAGTTTCTATATTTATAGCTCCTATATCCCCAGCATTGTAGGCAAGCCGTATGGATTTTCAAAGTCATTTTGGACTATTCTAGAGAATTGGATTGAGCATATTATGCAATATATTTGGTATTAAATGTTTTAACTATTGACTTGCAATTTACCATAGTGGGATGTTGAATCAAGGTACATTTTTTTCTATAAATACAAATCCATAACTTGGTGGCTTGGAGCTATCTTAGCATCACTACAATCTTTGAATCAATTATGTATGATGTAAAGTGACATGTGTCATTTATACAAATCAAGAGCTTGTATGCTCTATTGATGTTTAAAAATCTATGTAATAATGTATCATTGTAATTCATTTACAATAAAGAATTATTTTGTGTGTTGAATGCTTATTCAAATTATACAAGTAATTATCAATAGTATTAATTTTTGTAGCAGTAGCAACTATAGATAAAATTTAAAGCAGTTTCAATGGCTACATCGATAGAAAACTATATGTATGTTCATATGTTATTTATTATGTAATTATGCATGCATAGGGTGGAAGTTGAAAGTAACAATAAGTGCTAAATAATTGAATGAAATAAACTTAGACAAAACAAATTTTTCTACTTCAATAAATTAAATATGGTCTATTTATTAAATATTTACATACATATTTAAAACATAAAGAAATACAAATGAAAGAAGAGAGATGGCATCAATTTGATAAAAAGCATTAACAATGGAAATCGAATATTGTCAAATCAATATTTGTCTATGTTTTATGTCATAGGAAATCATTTGGCTCATGCTTTAGCCTTTTACTGGATATTTGGGAAGCTTTTATCATTAAATGATAGAAGGTTTACCATTAAACAAGTAAAATGTCACTCTTGCTAGGGTTTCAGAAAATGTTGCTAGTCTTGCTATGGTTTTCCAAAATTTTATTTTTAATTTTTTATTTACAATCTTAAGTTATCAACCCCTTGATCCTTTGCTAGCGTTCAATTAAATGGTTTAACTGAGCCCACATTTTCACTTACTACATTGTGATAATTATTTTGAATTTAATTAAATTCGAATAGTTATAGATGATTATTTTGATGCTTGATAAGATATTTTCCTTTTTGAAAGGGTTTTTAATTTTCTTTTATAGTTGCACATACAAAACTATGATAATTTCCCTTATCCATAACTGACCTTTTCTTTTATTTAATGTTTTCATCCAAATTTATTTCCCTTAAATTGAAAAATATTCTTAAAACTACTCATTATTCCCTCATCTTCATAGTATTCTTCTAAGGGTGTAGGTTTAGAAAGGCCTCTTTCTCAGAGAAGCATTTTTGTGTTAATTTTTGTTTCATTATATTTTTCAAATTGATAGTATATGTAACATGGTTTAACACTAAAAATCCTTTCAGTGAAATAAAGGCTTTCCAATATGTTGTTGGTTTGAGATAATTTGGAAAGATTGGCCAATGAAGAGGTGAATGATTGAGATAACTTTCCCTCTATACTTTAGACTCTACAAAACCTGGGAGGATAATTCCTTACAATGTTGTTGAGATTTTCTTGTGCCAAAATATCTTAGACACTACAAATAAAAAATTATGTTTTGTACAGATTCGCTTGATGATTATGAAAATCTAAGGATCTGGCAATATCCTTTAAGGTTTTAAACAATTAATAGAAAGAGAATAATAAAATACATGAAAGTTCAAGAAATAACTTCAAATGAATTGAAAGATTGTGAGTGTTCTTAATGCAAGGAACGAAGTTAGAACAAATGTAATTGAAGTTGCTTAATATTGTTTTACCCAAACATCAGAGAGGTTTAGAACAATTCCTTACACTATTGTAGTCAGAGACTGCTAATCAACTCTACTTTAAACTCTTTACATTACTTCATACAAATCTATATTCGTATTTAAGCTTTTATTTCATTCTTTGAATTAGAGGTAAAATAAGAACATACATCAAAGGAAGGACAATTACAATGAGATGAAATATTTTTTATTATGTTTATTCACATTTTATATAAAATGTACATCAAGAGAAAATTGGCTAGAAAATTATGCTATTGTATTCAATAAATGCTAGTAAAATTAAGAAAAACCTATAAACTACATACAATTAGGACTCAATAACCTAGTAAAATACTTAAATTCCATTCTTTGTGTTAACTACATTATTATTTTTTTTGAAAAGAATGTTCCACAATATTTGAATGGATACTTATGTGGATTCTGATTAGGAATAAAAAAATAATGTTTCACATCATCTAAAACCTCTACAATTCTGGAAGTTGATTGCACTTCTTGTCCCAGGCATCATATTCCTCTTTTGAAGGCCACTTGAATGCCATAAACTCATCAAACCTACTTTTGTAAGCTCCATATTTTCTCATCAAAGAATCTATCTATTTGTTGAAATATTCCAAGAATCTATTTGTGTCCCATGGCTTATAAATATAGCTCTTGATGGATTCAATATCTATCCTTGAATGCAATTGAATCTATTTAACGATATATCACCCAAACATTAATGAGATTTATAGAAATGTATTATATTAATGTACTCAAAGAGTTCTAACTATTTCTACTTAAAGATACTTGCATTACTTGGTAGAAATCTATATTTGTATTGAAGAATTTGACCAATTATTTGAACCAGAGACAAAACAAGAAGATACATCAATGGAAAGATAAAGACGATGAGATGAAATATCTTTGATCACTTTCATTCATAATTTGTACAAAATGTACAATGGGAGAGAAATGAATAGAAAACCCTATTTGAAAATATGAGCACAACTCCTCATGGATAGAATAATCCTAGGATAAATGCAATTATATTTATTTGTTACAATATTTGTCCTTTCCAAAAGTGTCTGATGTTGGTAGTTGATGTATTTGTCACTCCTCTCTTTATTCCTTGTTAGTGTAGATATTAAAATGGTGAGATTGCAGAAGAAGACAATGTTGTTATAGTAGTTATAAGTGTTGAGTGTGCATGAAAGATAAAATACTCCACATCATCTTGAAAATATTACAAATTAGGTAGTTGATTTTATTTCTTATCCCAGATGTCATACTCTTCCTTAGATGGCCATTTAAATGCAATAAATTCATCCATTTTATTTTTGTATGAGTCATACCTCTTCACTACTTGATTTGCTTCTTTGTCAAAATCCTCGAAAAAATTTCTTGTAAACTATAACATGTCCATGTTGGTCTTCATTAGATCAATACCAACTGAATTATCTTTACAAATGACCTCCATTGTTCATATGGTTTAACTCCTCCATTATTGTTTAAAATTTCTAGCAAAAGGCCAAGATCACTTTCACCAAACTCTTGGAGTAATTCCCTTATTCTATTTTCCATGGGGTCCGAAATTCCTTAGAAATTAGTTATTCCTTTCACCATTCAGTATGTTGGGATTATCTGCCTTGGCTTATTTGGATCATGAGTGGATCCCTTGATCATTCCATCTAGAGCATTGATCCTTGACACCCATAATTGCATTAATGGGACAACCTATGTTCTATCCTTCTCAAACATTCCAACAACTGTCATCATCAAATTTAATAATTGTTGTGTACACTATTTAATCTTTTTATTATTTTCCCCATTAAATGCTCTAATACATTGGTCATTATAAACACATTATTGTCATTGTTATCTTCCTCATGAAGCTTTAATATTTCATCATAAGCTTTTAATTGTTTGATCAAATATTTTCTACTAATCCTTGATCTAGGTGGTGGAGTATTAGAAGTGCTTGGAACTAATTTCCTATCTTCATCATAAACAACCACTTCTATAGAGTGAGGTGTGGGAGGTGGTGGTGAAGAAGGGGATGGAGCTATTGGTTGCACTTGTTGCATCTAAGGTTGCTGATTTTGTAGCATCGCGACCATTATTTCCAACTCTAAAATATTTTGCATATCCTTATTATATTCAACAATAAAATCATTATATTTATTGGTTTCCTAATCATATATCTCCTATAATTTTTTGGTTGTTTCCTTTCTAAATTTAGCAACAATCACAACCAATGTGGCTGCTTCAATTGTTGAAGTTTCTAAAACTCTTTTTATTATTAGGCCCCCTCTTAAATCATTAGAAGGCTTTGTAATTGTGGGACTATTTTTGTTTGGTGAAAGTGCCCAAATAGTTAGAGTATCCCACTTAGGGCTAAAAGTTGACCCAGATAGTACACATAATGCCTCATCCTTAGTAGCAAATACCTAAGCATCATGTTTTCTTATAGTATCAACGGATATAGCAGTTGTTATATCCCAGTCAAGTAATAGGAGAGTACCATGTTGTCTTGATAAAGCGTCATTTCATTTTCCTTTTATTTAATTTGCAACACCAATAATTTTAATATTTTCTCCCTTGGATGGTTAAGGAATTTGGCCATTTCCTCATTCAACCTTCTTTGATAATCATTGCTCTTGGTATTCCATACAAATTCATTAAACACATTTCTTTTAATAAAGGTGTCATCATCCAATAAATTCTTGCAAGTGTCATCCCTCACATCATTTGCATTATCAACTCCTGTCAACACTTCTTTAGTGACCCTATTTTTTGGAGCTAGTAGAACATCATCCCTTTGAGGAGATGGCATGTGTTGCATGATGTCATATGTGGTTACAAGTAGCTATTCATCTTCATAGTTTGATGAGTAATCAATAAGTCCACTTTTTCAGTCTGCCTCCTCTTCGGAGAGGATTCCCTTGGAGGTGAATCAATAATAATTATATTTTGAGGTGGAGATTGGGGTGCTTGACACATAGGGGTTGATTCTCTTGACTCCTCATATTGTGTCTCCTTCATCATAATCCCCTCGAGTCTTCTAGTGAAGACATGATATTTTGGGGGGTTGTTAAGTGGGCCTTTCTTCTATCATGGGGGCTTAGAATTCCCCTTATCCTATTCTTGCTCTTTAAGTTGTCCAACCACTTTATCAAATTTTTACAATATTGTCTCAATTTTGAGAAGTAGATCATCAATGTCAACATAAAGTCTATGGAAATTGGGATCCCATTTCTACTTATCCTTCTCTAGTTTCTCAAAGGAAATCCACTTTATTCTCTTGTCTTGAATTTCTTTCAAGTCAAATTTGTTTCTTATCACATCCTCTACATAATCAACTCCATGTGAATATTTTAACCTACTTAATCCTTATTCTTAAAGAATTAATAAAGATCCTTCAGGGCCAAAAGTTCTAGCCCTACAAGGTTTCATGTTTAGAGGATTGAGTAAATCAAGGATTTGTCTCCATCACTCTTTTCCCATAAAAAAATATAAAAAACACTATGACTAAAGGGAAGATAGAACCTTTCTTTTTATTTTCCAAATGGAGCTGCTTAGTCCATACGAGCTACCACATCATGTTAAGAAAACCCACTCTTAATGGTATAAATATTGGCAACACATGTGGGGAGACATTAGTTGTATATACCCTTAGAATGGTGAAGTCTATATGCACAATAAAATCACCTTAGTTATGATTGATTTCTAAGTGAGGCCTTCTTTCTATTGGCCTTAGAAAATCATATAACTCCTTAGGAATTCTTGACACTCCTCCTATTATATAATACTTTACCTTTGCAAAAAATAAATTAGTGGTCACAAAACTAGATTGGGAGCAGTCCCTATCTAACAAATGTGTCCACATTTGGACAAGGAGGTCAACACCTTTTTCATCCTTCATTGTTATTTGCAATCTTGGACCCAAATACTTCCATCCCCTAGCTGAAAAACTGTTGCAAAGAAGTGAGTACCACTAGAACATGGATCCCTTTTCTCCATTATTAATTGCCACTAGTGACTTGTGAATGGCATCTAATAGTTATGTGGCAAAGTCATATTCTTCATTTTAACATCAAATTTTGAATGTTGGTTGCCATGAACATAAAAGCCACTAGCATCTTCTACAAAGGAATAGACCCAAGAACTTGGCAGCTCGTATATAATAAGTTATGGAAAAGTACCCCTCACAACCATCAACTTAGAAAGGTTCTTGGTCTATAGGAGATATTCTAACCATTTTCCTTTTTTATCTTTCACCTAGAACCTTGGTAGTAGCATAACCCTATACGTTCTTTTGTTTTTCTCATATTCTCTTTTCAAATATTCATTGATGGGATTATTGGCATTAGGGTGACCAATTTTCCTAAATCTAGATTCCAACAATTATAGCTTGGGATTGGGGAATTCCTCTTGCCATACTAGTATTTGAAAAGCTCCCAACCAGAAACTTTCATCTCAACATCTTTAACCCCCTAATAACTGTCAACTAAGCCCTTGTCAGTTCTCGATCCTTGTAATTTTAGTTTACAATTGACCCTATCATTCATTGAACCAGGAAATTAGGAAAGAAGGTCACCATGGATGGTTCTTTTTGGGGTGGAAGTAGAGGATTGTTCCTTGGGGATGACATGTTGATGGTAATTGGGTGATATTAGGGCCACCTAAGTGATTTCTAGGGTTTAACTAGAAATTCAAGAGTTTAGATGCAACTACAAATGAAATTGGGAAAATAATGAATATAGTGAGTGCACACAATGAAATTGAAACTTATGATAATCCTAGAATGCTATTTCAGATTTAATACTAGAAATTTTGTGTAACTTTGTATAAAATTGGGAAACGCAAAAGAAAATTACAACTTATAGGTGCATGAATGGCAAAGATCATATATTTTTGACATAGATAGGTCAAACCTCTTTGAATTTGATCTCCTTTTTCTTTTGAATGCTTTGGTAATTTTACAACAATGCATTCAAATAATATTTTATGGAAAATAAATAAATTCAAACCCTAAGACATAATGTCCACCATTACTCTTCACTCATGTGAAGTAGAACAACTTCATCTATATATTTCTTTAATTTTGGAACTTTTTTCATTCATCATTGGCTAATCTGTTTGATTGCATGACCTTGATTAAGTCAAACAAGTTTGAAAAACTTCACTAAAAGTGAAAATGACATCAGTCAATAGTTACCCAAGGTGCATCACCTTTGCAAGCGTGAAAAAGTTGATGTGCCATCTCCATGCATCCCCATACTCATGAATTGGGTGATAGATCATGCCATGTAGAATGACATGGAAAGACTCTAAATCTTGCTTGTTGTCCAAAATGTGCACTGGTTAATCTCCCTATGTGTTTCCTATACTTTTTCATTTTTTCATCATGTGCATATTTTTCTATAATTCGGACAAGTTCAGATTAAAAAAATATTTATCAAGCTTTTCCAGAATGTCATGTCCCAAGTTACACACCTTTTATTTCTAGTTGTATTCCTTCATGCTTAGTGAATTTCTTTAGCATACTTTAATTCTTGATTAGATTGCTAAGATTTTTCCAATTGGAATTTTCCCACACCACCACAATCAGTGAAGGTCTTCATAGATGAACCCTCACAGAATGATGAGGAACAATCAAGATCTAGCACCACATGGCACTCTTAGAGCTTTCAGATTATGGGCCCACCACTAGCGTTGTATAATATTTTACAAAGATCATTATACTAACCAAATACATGGCGCCCTCCCACAACACTGTACATCTTCTTTATTGAATACTTTAATTGATGTGGGTTGGTGGGGAGAAATGAGGACCAAACACATCGCAATGTTTAACTCAAGAAGTAATAACTTAACATTTTTAGAGCATGTTCTTTAGGTTAATACTTAATATGGGGCCATTTACTAGGTCAAAAAATGATTTAAGACATAAAATTTAAATATAGACATAGGGGTCAAAACATTAGAGTTATGGAGAAATATTTTATGTCCTACTAGAAATGTTTAACAAATATTTTAAAAGGGGAGGTAATTGGAAAGACTAGGATTCAGTGACCGGTATACATATGATTTTAATGGCTTAAGTTATAACTTAAAGAACTAATAACTACCTAGCATAGTTCAATGAGTAAATAAAAAAATATGCTATGGCATTGAACTATTAGGGTTAAAAGAGTGTTTTAGCCCTTTGGTGAGCCCTAAATGTAGGATAAGGTAATCCATAGCTTGTAAATGACCATCAAAATGTTCAAAATTTTGAAATGAATGACTAGGACCACAATTTTTTTTGTAAGTCCTATCACACTCTACCATTCTCATTGAAAATATTAGGAAGAATTCCTAGGTCACTCTGGTTTGAAGTCTAAAGTAATTCTATTATTTTTTGCTACATAGGGTGTACTATTCCTTTATATTCTACTAAATTATTCATAATATGATATGTATGAATGATCTACCATTCAATATTCAAATCCATGTTTGCACTAGGAGAGTGGTATTTATCCTTTTGTAAACATGTCAAAAGTTGAGAGCATTTAAGAATAATTATTGTGAACACCATGAGTTTTCTTCAAGATATTTCTCAAGTGTTCCAACATGGTAGAGATAGTGTGCATGTTCTCATCCTTGTTGTATTCTTTATAATGGTAAAACAATTATTTACACACTTTCATCTACTCTAATGATTCTTTCCTACTGATTCTTGGTCTACAAGGTGGGGGAACAAATGTGCTTGGTTGTAACATCTCCACCTGTAATTGAAATTGTGCAATGTGTTTTTGGACTTTTTTGTAGACAATTAATAAATCATTGTATTTCTTAAGAGCTTGATTATACTCCTCATATACGAACTTAGAAATTTCTTTGCTAAATTTGGAAAAATTAAGAGTCGATGTAGCTACTTCAACTACAAAGGTATTTGATACTCTTTTTATCATCAATCATTCCCTTAAGTCAATAGTAGGCTCAACAAATGTTGGAATATTTGTATTTGGGAAAAGAGGCCAAAAACCTAATGTGTCCTATTTAGGAATGAATTCAAACCCGAAGAATCTAGATAGTGCTTAATCATTAGGGGAAATACCTGAGTGTTATGTTCCCTCATAGTTTCTAGGGCTATAGCCATTTCTATATCCCACTTAGTAGTAGGAGAATACAATTTTGTCTGAATAGTCTGTTTCCCTCACTAGGTGTCAGTTTCTTTTGTTCAGCTTTCATTTGGATGACCAACCTTTGAGATATTTCATCCATTGATTGATTAGGTAATTTCTTCATTTTATCTCTTAATCTTTTTTCATAGTCATTTCTTTGACCTCTCCAAAGAAACTCCTTAAAAACTTCACTCTGGACAAAGGTGTCATCATCCATGAAATTTTTGCATCTTTTATTTATGATGTCATCAACATTATCAATCCTTGGAAAATCTTCTTTGGTCCTTACATCCCTAATATTCTCATCATAGTTAGTTGTAATTGCTTTGACCTTGTCCACATCAAGGTAGACATTTTGGATAGGTAATTTCCCCAAATCTAAATTCCATATGTTGTAGGTTGTGATTGGGGAATTCCTTTTCCCATACTAGTATTTGAAAAGATCTCAACCAGAAATTGTTAGTTCTACATCCTTAATCCCATAGTATTTATCTACGAGATCCTTATTAGCTCCCAGGCCAGGTTATTAGGCAAGAAGACCTTGGTATAGGGCTCGACTTGAGTTTGAACCAAAGGAATGCAATTTGGGGGTGACATTTTGCTAGCGACTCGGTGAAACTAGGGTTTATGAATTTTAATGTCTTGATATGTAACCAAAAAAGAAGCTAAGGAAATTTCCTAAATTTTATGACTTTATGGTTTTAAATGCTTTGGTAATTCACGAGAATGTGTTAAAGAAATCTTTTATGAAAAAATAATTGAATTCAAGACCTATGGCATCTTGTCCTCCATTAATTCTGAGTTGGCGTGAGTGAACATGCTTGCAACTACCCATTTTAGCATCTTTGAATTTTGATCATTGATCTTGTGATGATCTATATCATTTGATGGCTCAGATGGAGTCAATCAAGTTTGAAAAATTGGAATGGATCGTTACATGTCACCATGGGTCCCATTTCCTTTGTGAGCATTGGCAAAGATGATGTGTCATCTCCCCGCACCATCAAGATCATGCATTTGGGTGGTAGATTGAGGCCTACATAATGGTAGGGAAGCCTCAAGATCATTCCATGATTACAATATTTTCACTAGTTAATTATATTATGCATCACCTATACTTAGCCGACATTAAACCATATCAATCCTTTTCAAGTTGCTTTATCAAAAAAAATTCATGTGTTACAAAATACACACTATTTATCATGTTTTGTATACATTCGTATTAGTAAGGTCATCAACACCCTTCATATTCTTCATCTAGTGGCTTAGAAACTGGCACTTGACACCATCCCATGTTTCCATGGTGAACCAAGGTCTTGAAAAATGCTCCCCCACAGAATGGAGGGGAACAGTGAGGATTATGTGATATAGCACTATTGTAATGAATGGTTTAAGTAGTGCAGGTTGGAAAAACCAATGAGGATTGAATAGTTAGCATTGTGGGACCCAAGAAGTGGTAACTTAAGACAATTTAGAGCATGTGGTTCAAGTTACATCTTAAAATGGGGTCATTCACTACATTGACGAATATTAAAGCATAAGTTTAAACCTAGGTCTAGGAGCTAAGACTTTAGACCAATGATGAAAATTTTTCATGATGCACGAGAAAGATTTAGAAAATATTTAAGTTTATATCTTAAATTACCTGACCATTGGATGAACATTTGATGGATGGATGTAGTTGTATTCTGGAATGATATCCATAGAGGGCTAGGATTGTGATCTTGAAGCTCTAGAATCACTCTAAACTATTAGATTTACATAGATCAATGGTTATTTTTTTAGATGGAACATTTGGACAATAACACCAGTTACCAAAAATGATCAATTAATAGGAGATGCAAAGATGCATGATAACTATTGAATTTATTTCTAAGTGTCTTTTCAGGAATGCAATGTGGTGGTTGTGGGTGATGCCACAATAGTGGTTTACACTTTTTGGGAGATCTCGATTTTTGTTGAAATCACATATTTTTAGAAAATATAATGATTTAAGCCTTGAAAAGTTCCATTTAAAGGATTCCAATTGAAGAGGGTTTCATCAAACCACCTTAGACCAAGCCCCCTTGGATAGAATCCCGCTAGTTTTAAACCATACCTATAACAGAGTCTCCTTTACACCTATTAAAATGTTGATAAAAAACCACTTTTGATTTACTTTTTGCGGGATCAAATGAATTCATTTAAAATTTATTTTTTGTAATTATGTAGTCCTTATTATAAGTTTCCAAAAAACTATAATTTTAATTAAATTTAATTTGATTATTATATTTACTTTTTATTTCTTGTGAATGTAGGTTTTTCACCAAAAATCAAGCTCTCTATTCTGCACATGTGGAAAAATACAATATTATAAAAAAAAATTTGAAAAATATCAGTGCACTAGATATTGAAGTCCTTGATCCAAATAAAAAATAAAAAATTGAATTTCAATACATACAAAAGATGTTATGTGTTATATGATATGTCTATCTCTGAATTGTAATTGGTTTGACTTCAAAACTTGATTAAGGAAAAAATATTCAATAAAACAAGTTATTAAACCAATTGGAAGCACTAGATATCGTAGTTAAAAATCTAAATTCAAAAAATTTAGAATTTTATCCTTCATGGAAAAAAATTTGTGTTATACAGTGAGTGTCACTCCTTAAAAATGGTGTTTACTTAAAAAACTAGTTTTCGAAGGAGATGGAAAAAAGAAGTGCAATCTGATTCCAAATTTTTTTAAAAATATATATTTATAATCTACAGACAAAATGTCACAAATCACTAGTTTGCATCATCTTCAAATTCCTCATGGTTTAGCCGCTATAGGTGTCTGAAAGTAAAGATTTAGTTAGAAAAAAATTGTTCAGTGTCTAGTTTGGCCAAAAATTGTAAACCAGTATTGTGTGATCACCCTTGTGTAGTTTGGAGGTAACACATTTTTTTGAGTTTAATGTTCCAAAGAAAGACAAAAAATAAGTGAACTTTCTAGTGCAAAGTGATTTTATTTTTAAGTGATAGGGTCAAAAGACAATGATATTTCATATTGTTGATTGCAATGTAGTAGGGAGATTTTTGGTTCAAGCACAGCTAGTGTACGCATGTCAGCGTTTGTCTTTTAATATTTTGAAGAATCAAATTTTGGGTAAGTGAAATATAGGAATTGTAGGTTTTATGGTTTTTTTAATTCTTAAATTTTTAAAATTTGGGTTGATGGTCGAGAATTTGAGAGGCTTGAGAAAAATTAAGGAATTAAAAAGGACTTGTCACTATGCAAGGATGCCTGTAACCACTACAAGACTAGTTAATGGGAAAGGCAAAGTAAATTCAAATAGAAAAATAGATTAGGCTTGATTGCCTAAAACCTTAGGTTTCATGGATGAATGTACCATGATATTTATGATCCTAAAATCTATGGTAGGCTTACTTCAGAACTTAGATTTTCATGTGAGAATAAGGCTGCAAAGAAAATGCAATTGAAAAATTATAAAACAATGACAATTAATAGTATGACTACATCATGGGTAGTTGTATCGGGCACATGATGTTACTTGAGGTTTTCCATGTTGCAAGCATGATAAGTTGGTGTTGACATTGGTGTCAATTGTATGAGAAGAGGATTGTTGCAATAGGATGTGTATTTGTTGGTATTGTCTATGTTGTTGCATTAATGATGCCTTGATTAGTTGCATTATGTTGTCATTAGTAAGCTACTGGTGTCAACCTCTAGTGTTTCTTTGATAAGCTTCTATCTATGGATGTATGGTTGAAGTTCCTATGTTGTAGTTGGCTTGATGATGAGAAAGGGTATCTGGTACCTGGTTTCCCAATGCTTTTGAGAAAATTTGATAAAAAGAGGAAATAGTGAGTTGCAGTGTGTTCTTGGTTGAAGAGTAGTGTTCTAGTTTTTCTTCGCATTTCTTCTAGGTTGAAGATCTGCCTATTTTTTTTGGATATGTTTATCAAAGATGTTCAGAGGTGTTCTATCTAGAATTTGGTGTGTTGGATCATCGAGCAGAGGAAGTTTTGTTCACTAGTATGTGAACTGCGCAATACAAATTTTTCTAGGAGAAATGTTTTTACTCCATGTTTCTCTGTAGTTTGGTTTTAGGTCTTGCAGATCTATAGGTGTACTGATAGTGTTGGTATATTTCTTCATTTGAATTTGTTTGAGGTTTTGTGCTTTGGAAGTTAGTTTCTTAAGTTACAGTGTATGATATAGTTGTCTAAGTTTATTAGGTGTGTACATTCCTTAGGTGAAATTTTCTATGAAGGAGTTTGTTGGATTTTAGGGTATTTGTGGAATATTCTATATTTTGTAGGTGACATTTGATGTCTGTGAGTTTTTTTTGGATCAAAGGAAGTGTGTACTTAAAATTTTAATGGTTTTTACATGGGTAATGATCGAATTGGGTATTTACACTACTTGCAAATTTTTCAAAAGTGTGGTGTGCCATGTATGAGTGCATTTAGGTCCTAGCTAAGGTGTGTTGTGGTCCAACTTCATTCCTTTCCATCGTTGGAATTTTTTGGTGCTGACCTACTTTAAATTTGCATGGTTAAGGTGCATAGCCAACCTTGGATAATGGTTTCAAGGTTGAAGATGAAATAAATCTGAGTTGAGTTGTTCAAGGATGAAAATATAGATAAGTATGATATGAATGATGTGAATTCTAGAGTGTTAGAGTACAAATTTGAGAAGTGTAGTGTGAGATTTCATGTGTTAGATTATTGGATGCAGTGAGCAGAAGGTTTCTACAATTCCTCATAATGATTGTGAAGGTGTTGGTGATATTTTGGTGGATTTATTATGTTTCTTTGAGATGGATTTCTCATTGTAACAATATTCTCTATCTTCTTTTTTGTTTTGGTTGTGAGGGGTCATCCCACAATAATGGGTTACACTTTTTGGCCAAACTTGACACTGAAATCAACATTTTCAAAAAAAACTTCACTTTCTGACACCTATAGTAGGAAAACTATTAGGAATTTGAAAATGATGTAAACTAGTGATTTGTGAGATTTTTTCTGTAGATTTTAAATATATTTTTTTAAAAAAAATTGGAATTAAATTCTTTTTTTTTTGTGTCTCCTTTGATAACCAGTTTTTAATAGTAAACAACATTTTTTAAAAGTGATGTGTACTTCGACACGCATAACTTTTTTTCTAAAAAAGATAAAATTTTGATTCTTTTTAATTTAGGTTGCTAACACTGGTATCTATTGGTTTCATTTTGTTTGATAACATTTTGTTGAATATTTTTTTTTTAATTAAGTTTTGAAGTCAAAACATTTATAGTTTAGACATAGGTGCACTTCGGCACGCATAACTTTTTTGGTATGTATTGAAATTCAATTTTATTTTTTTTGTTAGAATGAGGACACCAATACCTAGGGCGTATATATTTTTCAAAAAAAAAATTCTCAAATTTAATATTTTTCCACAATGATTTTTCACTAAACTTGATGTTCAGTGAAAAACCTATGTTCAGTAAAACTAAAAAATAAAATATAATATAAAAACAAAATATATTAAATTTATAGTTGTTGGAAAGCTCGTTTCAATCTCTACAATTATCCAACTTGGTTTATCAAGTTGACTCCATTTGCACCTCCTTCCCAAGCTTCGATAGTCAAAAAAATGCATAAATTTTGAAATGGTGGAGGGGAAGGTGAAAAAAGGGGGTTCATTAGAACCCCCCTTCTAATGAAGGGGGTTCATTCGAACCCCCCTTATATGGTGAAAAAGAAGGGGGGGTTCATTAGAAGGGGGGAGGGTTCATTAGAAGGGGGGGTTCATTAGAAGGGGGGTGGTTCATTCAAACCCCCTTCATTAGAAGGGGTAAACCATTTTAAATTTTTTGATGAACATTTCTAATTTTTCTTCGTCCGAAAAATTGTAACCCACTATTGTGGGTTTACCCTGAGCCTTTCTTTCTCTTGGGAAGTGTTCCCTCCGACAGTGAGCCCTATTGTATTCTGTGTTAATATTACTTTATATTGTGAGCTAATCCTCACTATGGTTTTTCCTACCTTGGGTTTTCCACATAAATCTAGCATTCTTTTGTGCATGGTGTTAAATGTGTTTCAATTTTTGTTCTTTTCTTTTCATGCTAAATCATTAAAATAGATTAAGGGTTAATTTAAGGAATATGGATTTGAATGTTTATGAGGGTATCAAAGGTTTAAGGTACAACTAATTCATCCCCCTTCCCTCTCAGTTATCTTGTGCATTCAACATTCCCGTGCCCATAATTTATTATGGTTTTTGCTCATAATTATGACATGATAACAAAAAAAATTGTTTTTAATAAATATAGAAAAGAAGAAATATTATCAATTAGTGCACAAGAATTTGGAATAGTGTTGGGGTTTACAATCAAAGAATTTGGAAACAACCACATTGACCTAGAAAAGCTAGCTAGTGATTATGAAGTAGTTGATGAAAGCGAGAAAAATAATTTTATAATTAAAATAGTTTAGGATAGAAACTTATTGAAAAATAATCATAAGCCTCCTTATGATTTGGGAATTTTTAAACCATGTGTTCAAGATACTATTTCAATGCTATCATTTTTCCTTGGATTAGATAGCAATTGGGAAGTAGGTGCAAGCCTCCTTGAAATGGTATTTAATATCCATTATGTTGATCAACCTGTCAAATATAACTTTGTTGAGCACATTGTATAATCCATGCATAAACAATTTTTAATGATTAAAGGAGGTTTGATTAAGACATTTAGTTTCACAAGCTACTTGTGCTATGTTTCCCTATTCAAATTTAATGTTATGTTTGAGACCAACAAGCTTCAAATTCACCCCTATACAAATTCGAAGGAAAAAAAGGCTCTAGTATATGATTGGACAACAAAGATAAGGATGCATGATTCTCAAAGGAATTACAATGATTTTGTAGACTATTTTTTGGCTCAATTATATGAAGCAATTACTAATACTACAATGCCTAGATTGCATATGTCTTGTAGAAATTATATTCAAATTGGAAATGGAATACAATTGGTTGATTGATACTTAATGGAAGATTACACTATGCTAAGATTTTACAAATCAAGAGTAGAGCCATAAAAACATCCAATACATGTGATAGAAATGGTTTTTGCATTGGAATATGTAAGGAAGATGAAGAGTACTGATCAAATGTACTTTGTGAGTTAGAAAAAGAAGAACATATTTCCTTCTTTACCTTTTTCATGTGGAGGGTTTACATTCAAGAGAAAATAATTTAGTGTCGTATATGATCTTTTGAAAATATTTAGATTTCATGGTGTCTATCACTAGTAGTATAATCCGTGTGACATCATTAAATCAAATATTATGGCTAATAAAAATGCTACTTAAGTATAATTCAACATCAAAGTAAACCTTTGCTTGAAAACTTTAGAAACAAGGATTCTTGGCATGAGGTCAATATAGAAATGGAGAAAAATGCTATTGAGAAAGGTTTTTCTTTTGAGCAATTTTTAGCAGAAATTATAGCCATAAAAACATCCAATGCATGTGATAGAAATGGTTTTTGCATTGGAATATGTAAGGAAGATGAAGAGTATTGATCAAATGTACTTTGTGAGTCAGCAAGAGAAGAACATATTTCCTTCTTTACCTTTTTTCATGTGGAGGGTTTACATTCAAGAGTAAAGAATTTAGTGTCGTATATGATCTTTTGAAAATATTTAGATTTCATGGTGTCTGTCACTGGTAGTATGATCTATGTGACATCATTAATTCAAAGATTATGGCTAATAAAAATGCTACTTGATTATAGCCATAAAAACATCCAATACATGTAATAGAAATGGTTTTTGCATTGGAATATGTAAGGAAGATGAAGAGTACTGATCAAATATATTTTGTGAGCTAGCAAAAGAAGAACATATTTCCTTATTTACCTTTTTTCATGTGGAGGGTTTACATTCAAGAGAAAAGAATTTAGTGTCGTATATGATCTTTTGAAAATATTTAGATTTCATGGTGTCTATCACTGGTAGTATGATCTGTGTGACATCATTAAATCAAAGATTATGGCTAATAAAAATGCTACTTGAGTAGAATTCAACATCAAAGTAAACCTTTGCTTGAAAACTTTAGAAACAAGGATTCTTGGCATGAGGTCAATAGAGAAATGGAGAAAATTGCTATTGAGAAAGGTTTTTCTTTTGAGAAATTGTTTGCAAAAATTATAGCATTGGACCAGCAAAGAGAAGCAGGAAAGGGAATGAGGAGGTATGACATTTTTTATGAAAAAGGTCATCTACCATATACTGGAGTAAAAATACTAGAATTTTGTAAGGGAAATAGTGTCATCTCAGATAGAAACATCTAAGAATAGTAGTGCCTTCAGTGATTTTAATTCCTTCAAATTTCCTCAAAGACACAACTACTATGCCATAAAGTAAAAACAGGAACAATTGATTTCCCACATTAACCTTTCTGAGAAAAGAACATGCAAAATAAACCAGATTCAAAACTATGCATAGATGCAAATTTGCAGAATCAACCAACATGAAAGATGAATGATATGGGCACATAGATTTATGTGGGGAAAACCCTTTCGAGTAAAAAACCCCACACTCCAAAAAGGATCGAACCATTGTATTATTCAACAACAAATAGAGTTACAATACAATCTCAAGCTCATAGCCTTTAAAGGATATTTACATCTTGTGCCATCCGGAGAATAAAAACAACATAACTATTCAAAATCCTCGCACTGTTACAATACCCTCACATAACATACAACGCAGATTCTTCTCCTCAACCTCTTGACCTGACCAACCTCTTGGCTATCCCAACCTCACGGCTAGTCCAACTTTTTTTTACACAATGGAAGTCTCTCCCATGTTTCAATGATAATGTAACACTTGTTTTTATCCAACAGTTTTAGGCCAACCAAGAAAACCAACCAATTCCAACCAATCATTGTTTTCCACCTCAACATCCATCAAATCCCATCGAAACATCCTTCACAAGCAACCGAGTCAACCATCGCTACATTGGTGAGACAACATATCACTTCCCATTGATCTAAGAAAGTCTCGCCAATGTCCACACAATCTTCACCATGTATCCACATATTGGGGAGACACCAAATCATCTCCCTCTGATGTAAGCATGTCCCACTGATGAGAACTTATTGGCTTGTCGGGGGTTTTACAAACTTCACAACCCTCGACTGGTGGTTCTTAAGTTATAACTTCCCACAACCTAGAAACATAGGTCCCACCATGTTCATCTAGCTGACAAAAGGTGATCACTCAATCACCAAGACACAGTGGAGAGTCCTACCGATGTCAAAAATATCTTGCTGACAAAAGGTGATCACTCAATCAGAGGTTTGGAAACTTTGAAACCCATGACAAGATGGTTTCAGAGTTTAGAAAATAGTGATCCCACGATATGAAGGTCAATGAAGAAAACACCATGCTAAAATGAATATCATTGAACCATTGTTGGGACTAAGAACAAGGTCCTGGCGATATGAGGAAGTCAGGTCAATAAGAGATAGAAGTAAGAATTCAAGGAGTATATCAAGACAATAATTTGA
The DNA here is from genome assembly GCA_007258455.2 of Sequoia sempervirens. NCBI lineage: Eukaryota > Viridiplantae > Streptophyta > Pinopsida > Cupressales > Cupressaceae > Sequoia > Sequoia sempervirens. The sequence goes on along the minus strand of VDFB02256132.1, from coordinate 33,084,919 downwards.
GGCACAAATCCCAACATGCTCCCACTTAATGAAGAACTTATTGGATTATCCCAATCAAAGAACGAAGTCCCTATCTCTAAGACATATGCAACAACATTCAAAATGTTCACCATCTCCGGCAACTGTTGCAGCCATCCTCCAAAGGAAAGAAACTCACCATGGTGAATATGCACCAGTCTTAAAGAAAACCATCTCCAGCCCCAACTTACAACAATGATTATAGCTCACTACCACCATTCCACTATGCTCACAGCTTGTACAAAAGCACCAAATTCAAAGCCCCAAACAAAACACAATCATGAAGCCATTCTCCATAAATAAGATAGAACACCAGCTAGAACAACAACCAAAAAATTGATTGCTTCCATCCAACTGATCAACCCACGCAACTTAAAATAGTACTCACAACATGTGCTAACCATCCAATCTCTCATACCTTCAAGGTATCGACACTAGAAAACTCATGCCACCTACATAGCCAACCCATCAACTGCAAAAGAAAGCTCCATTTTTCAACCAATTGAAGAAGACAAAGCACAACTAGAAACTCCCACTGCATGGGTAATGCCAAATCTGAAAGATCAAAGGCATAACAAGTCTACCAATGGAAGCACAAAGAAAGTGTAACCATGTAGTACCAAGGAAACATCCACAATGATATGCAAAACCTATAAATTAATAACCTACAAGAACAATTCTCACCACCAGTGTTCACAGCTCTCCCAAGTTCTTCACACCCAACATAGGAAAGAGATAGAGAACCTTAGTGTTATCACCCAAGAACTTGAGTGAAAAAAATAGCTCTGGCCAAATCTCAAACCAATGTAATATGAAACCAGACATCCAAAAAGACAACTAAGACCAAAGAGAGAAAAAATTGCACATCATGTACTTGTAGAACATCCTCCTACATACACCTCTAAATGCCAACTATGAAAAGTATGATCTCCTTCATAATACCCTAAAGAGAACAGAATAACAAAACTCAACTGTTCAATCTCCAAGATCAAACACAATATATATATATATATATATATATATATATATATATATATATATATATATATATATATATATATATATATATATATATATATATATATCAAGTAATCAATATGGATTTAAGCCTCTCAAAGAAGATCAAACCACTCCATTTCCCATCTCAGGAATACAAACCCACAAAGCATCTCCTAACTATTCTTATAAACAAAAGATATCATAAACTCAAATTCACAAGGAGATAACGATGTTGTCCATATTTCACTATGAATCCTCTAGAAACATTAAACAACAGTTCAAGATCCATACCATGAAAGAAAGCATAGAACACATCTAAAAGATATAATGGGAAATACCTCTCAAATAGACTTCACTAATGAGTAGACCAAGAGTGGGGAATGAGAATGCTCCTCCAAGATAAACAAGCCATCATGACTCATCCAAGAGCTATCTCATTGGTCTCTATTGAACTCACGTCCAACCAAGGTGTAGTCTCCTCAGACTTTTTGTTGAAATCTTCATTAGGGGTAACCATCAACAACACTTCTCTCATCTCAAGAGAATTATAGCCTCACCTTATTCTCTATGTATCCATGAGCACCTACAGACAATCATCCCATGTTGAACACCAATCTCCATTATTGCACTATCATGAAGTTCTCAAGCATATGACCAATGCACCCAAAACACAGAGAATCTCCAAACCACTATCAAAGCTCCAAAAATTTGAACTAGGAAATTATCATGACATCATGATCTTACCATCCTCCTTAGGAGATACCATGCTCCAAGTGAACATACCATGGTTTCAAGAGCAATGCATCATGACAAAACTCTAGTAAACCAACATCACCTGTCAAGCACCACCAACACCTTAGCCAAAGACTCCAAATGTCCTCCATGGTTCCAAGATGTTGCACATCCTCAAATAGTGTCCATGCAAATGTGAAAGAACTCTTCTGAAACAACGGGATCTAATAATTCCTCCTAGTAACATTTGCAACACTAAAGAAGATAATTCATCACCAAGTGATGAATCCACAATCACTGCTAAAGCTCCCACTGAACCGTGACACTCAAGCTTTCCAAGCATCATGACCAAACATTTTTTGATCTGAAAAACCTCCAAGTCCAATCAACAACATGCCCATCTGACAACAATTCCAAGCAACACTAAGATATCCAAATCAAGTAGACAACACCATCACTGTCAAAATATTACACTAAAATGTGTATCAAGCTCTTCATGACACAGTGATACACCTACTACATGTCCCCATACTCAACTATTTAGGTACTCAATTCCATCCTTACTCTCATCCAGAAGAAACAAGGCCAATGCACAAGTGACAAGAGACAAGTCCAGCTAACAAATATACACCAACATAGAATCAAATCTTTTGGATATTGACAATCCACTTTTGAGTTGTCCCACAAAAAACATGTAGGTAAAGATAGCCCACAACATTTCTCAACCCATAGATTCAATCAATGAAACATGCAAACCCATCATCACACTAAAACTGCAAAACTAAGATCTCAAGGAGAATAGTAATGTAAACAACTTGACTCAAACACCAGATCAAGCTCAGATCTGATTTTCCAATCATGTCCATAATGAGCACCATAGTCAAGGAAATCCATTAAACACCATCACAAGAATGCTAAGTGAAAATATACTTACCAACACTCCCATGCAGAGAAAGAAAACACACCTTCTCTCACCATGCATGCAAAACTACAACTATCTCATCCAGTAACACCCCACAAGCCAGGGTCTAGAGATTAGTTTACTAGTAGCTCCACAAAACTGCAAGTTTTTCTTGACCCTATAAAACCTACGAAATCACCGTGTTTTTAAAACACCCATGCACACCCATATCCACTGCACATTTGGATGACTCAAAAGTCTACATACATCCATCACAATTAACCATAACAATGGAATAACATGAATATGCATAACCATAGAATCTTTAAACAGAAATCTATTAAACCCCTTCAAACCCAAAGGACATGAATCTGAGTCATGCAAGTACAAGGTATCCTTAAAAGGAACATGTAGTATAGGAACTCTAGGCCAATTCCAGACCATTTCCATAACCACCAACATGCACATGCATACAAGAGAGTCAAGCTATTCAGAAGTTTTCAAACCACTCAGAGATCAAATTCATAGCCTGCATACAATCAAGGTAACAAAGAACAACACCTTCAACTAGGTCAAAGCACCTAGCGCAAGCATAGTACTCCATGCATGAATAACAACCCAAGCATCTCCATACCATCAGGGAGCCTCTCGCATAGACACCCAATATGAAATATTTGTTGCAACACAACCATAGAGTAGATAATATTCCACCCCATGCATCAAGGTTATACCGCTGCCAACTAGGAACCTCATATCACATCATTGTAATATGATCAACTCCAATTCCTCCATCTATAATTTCCTTCATGCTACATGTCCCAAAAGAGCAAGGACTTTTACTCACCAAGGATCAATCATCAGCCAACTCCTTTAGATCTCCTCAAGCTTGCCAAGCGAAGAAATCTTTACATAAGGAATCCACATAATCGAAACATCTGGAAATCTTACATGCATCAACATGTAGGAACATGCAAGTACATGCAACACACAAACCTACACATGCAAGCACAAGCAAATCCCAGAAAAAGGCTCTGATACCACTTGTAAGGGAAATCGGGTCATCTCAGATAGAAACATCTAAGAATAGTAGTGCCTTTGGTGATTTTAATTACTTCAAAATGCCTCAAAGACATAGCTACTATGCATAAAGTGGTAACATGCATAGTTTATTTCCCACATTAACCCTTTTGAGAAAAACACATGTAGAATTAACTAGATTCAACACTATGCACATATTCAAATTTGTAGAATCAACCAACATGAAAGATGAAAGATATGGGCACATAGATTTATGTGGGGAAAACCCTTTCGGGTAAAACACCCCACACTCCAAAAAGGATCAAGCCATTGTATTATTCAGCAACAAACAGAGTTACAATAAAATCTTAGGCTCATAGCCTTTATAGGAGATTTACATCTTGCTCCATTTGAAGAATATAGACAACATAACCGTTCAGAATCCTCGCACTGTTACAATACCATTGACATAACATATAGTGCAAATTCTTCTCCTCAACCTCTTGACCCAACCAGCCTCTCGACTAGCCTAGCCTCATGGCCAATTTGACTTTTTTTTACACAATGGCAGTCTCTCCCACCTTTCAATGATAATGCAACACTTTTTTTTATCCAATGGTTCTAGGCCAACCAGAAAAACCAACCAATTCCCAAATTTTGATCCAACTGTCAACTGGTACTAGCCAATCATCATTTTTCACCTCAGCATCCATTAGATCCCACCAAGACATACTTCACAAGCAACTGAGTCAACCATCACTACATCGGTGAGACAACATATCGCTTCCCATCGATCCGAGTAAGTCTTGTCGATGTCCACACAGTCTTCACCATGTATCAACATATCAGGGAGACACCAAATCATCTAGCTCCAATGTAAGCATGTCCCACCAATGAGAGCTTATCAGCTTGTTGGGGGTTTCACAAACTTCACAACCCTTGACTGGTGATTCTTAAGTTATAACTTCCCACGACCTAGTGACATAGGTCCCACCATGTTCATCGGTCTATCGATGAGACATGGTGGAGAGTCCCATTGATGTCAAAAATATCACACCAATGAAAGGTGATCACTCAGTCCAAGGTTTCAAAAATTTTGACACCCGTGACAAGATGGTTTCAGAGTTCAAAATAACTACGATCCTATGACATGAAGGTCGATGAATAAAACAACCTACTAAAATGAATTTCATCATACCATCGCTAGGACTAAGAACAAGGTCCTAGTGATATGAGGAAGTTAGGTTGATAAGAGATAGAAGCAAGACTTCAAGGAGTATATCAAGCCAATAATTTGAGGCACAAATCCCAACAAATTTTTAGATATGGCTTGTAGAGGAAAAAATTGGTCACAATAAAAAATTATTTCCTTTTGGTCTATGAGGAAGAACCTAGGTGAACCAAAAGCTAGTGCAGAGCTTGAAGAGATCGAAGAAGATTTTGAGTTTAGCAATTTGTGGAATTTAGAGCATCCTTATGAATGTGAAGAAACTGATGATGAATTTGATGATGATAGGGAAGAACAAAGTGTTCAATATGAAAATAAAGTCAAATGTGGTTTAAGTGAGATTACAAAATGAACATTTACTTCAAGAGTAGTCATAGCCAAAAAAATGGGTTATGAATGTGGTGGTTTGGGGTCTAAAGGATAAGGCATGTTGATGCTAATAGATGTAGATGTTAGAAAACCTAATATAAGTGAGGACTTGGAGCTGATAAAATGGACCTGGGACATACAAGAATAGTTGAAAGAGTTCATTTTGTTGCAACTTCAACTTCAATTCCTAATCCTTATGATCAGATACAATCACAACCAAAACATGTGGATGGTGGAGAATGTTAGAAATTAGTGCTTAACATAGATTAGTTAATAATAACTAAATTAACATGTTATTGTTAATTTAATAAATAAATTTGGCTTTGGTAGTTATATTCCCATAACTAGTTTTATATGGGGATAATGGTCTTATAAAGGAAATATTATGTAATAGTTTTTTGGTGTGATGTGAATGACAATTTTTAATTCAAGAGAAATCTCATTTTTTTCTTCTCTCATTTCAATATGGTATTAGAGAAGGTTGTACTTCTTGGATCTCTCTTTGATCTCCTTCCATTCATTTGATTTTCTCACAACGGTGAATACAATGGTACTACAATGAAGACCACGTGCAACTGCTATTGTTTTCTACCATTCTTGCATTTGTCAACAGGTAAGCAATGTAGACCATGTGCAAAAACCCTTTTTGACTCCATCATTCATCTGTATTTTTTCTCTTTCTCTCCACTATGTTCATTCTTGCCATTGTTTATCACCTCACTTTGTTCATTGTTGTCATTTCAAAAATTTAAAATTTATATATTCCCCAATCTCATTTCCAAAATAGTTTTACCTTTGTATCTAGAGGTAGATTGATCATATACAAAATAGGAAATGGTTGATTGCTTATTCACGCCTATGTTGGTGGAGAAGATTTGGAAATAATATATATCATCGAATACCTAATGAATTTTTGGATCTTGTATGTCGATATTTCTCCATATTCTATATTGCTAGTAAAAAGTATTTATCAAAGAATTCTGAGGAGGCCGTGGGTTTCTCATAAACCCTAGACGTTTGGTACAATAGTAAATAAGGCACACATGGACTAATATTTAGGTCATGATTTGTTTAGAAGATTGCAATGACTTTGTAAATTGCGACTAGACCATTCTATGCAATTGTGAGACTTCTTTCTAAGGCATTAGGAACTTTGTGGGCTAGCATGTGAGCTTCTAACCCTAGCACTATATTATTGACTCACTGGTGGTCCTGCTTCTCTTTAATATGGGATTCTGGAAGTCTTTGTTGTTGTTTTGAGACACATGGGAGCAAGTTAAAGGTTGGAATGAGCTTCTTGAATTAAGGCGCACCCTTATACCTGCATTTTACACCTTCTTTCATCCTCACGTGAGGTGTTGGACATGTACTTGTCTTGTGAGGGAGACGTGGAAGGTTCTTTTTGCGGGTTCATGAGCATTGTTGTTAGCATTTCTCATCAAAGTCTAAAGACATATGGAGGAGGCTTCTATATTCATTACAATACTGGTTGAAGCTATCGGGTGAGATAAATGATTATTCAATCCAATATTAAAATAAAAACCAATGGCAACCATCAATATGTTACAACACAAAATAAAATGTTCCTATGTTAGCATTAAAGGGGAGTGTTAGAAATTAGTGCTTAATGTAGATTAGTTAATAATAAATAAATTAGCATGTTATTGTTAATTTAATAAATAAATTTGGTTTTCGTAGTTATATTCCTGTAACTAGTTTTATACGAGAATAATGGCCTTATAAAGGAAATATATTATGTAATAGTTTTTTGGTGTGATGTGAATGACAGTTTTTTTTTCGAGAGAGAAATCTTTTTTTTTTCCTCTCTCATTTCAATAGAGAATCTAGTGCAATGAAACAACTACTAGTGGTGATGGTATAGGTAGTAGTATTAGTAGTGGTCAAAATGTGCTATAACAACAAGTTATGCACAAGGGACCAATAGTACAAGATAGTACATAGACACCCAGTAATGAAAGCACTTTGAGGAACCAAAGAACCATGACAGGTCTGAGTTCAACTATGAGTTGCATTATAACTACTTTAACTTTTAGTTCCACCCCAAAGGAGTTATTTCCTAGCATTACTCTAGTTAATGTGGGTGCAACAACAATGGCTACTCCACCATTTAAGCATTGTATTATTTCTACATCCTTAGGTTTTGATTACAAAGATGATTTTAAAAAAAAAATAGAAATGTATAAAAAAGAAAGGAAGAAATTGATAGAGTTTTTCTACAATGATTTTAGAGCTTGCAAAAACTATGGTATTACCCACACTTGAATAAAATAAAGAATGAATGTAGTATATATTTTTTTGTTCCCATAGTTGAAAGTAAACAAGAGAATTAGATGGATTGTTTTGAATTTTAGGTTAGTAGTTTCCAATTGAATTTTTTTGGATTCAAAAATTCTGACAAAATTAATGTATCAAAAAAGAACAATAAAATGGTATACACATCATTGTTAAAGAAAGAGAGAAAAAAATGATGCAAATTCAAATAAAAAAATTGCAAGATCTAGCAAATGAGAAAGCAAAGAGAAAAGCATTGGATAACAAGAGCAATGAATTAGAAAAAGAATTCAAAAATATGCGTCTATGTCTACAACCAAAAAGGATAAAGAAACAAAGGTGGAATTAAAGAACTGAAGAAAAGGTTAGATGAGAGAAAAAATAAATATGATGATGAAAAATCCACTTCAGAAAGGTTAAAACAAGACATGGAAAAAGAAAAGCATTGAGAATAAAAATCAGAGGAAGAGAGAAAAAATAGTGAAAGATTGGTGGTTGAGCTGAGGGAAGAAAAAAATTCAAGATAAGTGTAATGCCCCACCAAGGAACCTCAGAGGACAACACAATCTATGCCACATTAATGGACTAATTTTTTTTATATAAGAAATAAGAATGAAATGCATAACATAACATATCATATATTCTAAACCTAGGTCCTCTAAGGTTCCTCAATTGTGCTACTCACAAAACTATTAATCCATATAACTAGAATCATTTCATTAACTACCAAGATATCATGATTTATCTAACAAGAAAGGTTCAATATAAAAGCATCACATTAAATGATTCCACATAACATATCAACTGTTAATCAACATTAAGTTCATTTCTAACTAACTACATATACAAGATTCATTACATTATAGTATTCATTACAAGAAGATTAGATCAATATCAGTTACATCATTACAATCTTTACAACAATGCTTCATTGAGTACACGTGGGAAGAATACATATTATTATGTAATAAGATATACAATTGATATACAATCCAATACATATACATAAAAGTTTGTCTCCTCAATCAGGAAGAGGATTTGGAGTCCACAACATAATGAACAACCTTAGACATGCACACGAACATGCAACAAGGATACCCAATGGAAAAAAAGCACCAACCTCCTAACCATGTGGAACCCTAAGGTCCACCACCTGTGCTAGGAGATAACACAAGGTCCCACTACTAAAAAACAGTCAGGAAAGTAACAGGATAACAAAATCAAGGGCTATACATGGACTCCAACACATCACTACTTGCAACACAACATCTCTTACAACACTGACTTCACTTCCAGAGGAAGACACATAATAGAAGGAGAAAATACAACTAGGGAATGATAGAATACAATAGGGAGGAGTGTCATCACATAGCTTGATATGGGTTATCCCGGCGGATCTTCCTAGGCCCCAACCCCCATCCTAGGTTATCCTAGTAGCCTCTACTAATCCCCAACCCCCATACAAACTCATGCAGAATCAACGTACCTTTCATGAGGACAAGGCAATTGGCCTTGCCATTCCAGGCTTTCCCATCTCATCTCAAGCCTAAATGAGCACTTGAGCCATGAGTGAGGCATACCATTCTCTTGATTAATGTGAAATCTACCCATCCCCCTAAATCATTATTAAGGTTATCACCGGATTAAGAAACCCTCGAATGGGTTATCTTGGACACCACTTTGGGTTCTGGCCCCCATTGAGAGCCACTCCCCCTACTTGCAACTAGTAAACCCTACATATCAATCAAGAAATTAACCATCTTTCATACTTAACATAATCACACGAACCATACACAGTGCAAGGAATTGACCATCTTGCACACATATCACAATCACAAGAATATATACATAGTGCAAGGCATTGACCATCTTGCACCCAACACATGACATTGTCAAACCACTTCCAAAGTGAAGCCATCATAAGAATCATACAAGCAAAAATACTCCATCCTAAGCCTCTAAAATCCAACCTTAACAACTTTGCACAAATGACTCCCACTTTTAGTCAATTACCAAAATCACCCCAATTTCCAATACTCAAACACAACAGTCAAAACAAGAAATCACTCACACATTCCAACCATGAAATAGACATTATTTTCACATTTCATATTACTCATTTTCACTTACTTCATAATTCAATTAAAATATTATTTATCTAAGTAAAATATAAATCAAATCACTTTAATTGTTTACCCCATCAAGTAAATACTGTAAGACCCCATCTTGTATGTACTTGATACCACCCTAATTTTTTATATGCTTTTCTTGAATCAATGATTAGATACAATGTGGATGATAAATAAGGTGATCTTTGAGAAATATTCTTACATTTCATTTTGACATTATGTTTTATCGTCACTACCATGAAGGTGGAATGCACTTGCATACTGTAGAATTGAAATTGAAATTTTAAATGGATTATTTTGTAGTTAAGGTTTAGAATATTTAGCTAATAGATTAATGAGATATACAATTTTTACTTATGATCATGTTGGCAATGTGTAGGAAGGTAATGGTGCTAGCATGAGGAGGGAGAACCATCGAGAGAAAATCAAAATACTTCTTTTTGAGGATATAAAATTGACCCAATTTGGGGCCTAGAAACAAGTAGAATTAATGTATTAGAAGACTAAGGCTGTGAGGGTTGTATAGAATGGATAATTTATTTAAGGCATGTGAGGGTATTTATTTGTGTGTCATATGAGATGTAAGTTGTGTTTAAGGTTTAGAAACCCTTATCCAAAGTTTGAATTTCGGATGGGTCCTTAAATGGGCCTTTAAAGAGGGTTGTTGATAAATTTCCTTGGTTGGGATGTAAAATAAACCCCCTAGGGCCTATACCATAGTGGTAGGGGTCAAGTGGGCATGTAATAGGGCCCTAGGGACTTGATTTGACTCTAGAAAAGTCCTCATAATGAGGAGTAACGAATTTTGAAGAGAGATGGGGGTGAAAAGATTGAGGGGTTGTCCAAGTACATGTTCCCCTCTTTAATGAGGAAAGAACCTGATTGATGGAGGTAGGCACACTTCACACCTCCCCACCCAAAATTTGCAAGTTGAGACTCCTATATATCTTGGAGAGGAAGGAAGAGTGGAGGTGTTACCCACATTTCCTTTTGGAGAATTTTGCTTGAGATTGGAGAGAAGATGTGAGAGGAGAAGAAATGCTTCTTAGAAGATGGTGCTCAAACTAGTTCGTTTGGAGAGGAAAGATGGATAAAAGAGTTCAAATCCTTCACCTAAAGAAGAGATCCATTTTCTTATTTACGTTTACCCTTGTTTATTAGTTGTAAGAAGGTAACATGGTATAAAGATTATGGTTGAAAATAGAAGCAGAGAACCTAGACTTATGAAATTGGTGTTGTGTTAGTTTATTCCTTTGTAAAGATGAGAGAAGACTCCATTTATCATCATGGAACTTAAAGAATTCCTTGCTCGAGGGTATGGCTAGAGCCCATGAGGCTCCATGATGCCATTATGGTGGGGTGGAGAGCAAGCCTTAACTATTTGTGTGTCCATTGTTTTTTTGTAATATGGAAAAAAAAAAACTAGTGTTTGGTTGTAACATGACATAAGTGGAAGAAAACCAACATTATTCTTGTGTTTTGACCATTGTGTTCCTAATTATCATGTGTAGTATAGAAAGTTTGTATTTTATTGCCATGAAGAAAATATGGGAACTTTGTGAGATTGTAAAATGGAATATATATAAATTCCTTTGGGAGACATTAAAGAAGTTTTAGATGCATGATTGTTTATACCCTTGTATTTTAGAGAAAAAGATAAAATAAGACCAATAAATGACATATATTTGGATGAAAATGAGTTATTTCTCCTATTATTATGATGGGATGCAAACAGATCAATGTGTATAAATATATCAAAGATGTGTGCTTAAGAGAATAGAAAAGTATATTCTTTATAAAGAGAGAGAGAGAGAGAGAGAGAGAGAAAGTACAGTCACTGGGTTGAATAATATTTTTGCATTAAATTAACATGTATTTCTTTACATATAGATTGGATTGGAGTTATATGCTTTTTTAGATACTCTTGTTTGAAGTATATATGTATAAATGTGACTAGGATAAATATGAAAAAAAAAGAAAAAAGAAAAATAAATATGAATAGGGAAATGAAACAAATATTAAAAATGAGGTTACAGAGCTTGAAGCTAAGCTATACACAACATAGTAACCAAATAAATGCAATAGAATAAATTCACTATCTTCTACGGGGGCTTTGTGTTGTTTTATTAATAGAAAATGTAAAACTTGGCATTAAAGCAATAAATTAATGGAAGCATCGATGTTAACACTAAACAAACATTCAAGAGGAAGCCATAGTCTAGCACCTTGCCAATAACCTGAAATTTCCACATGTGATTCATCCGGTTTGATCTAGAAAATATTGTGAGGTGAGCATGTGAGCATTGAGGTGATAGGTGTGGTCTATTTGCAGTGCCTTCTTGACACTAATCGTTGCCCGCCTCATAAAAATAAATAAAATTTCAAAGTTTTGTCTCGGGTAGGTAAGGTCGGATAGTGTTTGAGAATCATAATCGAAGTAAGAAATAATACTCAAATTTATGTTGTGCATAGTAGTTCTTGCTCCACAGGCCTCAGTTGATGGCCATGTGATTGGAAGATAAGAGAAATGAAAGAAGAGCAGGAAGGAAATAAGAGTGACGTGCTTAATACAATACCTTGGTGGTCACGACCCTCGATGCATAATGAATACACATCCATTCCCTATCCATGCAACTATGTTAGGATCTAACACCCTATCTCCAGGCAGGTTTAAGTTTCTTTTTATATTTAAAATAATAACAAAAAAAATGAATAAATATTATAAAATAAAAATATGCCGCTTCTCCCCTTAAATAATGCCAGTTCATAAATAAAAATATGGTTCCAATAAACAAGGAGTATGTAGCATCCTCTGCCGAGCCAGTGAACAATCTTACTACTTTTTTTAATATTTTCTTAAAAATCATATTGCATAGTCTCCTTTCTAACTTGGGAGAGGATTATACCACTTACAAATGTTAGAGTAAAAGGTTTATTTCACTTAATTAGTTTAATTAAGTCACCTTTTATTCATTTCTTAAGATTCACTTAGTTATGCATTGTAGGTATTTAATAATTATTTTAATTATTAAATACATTTTCCCTTTAGGGTTTCTTTAGGGTTACACAATCTCCTTTTATAAGGATTGATCATTGTATTTTATTTTATTCCCTCTCTGAATAATAATCTCTCATTTTTCAGAGTCATTCTTGCTTTTCCTTCATTCTTCTCTTGTGACAGGTATTTTTGCATGCAGGTGTTCTTGGGTTTTGTGAAGTTGGATTTATCAACTTCTACAACAAACATCAGGAGCATGCATTATTATGGTGGTTGTAGATTGGAACTTAGGTCACTCTTGGGAGAGAAACACACTTGTAACAATAGGTCATAGCCCTTGGGCTTGAACAAAATAGTTGTATTAGTACTGTAGAATTTCTAAATTACTAAAATTAAATTCACATCTCTTCTTACACCAGTAGCCACCAATCTGTATGAAGTCCCACCATATTGGTGTAGTGGAAAACCATGGTCACCATGTCTCCTCTGATAATGAGAATTCTTATGTTTCACCTTCCAAACCTATGAAAACACACAACAAAATCCATAAAAAAACATTGGCCATCATATTGTCATAGATAACCAAATTTCGTGATCCGCCAAATGCAATAATTGAAGTATATCCAAATATTTTAAACTTATGATTTTTTTTCTATTACTAGAAATTGCTCTATGTCCTGAACCATTGAAGTATTTTAACACTTTTAGATATATTTGTTGGAATTGAAATTCTGAGACTCCAACAAGTAGAGACATCTGGGGAAAAACATGAGATTTTCTTTATCGATGTGTGAATTGCACAGAGTTTCAACCTTTAGTCTATGCTAAGTAAAGGTACATAGTAATAAAGTTGGTCTTAAAATAACTTGCTCACATAATAAACACAATGATCAAGTGGTAATAGCATCCAAGGCCCAAATTCACACTTTTCAACATGATGATAAAATAATCAAATGCCAAAGAAATAATGAATGAGGATTCATGCAGAATGTCACATCATGGGCAGTTGATTTGATTCATTTAGTATGGAGAGAAAACTATATATGCTTAGGGTGGGGTCCCATGGGGGGGCTACAGGGTCTACTTTGAAGGAACAGGAGGTCCCATGAATTCATAAAAACATTGCTACGAGATTAAATGGAATCTACCCCTGAAAAATAGTTGCTTGTATGTTTTAGGGCTACAAAATTGAGGGGTGGGAATGGGGTGGGGCTGGATCTTGCCCCTACAGTTTAGAAATTGTCTCTGCCAGTTGTTGGCTATCAAACTCAAGTTTTAGATTCCCGCCAGAATGAAATTGGGGGGAAATGTTGTGCATTTACAAGTTTTTCATCTCTACATTTTACATTGCACTCCATCAACACTACATAGCCTAGAACAGAGCAGCAAAGACCTTCCAACAATAGAACCAAGCATTGAATAGAGCAAATCAGCCACAAAAAGAGGTATGAGAATTTGAATCTTTACCGTATATTTTTTTATTTGAATCTTTAGCGTATATTTTTTCATTTGAATATTTAGCGTATGAAAACCTTTGTTTACTTTGGTTTAATTTGTATAGCATAACCCTCTGTTTTGTTAACATCTAGTCACAAAAACATTGTTCTAGGATGTTGATTTTTCTTCCCGGCTTGCTTGTTCCTATGGAAATCTCCATGGTTTGTATGACTATATTCATTTACAACATTCATCTGCTGGTAAACTCTCTAACTCAACCATGTATTTTTTAGCTACAAATATTTCCCTCGGTGATAGTATTCCTAATTAAAAGCGAAGCCAAATGAAAAGCCAAAAATATTTCACTATATAAAGATAGATTAATCATTGGCTAAACTCGAGCCATTGGCCACGTTTATATATACAAAACTATGAAGCATAGTGCCAACCAAAGGAAAATGAGAGGAAACAAATCAAGAAATGTAGGCTAATATATAAATGGTTTAGAAAATACAATTAAGTAGTTCTAAGCCACCAAGGTGTAGAAATGAGAACTCGATGCTATGTAAAGGAATTATACAAAGTAAAAACTATGATCATAGTTGTGCCATAGTTTTTGTGACTGGATGTTAACAAAATAGTTGTGCCCTTATTTCCACAAAGTAAGGCCCTTAATCAAAGCATATATCACTATTCAAGGACATCTAGTATCTTACATTAACACCTAGCTGCTCTACCTTCCTTTTGTTGGCCACTCATGCGCATGTATAGTCACCAGTTAAAGTTTTTGTGAAATTGTACACTTCCCCTTCTACTTGGTTGATTCGGTCCTTGTCATAGGCCACCCACACTCAAAAAACCTGTTGTCAAGCATCATATTTATGAAAATATTTTGTGAGATTGGAAAACTTAAATAATCTAAATTTAATCTAAATTCAATGACCAAGCTTTAATTTAAATTATCTATTGCTTCTTTTTGTTTGTAATGTTCTATTTTTTTATCATAAATCATAAATTTTATATGAAATTGTTTGATGCTTTTGCTTCTCTTTGAGTGTTGTACTTGTCTCCCTCAACACAGTATTTTAACTTTTGAATGTATATATGTGAGGAACCAATTTTTTATTACATTATCATGGATAGGAATATGCATCATCTAATTCCAACAAAGACTAGTTTTAGGAGGTTCAGTGCAAAGCTATCACATAATGACGTAGAATATGAAGATATATATTCGATAGATGATGGGCTCCTCGATTTTGTCCCAAGTACGCAAAAAGCCAATGAAGTGGTCATACCTGATTTTCCTCCATGCACAAATAGGGAAAATGAAGAAACATTCAGCTCTACTCCATTTGAGTATTATCCTAATGTTTTTTCTCACACTGAAGTTCACCAACCATCCAAACAATCAGATGGACAAGATAAACCACCTTTGGTTCCTCCATCACAAAAGGGAAGGGCACGTTGGAGTATTTCAGACACCATGGTCCTCATTGAAGCAAAGCACATTGAGAAAGATGTAGTATCTAGTGGTGGGGAAATGAAAAAAACTACAACTTTTGTTGAAAAGTGGAAAATAGTTCAAGAGTATTGTTCTCATCATAAAAATCTATTGGAATATGACTAGCAGAGAGAGGGCTGATAAAAAGCTTGCACCAATCTTTCCTATTGAATTGATGGATGCAATGGAGATCAAATTTGGGACTGATTGATAAATTGATCCTGGGAATATAAGTATTGATATTTCAAAGATAAATTATACATTTAGTCATAACTTTCCATCTCCAAATGAAAATGTTGATGAATTTGATACAGTGAATGCAATAGGTCAAGGCTCACAAAACACTAACAGTGAAAGAGAAAAAGGGTACATTGGTAAAAAGAGGAGATCAACATTAAAAAGTACAACTATGAAGGACACTATTATTGAAAACAACAAATTAGTTGTTTCTACATTGCAGGTTGCTAAGGAGGGACGTATGAAATGCCATGAAAAAGATTATGCTTTAATGGAAATGTGGTTAAAGATTATGTGATGAAAAAATGTTCAAGTTGGAAGAGCAAAAGGTCAATGTTCAAACGAGCTTAGTTGCTACTCTAAATTCCATTGGCCAAGCAATGCTTAAGATTTTTGAATCATTTTCAAATAAAAAATGATTTGGTCAATGTTTGTACGTTGTTAAGTCAAACTTTATATGGCAATTTAATAACTATGTAAAAAACAGTTTGATACTGTTGGATTTGTCTTATTAGATTCAACAATTTTGTTAAGTCAAACTTTGTATGACAATTTAATAACTATGTAAACAATTTGATAATGTTGGATTTGTCTTATTAGATTCAACAATGTTGTTAAGTCAAACTTTGTATGACAATCAAATAAATTTGTCTTATTAGATTCACCAATTTTGATCAGTTCTTTTGAATATATATTTTAAAAGATTAATGGCTTAGTTTGAAGGTATTATGGCTGTGTTGGAAAATAAAATTTTAATTGTTGCTAGAGGTTGGGCCTTAAAGCTTTTTGAGAGAAGATTTATCAAAAATGGCAATGTTACTTGTGGTCTGTAATGAATTATAGAATGAATTTATCATAATTTAGTATAAAAGGTCTAAAAAATCTATAGGCTAACATGATAAAAAATTTCTATGGGCTGCAAAAAAATTGAAATTTTTTGTGCAGTGCCTACTGAGAAACTTCTTGTCACCCACATTATTTGAATCACTGGGAATTTTTACTTATGTATTTTACCTTAATTGTGATATTTAAATTGAATATGTTGGTACTTTAGCTTGGACTATAATTGTCATATATAGCATCTTCTAAAGATTATTAATAGACTTACTTTGATGAGTGAAATGTCTTTTCACCCTAAAGCACAACAATACTTCTACAATAGATTGAGAGCATTGTTTTTGTATGATATTGATTGGCACAAAAAAAATCAAAGATTTTCATGATTTTTATCCTTAATTAGAAGTCTCCTTTTTCAAATAATGATCAAATAGATCCCATGTGTGTTTGGAAGATTTCAATATCTTGTTACATGTTAAAAGTATTAGTCATGGCTTTTCCTTGTTGAAATATGATCTTTTAACTATTTTCCATACATTTCTTTACACTTGCCATATACATTAAGACCGCCTTGATTTAAATTTCAAAAATCATAACAATGCCAGAGATTGTTATTCTATTATCATAACAGTGTGCTAAGTCTTGTGGATTGGAAAATTGGATTGCACACGTTAATACAATTTCTTTTGGGACTTCAGTCAATATGAATTGCATCGTTGATTGAATGAAACCTTTAAAGAATTTTCTATCATCCCAAATCATCAGAAGATCCCTCTTTAGTGGCCTTCCCTTTTTATCTTTGATTCTTTTATGACCTCTAAAACTCCAACCTTATAATTTTCAAGAAACATTTAATCCTTTTGTTTCATCATTTTTGTATGATCTTATGATCTTGTCATTTATAGGCTTGCCTATAGTTGAATCAGTTACCATGACTAATAAAAGGAAGCAAAACCATCACAAAGAATATAAAACACTCAACCCTCCCAACTTTTGGCTTCTTGTGTACCCAAAGTTCTTAGTTGCAGATGATAAAATTGTCTTTATGATAAATACATGTAATTAGCTCATGCTTGGAGAGGATCAAGACTTGAGTTTGATAGTTGCAGCAAATTGTGGGAAAGTGGTGAGTTGCAAAGAGTATAAAGAATTGAGTGTTGAATAAACTGATACGTTGTTGTGTATGTCTGATATCAACTACAATAGCCTTGTGAGAGTACATGTAACCTTGCACTTTTGTGGTACTTCTAGGAGACACTGCCTTACTTCCTGGAGCATTTTGCAACACTAGTTTATCTAGGGTGAATCATATAAGTACATATTTTAGACTTTCACAGTCAGACGTAATTGTAGTATCACGTATCTGAATACAACTGTGTAATGTTTTTCATTTCATTTTTGCTTAGTTATTTTTGTTTTCTCTAATGTTTCTCTTTTCTGTGTTATGCTTTCAATTCTTCATTTAGCACATTAATCTTCCCCTTGGCTCACAACACTTTGCGAGAGATGGTTGTATGTGAAGTCAAGATGTATACAAGAAGATCTCAGTAGACCAAAATTAAGGACTCCAAAGACTTGTAAACCCCACTATACAATTTGTATTATTGAAATCTTCAAGACCTTTTTATATTGAAATCTTCCTTGGTGTAATCTTTTCATAACCCTAAATCCTCTTCTTCTTCTTAAGTAAGATGAATATGTCCAAGTAGAGTGAACGGTGATGTCTCCTTTTCTCAACCATAAATGACAAAGGGGTAAATATTCATCTAAACCGTAATGCAATCCAAGTTTTAGCATTCATCATCTTCCCAACAATGGCATCAGCTAAAAAAAAGGTGCACTATAGGTCATCAATCGGGCTAATGGTGTTGGCTACATAAAATCCAAAAGGAAAAAGAGAACCAAAAGGAGAACCAAGGAGCCAAAAGGACATATCTATTGATATGAGATTTGAAGGTGATATGTGAATGATAGTAAGGGTATCTAGTGGTCTCATGAAGTATTGCAAGCCAACCTTGATCCTGGCATATACATGAACATCTGCTCAAGAAGATTAATGTGTTGACTATCCCTACACAAGAAAATTGTCAGTCAAACAAGTATAAGGGGTATAGAGAATAGGTATCCAACTTGGGATAAGGGTGAGGGACATCATGTGTGATCCCCTATGTGTACCCTTTGTGATGACCCTTTTGTGTAAGCTAGTTAATTGTGAAATAATGTAAACATGATACATGTAGATGTGTGTCTACTAAATAAAATGTGAAGTAATTCTTTGTGTAAGTCTTGTTCATATGTTAAATGTATACCCCTAGCATACGGCTCCCCTATGAGGTTGAGATGCTTGGTAGTGTAAATAGGGGTTGAGGGCGAGAGAACCCCAAGTGGGAACTCCATGGTTTCCCTTGGACGTCTTCCTAACCTACTCCCCCACATATGAGAGCCACACTTGTTGGTTCACAATTCAAACCCACTCCTTGATGTTATAACCCATGGGTAAAAGATGAAATTACTTGGGCCATATTGATCATAGATCTTGGATACTTCAACAATGTAGGGCATTAATACTATGTGGAATAGTCCACCATGATATTGCGCGCTATCATATTTATGTGATTAGGGATCACAAGGTATTGCATGCTATTATACTTATGTGGTTAGAGAACCACCATTCCCCTCCTCCCCTTAGGTGGCTTTATCAAAGTCACATGGTGCTCGTAATGTGAAAGTTTTATTGTTGAGATAAGAATTATTGGTAATTTCTTAATTGATGTTTTACTTTATTATATGCCAGCAATGTTAGATTGTACATTACTTTATTGGGGGCTATTTAGCCATTTAAACTTTTTTGTAGTCCATTGCCTCAAGGACTTATTTAATTTCTATTTTTGAATCAAGATTGGAATGTTGAAATGCAACTGCAAGTGATCTTTATTTGGTTTCCTCTTGAATTTATGATTTTCTATAAATATTGAAACATTGGTTTATGATTTTATGTTGCTCGGCTTGAGGCTTCTTATGGTTTTCCAACTACTGACAAGTGTGGTGTAATGTGACATTTGTAACACTGCCATATCCTAGGGGGTTCTTTGGCAGGTCGTATAGGGGAGCAGATGCGATGGGGAATTATGAGTTAATTGAAAGGGGTTGCAAATGAGATGGGTATGGGACAGTCATTAATCCATTCTTCCCCTAGTTCTATGATTATTATTTTTGTACCTTCCTCTTGGAGGCTAACCCCCTTAAAAAAACAAGAGAAAGTACCTAGGAGATGTATGGTAGGGTCCTTAGAGAAGGGCCTTGAGACCATATTTCTTAATGGCTATGGTATCCAAGAATCTCCATCCTTGTAAACCCCGTTGAGCCTTGTGATGTGAATTATGTGTAATTGTTGTGATGTATGGGTAAATTTGCAAATACATGACATGTGGAAATACTTGACTGCTATGTAAGAAAGAAACTGACATATAAAATTGAGACTATTATTCTTGAGACATGAATTGGTATTAGAACAAAAATATTTTCTAACATCATGAGTGATGTTTATGATGTAAAAGAGAACCTTGAAGGGTATCCAAGGATGTTAATGTGTTGGATATATGTTGGTATCAAGAATATTAACTACATGGACGACTACTAACTTTTGTTATATATTGGGACTATATTGGATAAATGTTCTATGGTGGAAAATTTGGTTTTGAGCATTTAGATGTTTGTTAAATATGAAAAGGATTTATTTAATGTGTGCTTAATGGTTGAATGCTATGATTTCTTCAACAAGAAAGTAAAGTAATACATATTCTAATAGATTTATGTGTGTTGCTATATTGAGATTACTTTTCTTGATCTTAACGACTTCCAAGAGGAAGTCTAAGCTAAGGGGAGGGGGATGTAAGACCTCGTCATGTATGTACTTAGTACCGCCCTAATTTTTTATATTCTTTTCTTGAATTAATGATTGGATATATATGGTGGATGATGAATAAGGTGATCTTTGGGCAATATTCTTGCATTATCTTTTATCATAAAGGTGGAATGCACTTGTATATCATGGAATACAAATTGGAATTTTAAATGGATTATTCAACTAACAAATTAATGTGATATAAGTGTTACTTATGATCATGTTGGTAATATGCAGGAAGGTAACGGTGTCAACATGAGAAGGGAGAACCATCAAGAGAAAATCAAAAGACTTCTTTTTGAGGAAATAAAATTGACCCAATCTGGGGCCTAGAAACAAGTATAGTTAATGTATTGGAAGACTAAGGTTGTGAGGGCATGTAGTTGTGTTTCATGTGAGGTGTAAGTGGGGATTAGGTCTTGGAAACCCCTAGCTAAGTTTGAAACTCGGAAACCTCAAGTGGCCTTTTAACGAGAGTTGTTGGTCAAATTGTTGGGTTATGGTGCAAAAATAAACCCCCTAGGGTCTATACTATGGTAGTAGGGGTCAAGTTGGCATACAATAGTGCCCCTACAACATGATTTGACCCCTAAAAACCTCTCATAATAGAGAGTGACGAATTTTGAGAAGAGTATGGGGTGGAAAGAGTGAGTGGTTGTCCAAATGCATGTTCTCATTAATGGGGAAAGGGCCTTCATTGATGGGGAGAGGTACACTCCACACCTTCCCATCCAAGAGTTACAATTGGTGAAACTTGTATATACTAGGAGAGGAAGGAGTGGGGTGGAAGAAGAAGTGGGGTGCTACCCACTTCTCCTGGTGGAGAACTCTAGTTGATATAGAAGAAAGGATGAGAAGAGGAGAGGAGTACTCCCTCTTTGGAAGAGATGGTGATCAAGATAGCCTAGCTAGGAGAGGAAAGATGGATACAAGAGTTCAGTCCCTTCATCTAAAAGAAAAAAAAAGAGATAAGTTCTTCCTTTTCCCATTTACCCTTGTTATTGTTTGCAAGAAGATGACATAGTGTAGGGAATTATGGCTAAAAATAGGAAGTAGAAAAACTAGATGTATGCAATTGGTGTTATGGTAGTTTTATCCCTTGAAAAAAATAAAATGAGAAAATACTCCATTTATCATCATGGAGCTTAGAAAATTCCTTGCTCGGGGGTATGGCTAGAGCCCACGAGGCTCCATGACACCATTATGGTAGGGTGGAGAGCAAACATTATTCAATTGTGTGCTACTCATTATAGTCTTAAATATCTTTTTGGTAATATTGAGAGCTTAGATGTTACATTTTTTTATCTTTTGCAATGAAAAGAGGAAGTATTCCATGGGCTTGTTTAAAGACCATATTAAGTGTATGTGTGGTAACAATGTTATGATTATGTAGTAGTAAGAAGAATGTTTATTCTGTTGTCTTAATACAATTTGTGATTATTTCTATTGTAATAGGGTTGTTTTCAAAACAGAAACAAAGTACTAGTTTATGACTTTGTAATGGGAACAGATTATGAATTCGAATATGTATTGTTAGAATGGAAAGCAAAAGGGAGGGGAACCCTTGGAAAATAGTACTACGATTAGTGCAGCTACAAAAAAAAAAATGCATTTCATTTATATGGATTATGGGGAACATGTATTGTTTCAGCTATGAATGACTCGTAGGTTGCTTCTTTAGATCACTCTATGAAATTTTAGAACTATTATGGTCTAGATCTTAGCATAAGTAGCTATTTGGGGATTTTCCCCGGAACAGAGAAGTAGTGACAAAGATTCTTATTTTAGTATGAAAATGGAAATAAGTAATTAGTTTGAAGAAAGAAAAGATTGTGATGTTCGAAAAATTGTGATCGTGCAACTCACCCAACTTACCATATACTAGCACTTGCACCTATAGGAGGTTCAAGGGATACGCCGATAGGAAATTGAAGGTAAAAGTTAATTTAAAAACATGTGCCATGTGAATTTTGGTTCAGCCAAACTTGGCCTTTCTCTTAAAGTGTGGATCTAATACTTAGTGGCAAAGAGATGAAGACTGTATTTTCTTTGGTACTTGGGTATACGTTTTGCAAAAGCCTTATCTTCTAAGAAAGATTCTCATCGGCATCGTTGATAGCACGACACAATTTGTGCAGAATCTCAATTTTGGAAGCTGTTGCTGATCTAAATTTTTCTGTGAAGTCCAACTCTTCAATGAGAAGTTTGGTTTCTAACATCTCCTTTGAACATGGGAAATCTGGAAGATTTCTAGCAAGCTACGAGGAGACTGAAAAGAGTGAAATTATGAGGGATTTTCACAACAATACGTCTTCATGCAACTCAAATGCGGATTGGACTGAGCAAGGTCAAGAAGAATCTGTCAGAAGCAATTCACAAACCCTAAGCAGATTATCAGCAACAAAAACACACTGATACTCTTCCTCCTCCTTCGAAGCTTCAACTAAAGGTGCTCAAAACTTTCAGCAAGCAATATAAATAAACACATTCTATTTATTTACTTTTTTAAGTATTAGTTAACAAAAAATTGTATCATAAACATATCTCTCAAATTCAATGTTGAGATTGAACCCTTTTTGGCATGGAAGTGCCCATTCTAATTTCCTACATATCTGCACTGAAAGTACAATTGATCTGGAATAATATATGGAGTTATCAAATTGCAATCAAACAATCAAAAAGAGCATCACCAAAGTCCTCCTAATTGAAGAGGTATGATCCACATGAATTTATAAACAACAATGTATATGTTAAAAAAGCAATCAAAACATAACAACTTGAAGGCTGACAATAAAAAAATAATGCTCTTACACATTTAGAGACAAATAAATGGTGCTCTTTGCCTCCATCACCTTTAGGTGCCCTTGATACATGAAGGAACACTGGACTCGAGCATAAATAGATGAATTTAAGGATCTATATGAGCACCAATGCATGCAGCAATGTAGGATAACATTGTAACCAGTATTTCACAGCAGCGAAGTGTAGAAAATTGTCAATGGGTGAATTTGTGGCCACTATGATCTTTTACGCAAAATGGGAGCCATATCTTTTAGCATGTTTCTGACTTCAACCAGAATCAAAGGATGGTCCACTCTAAGCAGGTTATTCTGCACAATATCATTTGTGGGATTGCAGTTCAATAATTCATTCTATCTTTGAATTCTGGCTTGAAATACAACTCTGTTCTTATTTTGAAGTAGAACAATGTTCAAAACTTCAAAGGTCTACTTAATAAACTCACCATAAACACAGCCTAGGGTATTACAGCTCATATTGCTATTAAAGCATTGTTTTTCCTTGGTAGTTTTCTAATTGTGTTGTTATATGACATCGTTTACTCCAAAATAGAAAAACACCAAAAATATGAGAGGGAATGGAAGATTCCAATGCTTTTTGATTGTCTAAAAAACAATGAGATCAATTTTATGAACTGACCTTTGTAATAATACCATATGACACACAGAGCTCCTAGGGTATTACAGCTCATATTGCTATTAAAGCATTGTTTTTCCTTGGTAGTTTTCTAATTGTGTTGTTATATGACATCGTTTACTCCAAAATAGAAAAACACCAAAAATATGAGAGGGAATGGAAGATTCCAATGCTTTTTGATTGTCTAAAAAATAATGAGATCAATTTTATGAACTGACCTTTGTAATAATACCATATGACACACAGAGCTCCATTGCTGCATCATATTGTCATTCCTCCTACAATATTCACAATAAATCCAACTTGTTCCTATTCAAACCCATATTAAAGAAAAACCCACAAATTTTTACACAAACCTTCATATCAAAAATTTCTAGTTTATTTTCATCCCATCTATTAAATAGCTTGTAAATCAACAGACATCACATAGTTAACATTTAACAACCACAATCTAGAAAGGGCCCTCGCAGCATAACATGGAAATCCCCAGCAATGCAGAGGGAGGGTGCTGACATATCAACCTGAAGGCACGCACCCAAAGGCTACTTTTAGATTAGAAACGTTTTTCGTGCACGGAGAGCCTCATAAACCACCTCTTGATTGAAATCCATATGTCTACACACTAATCAGAGTCTAATGTCATCTTAGGGGCACCTACCTCGAAATTTAAACTAATGCTCTAAACTCCCCCACAAAAAATGATGCACACTATCACCAAAAATTCTCAAGCATGGTAAATAGATATGCAGTGAAAGTATGTTTGTGTGAGGTTGTAAGCTATGTTATTTCATAACTACTCTTAAAAACTTAATCTCCTTAATTGCTAAATAAGTTTTAATTCTAAATGATTTTAAGCATCTTTTAGATATAGGCATATATCAGTAGCATCTGTTAAATTCCATCGCTAGTAGCATATAAAATCTAATTTTATTAGCACACCACATTATATATGAGCCAAGTTATGCAAGCGCCCTATTTCAATGTTGTGCACAGGATAGAATACCCATATATTGTAAGTTGGATATCTATTGATGGGCAGACTTACATCAAATATCATTAGTGTGTTTCAAAAGGTTTACAGAGGTTAATATATGGGATGATAATGCAAAAGTGGCAGAACCTACATGCTAAAGCTGTAAAATATGACGTTAATCTGTAAGATTTATAGTGAAATATGCAGAAGAAAGTAACGAAATGAGAAAACAAAGGGAAAGGAAGTTGCCAGGAACAACTCTTTCAAAACACAGTTCTTTGTTCAGAAGAACCCAGTCCAGCCTCTATATTCAAGTCAAGATGCCCTCCAAGTAATCATTTCTTGGTTCAAATTTACAATTAGGTAGCCCATTTTGTATGGTGCTGGATTTCTGTTTATCTTACCAATGTTCCAACCTTATATGTGGGCACTATGCTCTTCGTAGAACATGCATGCCTGTGTTGCTTAACTTCATCTTATATATCTTAAAAAAGTAGCATAAAGCACACATAATATTGCCATCCCAACCTAAGTAAACACAGTGCAAAGGTCTACTCATTGTCCCCAACCATTCTAAAGACTCCTTCTGATAAAAAGAAAGAAATTCAGTCAATGTCACACACACACACAGAGAAAGAGAGACCGAGAGACCTTTGACACTTCCAAAATATCTAAAATCTTCCGTTGCAAATTCTCAGTTTCATGGAGATGGTTCATATCCAATAGTATCTACATAAAACAAAATTAACAAAATCAAAATGTACAATAGATCGGTCATATATCCACAGTAACTTATCATGTTAGCTGGAATGTGTAAAGGAATTCTTAAATAATTTTTTACAACATCAACATATAATGGTGTATATGCATGAGACTAGATTCAACTTTATCAAGTATGCATATTGCAACCAAAGGATAATGTGAAAAGAAATATACATATTGCAATCAGTAGAAAAGAACTAAACTACAGAACGAACACCAGAAGAATGAGAACTGTACTTTAAAGTATTTTCCTTTAAGGAAAAACAACTATACTAAGGCAGTGGCTCAACCATGTCCTTATGATCATGCAAAAATAAATTCAAGGCATATGTGGAAGCTCTAACGGCTAAAAAGGCATGGTCAATGATGCTAATGAGAAATATGGGCAGAGTTTGGAAGAATGACTTAGACCGAACAAACCAGAAATTTTTACAAGATCATTTGATTTCATTTATATTTGTAATAAATAAACCCGACAAATAAGTCGCCTGCAAGGAAAGGAACTATTAAAGGAAAATAGGTAAGTCCAATGCCTGTGTGTGGCGCAGAGCAACAATTCAGCGTTACTAATTTATATTTATTGATACGAAAGCTTTATCATAAAGTAAGAGACGGATTCAATCGAAACACTGTTTGGAATTCCCCTGCCGGTCAATCCACCCTGCTAGGAGAGATGAGTGGTGCTCATATAGAGCGGGAGGGCCCATACCTATTCTTTAGCTTTGTATTCACGTTCCTCTCCGACACATTCTTCTCCACGCCCACCAGAGTTGCAGAGAATCGCTCGAAGGCTTGTTCAATGCCCTAATCGTCAGTCAATTCAAGAAGGGACCCCTTCACCTGCCCCAAATACACTTCATCCGTCGAATGCTTCGACAGAAGCTCCAGCACCGCCATCACCGTCACCATCGTAGCCTCACTGGGGGCGGACACAATTGAGAGCAAAAGTGCCTCTAGGTCTTTTATCATTTTGCCGTTGCCAATGGAATGTTACTCAGGAATCCTACAACTACTGCTTCAACATGTTCACAATTATTAATGAAAATTAGATATAAATATCACCGCCTGCAGAGTGAGGCATTTACGGCGCGACATTCAAAAAAAAAATTGATATGATTTTACAGTTATAAAGATTTGATTTGATATGATTGTGCAGATACAGGATTCGATTTGATATGTTTTCATATTAACTGCAACTCTCCCGTGGAAATCGGATCTTCTTTCCCAATGAGCTGAACAGCAGGTTTACAGTGCACTAGAGACTGCTTGACGGCGGGCATACCTGTTTTCAGGCGTGAGACAGGTTTGCAGGCCGATTCTGCACTGGGGATCCCAGAAGTAGAGCCTATCGGCTAATTACTCTGTCATAATTTAACACCTGGAAGATGATCAACCCAATATTTTTGCAGATGTATGTCGGGAAATAGAAGGGTGCGTATTGGAAACTAGTTAGAACTTTAAATAACAACTTACATAGTCCATATTAAAATAAAAAATAAAAAAAATAAACAACAATAATAATAGTATATTTCCTCTAATCTATTTGAGCCAAAACACTACCGACATGATACTTGCCACTTCAGCCTTCTATGTGTAATCAGATGAAAAGCCTGTTGGGAAAGGATATGCCAAGAATGGCACGTTGAAGGTATAGTTCATTTCTATACAATAAAATTTACAAATAGTCACCCATCGATGGATATATGGGAAACCATTCCTCCATTGATTGCAGTTGCGTGATCATAATGGATGTAACAAATTCATCAATGTTGGGTAGTAAACTCTTCTACCTGTGTATAGGAGGTTTTTAAAAAATAAAATGAATAAATAAAATAATATAAAATGAAATAAAGATAAGAATAATGGAAGTATAACCCTTGTAAACCAAAGGTTTTGGCCAGAGCATAGAGCTCAGCATTTAGCTCGGTGTCAACCCTCTAGCACTTCTGCCTCTCATATCGAGCAGTAGTTAGTTATCCCTCCTCCTGTGAGTTACTCCCCATACATGCACTCATACCAGCCCTTGTCAGGAATTCCATTTCTGGTGTAGGCTCGAGCTGAGCAATCAAATAAAGGAATAAAGTGGGATATAACATAAACATTCTGAAAATTCATGTCCCCAGCAAAGAGGACGGTGAGCTGGGTTAACCTCAATCACCAACACTCTCTTATTGGGAGGAATCGTCACGCCTTGCAAATAGCGATTCAATAGGATCCTATTTTTTTTCAAGGGCAGGTTACGGTTTCCCAGTGAGGATCGTCCCCTCCTACTCAGTCTAATGTGATCTGCAAACAAAATAAAATAAAACTAGCAATCGCACATTGGTGTGCAATGGGTACGCCGAAGAGGTTTGGAAGGTCAATTAGGGAAAAATTTGTTCTATTTTTTTTTCTTTTGTATATATTTGTGTAATAAAGGACGTTAATTGGTAGGTCATTTAGAAAATGATGGTGTTTGTACAAAAGAAGGTCTCAATCGAGAAGTGATAGCTTCAAATAAACTATGCATCCTCTTACAAGGATCCATACATGATTGAAAGAAAACTCTGAATGAAGAAGATAATTAGGTTCCATTACCAAAACTTTCATGTTATGTTTGCAATAGAAAGAGAGGGAGAGAGAGGGATGGAAAGAGGGAGAGATAGATGGGGGAAAGTGAGAGAGAGGGGTAAGGAGAGAGGAAAAATTAAAGTGAGACATAAACAACAAAGAGAGAGGACCTGAGAAAGAGACGGATATACAAAGAGAGAAGAGGGAGGTAGAGAGATACACACATATTGAGAGAGAGAAAGACCAAGAGGTAGAGGGAGAGAGAGATAAGAGAGATAAAGGGAGATAGATATTGAGAGAAGAAAGATTAATAGTTAAAATTGCATCTATAAAATCTAACAAAATCCACTTCTATTATGTTGTGATAGATGCAATACCGTATTATAGAGCTCCTATTTTGGCACAATTAAAGGGAAGGTAGGAAAAGGTTTGAGTGACGAAATTATGTGTCGATTGCATTTTCTTGAAAGTTTACAAGGAATTTTCAACACATCCATTTTGTGGCTATTCTACAATCATAGAAAGCCATGACAACACATCTTTAGGGAATTCTACCAAAAAAATTACTCCTATAGAATTTGATCACTTTGAGCTTAGGATCCAAGTGTGAACCATTAGATTTCAAGTTGAAAATGTGGATTGTCTGGTTGATCTCCAAGTAGTGTAGGTTGCATGTTATAAAGCTTCATTACTTCTTACTCAAAAAATGATGGGCTAATTTCTTTCTAGTTGAT
This sequence comes from Sequoia sempervirens, assembly GCA_007258455.2. Lineage (NCBI taxonomy): Eukaryota > Viridiplantae > Streptophyta > Pinopsida > Cupressales > Cupressaceae > Sequoia > Sequoia sempervirens. The sequence goes on along the minus strand of VDFB02256132.1, from coordinate 33,055,863 downwards.
GCATTGACAAGCACCTTAATGTAGGTTGATATGTAGGTATGATAGATACCATATACAATATAATTAATTTTCCCAAAGCATTTATAGTGGTAAGTTACGTTGCATTGTACATTTTAACTTGATATTGGTACAATTTTGTGATGGTAGAAATGGACCCTTATTTTGTAATCAGATGAAATGTGCATAGTTTTTAGTTCACTAAATTCTAGGTCATTGGTATCTTGATACATATGTACTAGAAGAATAATTATCTATCAAGATTAGAAATTACTTATATCAAAGCAACTCTTAGAAAAATAATAGCCATGAAAGCAGATCTAACTTGTTTTTTTTAAGAGAAGATGCCTCTTTACTCCAAATTTTACATTTTATTTTTCTTTGGTATGGCAATAGTAAGATATATGCAACATATAGAGGTAGAGCTTGAAGAAGACAAAGAAGAAATATAGAGGGAAAGAGAGAGTAAAGTAGGATACAAAGGTAGAGCTTGAAGAAAAGAGAGAAGGGAAAGAGAGATAAATAGGAGTTTAATTGGTGTTAGGTTTTACATAGCATTATGATTACAATTAAGGGTAGGTGCTTAGTCATGGTTAGAGTTAGGGATCATTTAGAGTTAATAAAATAGCATTATTATTATAATATAATAAGATATACCTATGTAAACCCTTTTTTTAATTCCACTCCTAATTGAAATATAATCCTAGATGTAGTCTTAAACCTAACCCTAATCCTATTCAATCCCCAATTTGGGTTTGATTTAGAATTTGGTTAGGGTTACACATCCATGGTAAAATACAATATAATATAACATATTTATAATAATAAATATAATATAATATAATATAATATAGCATATAAACAGAATATAATGTAATAGAATATTATCCTATTGTATAATAATTTAATATATAATATATTATTATATAATGTACATGACCATAAGCCAAATTTACCAATTCAAATGAACAAATTAGTGAAGAAGCTTGTCTACACATCACTGTATGTAAAACAACAATTAAATTTATTACGTTTAAAAAAAGCAGCAATTGAGAAAAATCATGATATAATTCAATTTATTTCTAAAAATGAAATAATTCAATCTCCATATAGCTAAGCAAAAAAATATGTTTTATAAAGAGAAATTTTCAATCTTACTCCAAATCTACCAAAACATGTGTTTAGTTTTTTTATGTTGATCACCCATGTAGGTGATCTTTATTCAATCTCGATATAGCAAAGTTCTAAAAACAATATATTTAAAAAAAATGATATAATTTAATCTTGGTATAGCTAAGAAAACACATTATGTTATTTTAAAAATGCTATTACTTGAAAATTATGATATAATTCAATCTCAGTATAGCTAAGAAAAAAAATTATGTTCTATAAGAGAAATTTTCAATCTTACTCTAATTCTACTACAATGTCTCTAGTTTTTAAGTTGATCACACATACAGGTGATCTTTATCTTTCTACTACAATATGTCTCTAATATTTTATGTCATATTTTGTATTGTTGTGATACAACAAGCAACACTCACATACAATTGATATGCAAATAATATGCAAATAATATCTAAAGACTATCCTCCACAAATTTGAGTAGCAGATCACAAGTATTATCTTGATGAAAATAATGATCGGTAGACCTTAGTTTGAGGCTTTAGTGTCCACCAACCAAGAGGTGATACTTCATTCCATAACCATGCTCCTCCACTGATAACATATATAGTAAGAAGTGCTTTTCCCATTTTTTTGATTTGGTCCCAACTCCAGTCAACCATCTTTCATGTAGGATTTCTGTAAAAATTCAAGCATCAAATATCACATAATTACATAGTTTCCATGTTTATAGAACATTATTCAATCATCTTTATGGAATATTTTTCTTATGATTTTATTTCTAATCAATTCAGGGCAGCAGGTAAAATTAAAATTAGTACAAAATTGCATAGGAAACAAAATTGAGTCCTCTGAATAATGGTGGAAAGCAAAGTGTTCGACCTGTGGCACGAGCAATGAGAGTAGCAGACATATACTCCACCAGTTGATTGTTTATCCGCAAGTAGCCAATTACAATAGGCACTAAAAATTACTCCTTGTTTAGAACCTGAATCACAAACCAAACAGCAAACCCAATTCCACATTTCATTTGCTTTCAATCATAAATCCAAATTCTATTTGCTTTCAATATGTAGTTTATAATTATGACAAATGATTCAAAAATAGGAAAAAACGGTGCAATATAAAGTTCAATAATGCCTGATTTATAGATTGTTGTCATCTCTTGTACATTACGTGATAGCTCTAACAGAAGACTATTTTATAGTTGTATTCACATTCTTATAAACTGATAAAAATCACACAAGTATTGAGATGGTAGACATTAGTGTTATTGCCAGGCACTCATTATTTCATATAATTTCTCATAGCTATATTCTAGAAAATTTAATATCCAGTCATGATTTGTTATGCTTTTATCTAATGAATTTACGAAGTATTGCATGGTACAGTATATTTGACACATCTTAAAAGCTGATGGACATGAAGAAGTCTTGCAGGGTGCATTGCATTGCAATTGAAACTTGGGAACTTCAAAATAATGGGCGATTCCTGTTAGTTTATACTGTATGTTATTGGAGGTAGATTATTTTCTGTTTCCTGAATTGTTTTTGTTACTTTTTATCTGTAGGTGAAAGATATACATGAGGCAAATATATGTAAAGTCATTCTTGCGAAGTTTTCAGGACCAAAGGAAATTGTTCCTGTTTGTTGCAGAAAAGTGGTAAGCATCAAACTTTGTGAAATATGTACTTTTATTTTTTGTGAAGTTGTTTTCTTTATATCCTTCTTGAAATGATACAAAGGTTTTTGCACTTCTCAGATTACAAAATCTGGCCAACCTTGTCATGTTTTGGCCTTAGTTGAACATATTGGAAACATCAATCCTAATATGGGAAACATTCCAATCAATTTTCTTTGCAGTGGTTGTTTGTTGGCTACTTGTTTTGGTCCTGTTGGAAAAATAAATTATATTCAACCTATTTGATATTAAAAACCATGCCCTAGATGATATGTTTTAAAACTAAAAGGCTCCAGAAGGTACTAGAGCCCACTTGGGCTGAAGACTTTGAGAACATTATTTATGTGCTTGGTCAAGAACTTAAGTCTTTTGCAAGTCTTTTGCAAGCTTCCTGCATAATTATTTCCAAACACATTCTCTAGGGCCTGAAGTCCTATTTGGAAAGGACAGTACTATGTTTATAAAATTGCCTATTCCACTTGCAAAAAGCCAGTTTATGCAAGGTTTTAAATTACTATGGCCAGGCAATGCTTATTTTTCATGATGATTTGCAGAATATTCTTGCCTGGTTGATTATGCTTTGTTTTGGTAAATGTATGGTAATTTATCCCACTGATATATACCAACATTTTTTGTTTACATGAAATCCACAAAGTTGCCAATTCTGGGTTTTTTGTAATTTTGATAGAAATTTAGTATCTATAAATAACTCCTGAGTTATTTTCAGCTCAATAAGGAGAGTTTGTGTTTATGACAAACTAATTTTATTCATAGTTTTGACTATGTATTTGTAGTGTCCTATGTTTGAAATTTAAAACAATAATGAAGTTAAATTTCAAGAGTTCTATGTTAAAAGCTAAAATACATGTTTAAGGGTTAATCATTCAACTTTCATTGATAATTTCAGCCTTCAAACAGGAAAATTTGAAGCTATTTGCTTTTGTGAAAAGCTTCCAAGAAAAGTAAACATGCATATCTTTGCTATAGTGGCTCTCTTTTTGTTGAAATGGCAATGCTTTTATATACATTTCCACGATATGGATGTAAAATGTCTCACTTTGGTGCAGTGATTAAACACATTCATTATGGTTCAAAAGTTTAGGTAACTAGTTTAGGACTTATTGATTGGTGTATGCTGAAAGTATGCAAACTATTATGTGTTACTGTATGATTTCTTGCAAATGAATGGCCTCTCATGCTGCCCAAGACAAGTTTCTCTGTTCCTTTATCTTGAGAATGTTGCTAGGCTCATCTTCTATCTTCATTGATTTAGCTTCACATGAGATTTAGTCTAAGTACTGAGTGATACCCATATTAGCACTTTAATGTTTGAATAGGGCTGCATGATGCATCCATGCATCTTGTTGCATGCCAATGGTGTTAATATTCCAAGACTAGTTTGCTTCTTTGGTCTGTCAACATTACAATTAGGTCACCTGGATCTCAATCTGACAGTTTGTTAATCAGAAGATGTATTTCCGTGCTGGTTGTTTGTTATAAAGTGCTGATGACACCATCGTTTGACCAGAAATAGTAACTTTATTGGTTATTTGGCTCAGCATTCACCTTGGCAACTTTTGTTTCTGCTGGTTACTTGTTGAAACAAACTGCAATGTTCCTTGTGGTGATGGGTTTTGTCATTTTTGTTTTATAGGAGGTGGGGAATGACGAGCATTTTCTTTGTAGGTGTCTGGTCTACTATGATACTTAAGGGAGGTATCATGTTTGGATGGAGATGTGGAAGGTTTTGCACCCACCTTCTATTATATCCTAATCAAAGGTGCACATTGCTTTTCCTTGAAGAAATTGCCACACCGACATGTAGACCTTTACAAGGGACCTTGGGTCAACTGGGATAATATGCCCTCCTTTCAGCCATCCCATATGTTGGTGGTGTTCAACAACAATTGGATATTTCCAAGTTAAACACAAAGGGGCTAGGTCAAGGAGATCATCTATTTTTCTGTGGTTTCTCTCTAGGGAAACCTAGTCCTCTCACTTTCATATCATGTCTCTTAACTAACATTGTAGGACCTCTGGCTATGGTTACTTGCAGCATGGCCTAGAAGGGAATGCACACATATTAATATATTTACTACTTTTGTCTTCACCTTTGGATCCTCACTGGCCTTGGGTGTTAGGAGAAGCTGTAGTGACAAACAGTTCATGTGCCTTGTTAATTCTTCCATTTTTGCATGCATGTCCATTAGGGCAGTTGCTACTATAATATCTAACAAAGTTCCTCTATCCTTTATGCTTCGATGGATATCCATACTGTTCCAAATCTCCCATTTTGGCATGGGCAGGTAGGATGCTAGCAAAGGTTGCCACAACCCATAATTAGTAGAATAGAATCCCCAACAATTGACAATCATACTGATCCAAAGACTCCATTTCCTTTTTCCTTGGAAAAGAGGTATAGCTTCAAATGATAAACCAAAAACTAGAGCATAACATCTGCTAGTTCCAATTCTTCTATATTGCATGTCAAAGCAGTTTAATAGATCAGTTTTAAGAGATTTGATATAAGAAATAGCTGAATATCAGTTTGAAAGTTGCAATAAATTATGAATTAAACTGAGATCTGACTTCTCTTGTTGCAAAAACTGAAATTTGCATAGTTTAAATAATTTAACTGTTTTTTCAATAATCACATATCCCTCTGTAGTATATTGTAGCGTTTAACTGTACAAAATTGCAGCCCCCCGACTGCTTCTCTAGAAGCAAGATTCAAAAGGTGGCATTTAAAGACTAATATTCATTCATGAAAGACTAAAACTAATCAAAATCAAAATCTTATTAAGCCAGATTCCTTTGATAAGCAAGTAGCTTAATTCATATTGTACAATAGCTACGGTGCAAAGATGAACATCATGATCAAATTAAATAACAAGATACAAAAGACCCCAAATTTTATGCCTAACTCGCCTTGATATGGACAAAGAAGTCCATATCAAATTCCAAATTGTAGACCTATGTGTATACACTCAGAATAGACATGTCAAAACTGAGATAAACTACCTAATATAGTCAATGAGAAAACGTTCCTCTTACAGTTGCAAGAACCTTCTAATTATCTTTAGCTGCTTGGGATGGATGCGGTGTCCTAGTACCGGATATATTATTTGGCTAAGAAAATGGAATGCTTGGGTTTTGTGATGACAAATGGCTTGGATTCCCCTGAGGAACTGTCTGCTGCCCCCATGGCATGGGACATGGCGTTAGATTATATGCCCAGGAATTGCACCCATGTTTGTGTACAATCCTGGCTGTTGTAAAACATGTATTCCAACACGTGTGCATCTCATTAAAATTTAGTTAACTTCCAGCCCCTTGATTTGCATTTGATGGTAGAAATTGAGACCCTCCAGCTACATGGTTAGATCGTCCAGCATTCCAAGCCATAAAGGCCATAGCCTGTTGAATGGTACTTGATGGTAGTAATTGAGACCCTCCAGCTACATGGTAAGATCGTCCAACATTCCAAGCCATAAAGGCCATAGCCTGTTGAATGCTACTGCTTTGTACAGGTTGTACCAAGAATGCAGGATGTACAGAGTCTACAGACATTGGTGGAAAACCCAAATGATTGGCATTTGTCTGCTGACCATTTGGCATTGGTCCACCAGGTGGCTGACCTAAGTTGATCATTGTAGCTGGATGAAACCCTTGTGCTAGAGCACATAGGGGCCTAAATTGAGATTGCCCTGGGGAATTTTGTCCCATTGGATCATGCAAAGTCCCATTGTGATGCTGCACTGGGGGAGTTTGTCCCAATGGATCATGCATGGGCTTAGCATAAGACTGCCCAAGATGTGAGATTTAGACCCAATCATGCAAGGGACTAGAATGATCACTGGTAGATGAGTTTGCTTTATAATCACCATCACATAGAGACTTCCCAGCAACAAAAGAGGGCTACATAGGACGAATCCCTCCTGTCATTCTTCCATGAGAAGAGGGTGCCCCATTGAAGAATTGCATGCCATTCATCAGAATCCAGTCCACCATCTATACCTTTCGATCGAAGATAATTTAATCCTGCATGGTGGTTCTCCTCAAAAGTTTCTAAGCAGTGTGCATGGACCTAAACATCATATTTAATCATCTAATTTCCTGCAAGACGAGACTGGTGATTAACCTGTGAGAGAGTAGTCCTGGATCAGAAATATCAACGTCAATAGTATGGTCCTTTAGCTCATTGCACAACCATTGTAGTCCATGAGATGAGATCTTTTTCAAGTATTCTGTCAAACAGTTCACGTGCCTTGTACACCTTTTGATTGTATTCTTCTGCTCCTCCTTTTCGACAGATTTTCGCCATCTGGCTCTATTTCAACAGCATTCTCCTTGTCAGGATGTTTTCCCCTGCTTCTCACCCTCATTCATCGGGGCAGTGTCGTTGCCATTTTCATTCTCTTCGACAATGGGGAATTTTCGGGACTGGGGAGAGCCCTTGTCAATCGAACTATGATTGTTACTAGTAACCGAACAAGAATTGCAGATGTCTTTTTGTTTCTCCTCTGGCCCATTTTTGAAGAAAACCTCAAAGAATTCAGCTAGATTGTCTTCCATACCAATACCAAAGCCCTTCAGCCCAGACCAAACCCCTGCACGCACAAAGAACGTCCATTCAGCTGAAATAGGGTTCCATTAACACTTTTAATGGAATATACAAAGCGTGGCCACAAAACCCTACTTTGCAGTAACAAGGCTATGTTTTAAATGAGAACTCCAAAATAAATGTGGGAAAACAGAGACATCTTGTTTCCATTTTTAAAGGTTAAAAACATTAAAAGAAAAGGCATAAAAACCACTTACCGTCTGAGAGCAGAAAGCCATGCAGGACGTGAAGGGAAGCTAAGGATGTGTTGATGATAGAACGGTTGAGTGAGTTGACAATGTAGCACTTCGGGATCGGGGAGAGCCCTTCTCAATCAAACTATGGTTGTTACTAGTAACCAAACAAGAATTCAATATTGATGTAAGCGACCTCTCCACTCCTGCAGATGTCTTTTTGTTTCTCCTCTGGCCCATTTTTGAAGAAAACCTCAAAAGAATTCAGCTAGATTGCCTTCCATACCAATACCAAAACCCTTTAGCCCAGATCAAACCCCTGCATGCACAAAGAACGTCCATTTAGCTAAAACAGGGTTCCATTAACACTTTTAGAGGAATATACAAAGCGTTGCTACAAAACCCTACTTTGCAGTAACAAGGCCCTGTTTTAAAAGAGAACGCTAGAATAAATGTGGGAAAGCAGAGACATCTGGTTTCCATTTGATAAGGTTAGAAACATTGAAAGAAAGGTCATAAAAACCACTCACTGTCTGAGAGCAGAAAGATCTGGAAATATCAGCGTTTTAAGGCAACCCGATGTCTACTTTTTACAAATTTTTAATGAACGGATGAGATCCATCTCATCGTCTCCTGCAGCACTCAAGACCATCGACGGTGAAATGAAGCATCATTCATTTCAAATAAGGATACACCTTCAGCGTAAACTTCGGCGTAAATGAATAATTCAGATATGACTCGAAGTGACTAGCTCTGTATGCAGGGGTAGGAGTTAGTGGCATTAAAAGGGCGTGTACATCTCCCTGACACCTTCACTTGTGAGACCCACTTCCCCATTAAGTAATTATGACTCTCGATGTTACTTTTTTCCCCATGCAAAGCTCCGTGAGGGGTTCATCTGAGGACAACTCATACGAATAGCAAATTTAGCGTTCAAGGAAATGAGAATTGTAAGTTGATTAATCACCAACCTTGAGAGATTGAATTTATGGAGAAGCAAAGATCTTGGTCCGCCGAATCCCTACTGCATGAATTTGACCAAACCATTCTGGGCGGCATTTATTTCGGTATCAAGGAATTATGATTTTATCTTCTTTTGTGAACACACACTTCATTGACCTGTACAACCTTGGGTGTGTAGGCGTGCAAAGATTTTTATTTGGATGGGCAGAGGAGATAATACAGCTCATCGCCCTATGCAGTTGCTTGATCACGTTAGGCCTTCTCGTCCCCATTATTAAACTGATTGAGTGAACGTTTTATAGAATGGATGTTTATACACGTCTATAGGCTGTGCATTAGGAGGACATCTCATCCAGGCGTCAGCTTTAGTGCCAGTTGTTTTATATTTTCTGTGTTTCGGTGGAAATGCCATTGAAGACTAATGGAATTTGATAGCTCTTATTGCATGCCACGATCTCCGTAAATGATTTTGAGAGATTGATGTTAGCTTATTAGAGTCTCATTACCCCAGAAATTTCGATTGGGTATGTACTGTTATTTTATTGTGATTATTAATGTTCTTCCATTTCAGAATTACTTTCCCTCGGTACTTCATAATTAATCGTAGCTTGAAGGCACATTGTACATTGTATTGAGAAATAATACATTATTAGGCCTTCCTTGTGAATATTAGGATATTGTCAGATATCAATAGTGTTACCAGTAATAAAAATGCTTGATGGCGATAGTTATAATGAACAAGTTAGTGGCAGAACAAAGGAGATAACCCTGCCGTCAGGGAAGTGAGGGAACAGCCCTGGTGACTGGGAAGTGAGGGAACAGCCCTGCCGAAGTCACCATTCCTATATTTAATAACATTACTGGCAGCAGCGGAATATGATGCATGGTGGCTCAATTGGCTGTCACAACCGTTTGTCAAAGAAGTCGCAGCCATGGACGCCTCACACAACCTAAGTCTGTCTCCTATCAAATCAAATACAAGGCAATTATATTAAATACATTTAGTGGAAGTTCTCTTTTACCATTAATTATGTACTATAAGTAATAAAATGGTTAATTGTTTAAAAAAAAAAAGCCACTTGGGAATACCAATATAATTCTTATATTTTAATGATCACATTTTTGTCAGGTTAGATAGTGATAATAATGTTAGTAAGGATTAGATAATACGTGTAAATTAATTGATAATATCAATATTTTGAATATTGTGGATTACAATTAATAAGAATTATTATTTGATTGAGCGATCATAATGTTATTAATAAGTTATAGTGTTAGCTAAATAATGTTAGTAAGTTAAACTATTTTTATATTGATAGGATAATAATATTATCAATGATGATATTATTATTATTTGATAAAGAAATGAATTTTAATATGAGTTTTTATATAATGTATTGCTCGATATAATGTATTAAGTTGAGATTTAGTAATATTACATTGAGGCTAATTCAAGTCTTAATAATATTGTTTGGTTAAATTTAAGTGATATTATTAATGTCAATTTGAGAGAAAATATAAATGACATTATCTTGGGTGTTTTAAGTCCTATCGAACATTACCACTATTTATTGATTTATGTTTAACTACTAGTTCTTTGATGATAATATTGTCCACAAATTTATTAGTTCTTATACTTGTGTTGTCAACAATAACAATAAGATGGTGTAAATGAGGGTCAAGTAATGTTTTATTAATAGTTGTTCAAAATAATACTAACCTCTTTTATCAATCATTTATTGTTGATTGTCATGAGAAAATAAATAAATAAAATTAATTATTAATAATAATACTTCATTAATGATTATACTATAGCTAAATAATAATAATATTATTGATGGATTTAATAATAATATCGTCGTTCATGCTTGTGTATAATAATAATATTATTATTGAGATTATTGATGAAAGGGAAATAATTGCTTGCCAAGGAAGGACTATAAGAAGATAATGATGTTCTGATACAGCTAATCGAATAACAATATTACTATATATATATTCTTGGATGTGCAATCATAATTAGGAGATTAACAAGCACCTATCTTTCTATTGTGGCCTTCTATCCTCTCATAGTAAGTCTTGAATTGTATACTCACCTATGGATAAAAAACCTTGCTTCTTTTATAACCGTAACAAAGAAACTAAATGAATTCCATGCACACATCCCTTGTACCTATGAAACCCATACGTATGTTGGAATGCAATAAATTGGCCAAGGAGAGTTTTAAGGCCCGGCTTAAACATCACACACTAAGCTACTTTGACTGCTTATGTGGCAGATGTGGGCCTTTTTTTTGTAGCTAGCGCCTGTTCCCGTTCTCGTTCTTGTTCATACAGTAGTCGCCTTAATTTGAAATTCAAACGGTTCCCACGCGGAAGTCTGGTGGAGGGTTTTTTCGTATTAAACAAGACATCAGAGAAGAATAGAAACGTGAATGGTTGCTGCAGCGGCGAGGTGGGAGATTTGGAACTGGGTATGAACATCCATTAAATCATAAAGGAAAGGGGATTATAGTCAGATATTACAGTCGGAAGTGCTCTGATACACATGTATGCAAAATGGGGAAGAATATACAAGGCACGTGAATGTATACCCCAAAGCAATGTGGTCTCATGGAATGCTGATTGCAGGATATGCGCAAAATGCGTTTGTTGAAAAGAATTTAGAAACTTTCGCCAAATGTGCAAGTGTAAAGCCAGACTCCTGCAACATTTGCTGGCATAAATGGGAGTTTTGCAACAGGATATAGACATATTACAGGATAAACGTTAGAGGAATTTTGTCAGATGTTGTAGCTGCAACTGGTCTGGTAGACGTGTATGCAAAAAATTGTAAGTATAGACAAGGCACACAAACTATTTGACAGAATGTCTCCAAAAATTGTTTAATAGAATGCCACGATTGCAGGATATACAAAATGTGGAAGCACAGACAAGGCACGTGAACTGTTTGAAAGAATGCCTAAAACGAATATGTTCTCAACGCCCTGATTGTAGGATATTAACAAAATGGATTTACTGAAAATACTTTAGAAACTTGCTACCAAATGCAATTGGCAGGTGTAAATCCAGACTCTACATCCTTTGCAGCATCCTTCCAGCCTATATCAAATGGGAGCCTTCGACCAGGGTATGGATATGCATCAAGCATAAAGGATAGGTAAATTTTCTCAGACGTAGTTGCAACTGTTTTTGACACCGTAGATAATTGTAGGTACAATTCACCATACAAACTAATGAAGAATATCTGAATTTAAGGTAGTTGAGGAAGGTTTAGCAAAGGTATATGTTTATGTTGAAATTAGTGAAATAATTATTTTGTGGATGTGTATTATATGTATGACTTGTAATAATATTACATTGTGACAATTTATGTCCAAGTTAGAGATGTCAATTTAAAGTTGGATAGTGTTCATTCATACCTATATAAGTAGTACCACTATTCTTTGTACCATTCCTCCTTATCATCCTATGACAACTCTACATTTATAATATGATTTTTCCTTCCACTACCATTTCATTCCCTCTTTCCTCCCACTCTCTTTAGACATCCTCCATTCTACCCATGCTTCTCATACCACTACTACTTGCACTTCTAAACCTTAAAACACTAGTGAATCAGTTTGATCAACTTAAGAAGAAAGTGGATAATATGCTTGTAGCTCTGACTCTATTACATATAATCCTCCACATTTCACACCTTTTGCATTTGAGGTTGTCACACACACATTGCCCATTGGCTTTATTGTAGTTATATTTGAGTTATATTATGGAAAAGGTTGTCACAATGTTCACCTATGAGCTTTCAACAATAAAGTCTCACCTAAATTATTTCCATGAACGGCCCTAAGGACTATGCCTTGAATACTTCTAATCCTTAGCTTCTATTTTTATCCATTGTTTTGATGAGCTAGCCACCTCTTTCTTATAACACTTATGTGTCAATATAGACTTATAAATAACTAACTAATTTAACTAAATGTTCCTAGATACATAATGAGTTACTAATGACAATGGAATTAGCTTCCAATATTTATGTGGTAGAATTTGTGTACATGCATGTAAAAAATATTGGACTTCAACTATTTGAATTTAATGGTTGGAATTGTGGGGCCTACACTACTTCCTCCAACCCTTCAATATATCAAAAGAATAATGAATTTCAAAAAGGAATGATAAGAAATATTATAAACCTAGTTCCAATCAAATGTCTATGATATCTAATTTTACATCATTCTAAAATTAAGGGCCTACGAAATTTACAAAGCTTAGCAAACCATTGGATAATGTTCTTCAAGCCTTCCTAATAACTTTTCTAGCCTTAATTCTATCAACCTATTGGACTCCTCTAGAGGATTATCTAAGAGTTATAATGAATAATCCTTCTACAATTTACATGGAGTTAATGGACACCATACATATATGTGTAAAGAATTCAAGTATAAAAATTGTAGATCTCATTGATAATAATATAATTCACATTGATGGTGTGAATGATGGGGAAATTATTTGGTTGCTACACTAAAACAAAATTGGAAATTTTATGCTAATAATTTTCCATTGCATACACAATTTAACAATATTGAACACTAATAGGTATTTGTGCATCCTGCTAATTCTATGATGTATACATACATGAATAAAGATCTTATGGATACAAAGTACATGTTTGTTCCTCTTCCCACACTTCTATAAAAATATTTATGGATATTACTCATCAAATTTCACCTCCTTATGTACCTTCAATTATTTAATTTTATAAGGAGATCTCGAACCACAATTATTATTTATGATCATTGTTTTCTTCATGGTAAAAAATGTGAAGTTATTCACATTAATCTAGGCAATTAGTATATAACATATGCATAGAAGAATTTAATATAATTAAAAATTTAGCATCAAACAATAATACATATCTATGTGTTGCTCTAAACATAAACAATGACATTCTTGTGGATGTTTTGTGAAGGTCTTTATTCTTGACATGGAGCTTAAGGAGGTGGATGCATTTTTCGATATCATTCCTCCATTGGTTAGATTTTATATTTTACTTGGGAGACCTTAGTTACAATAATTAAATGTGATACCTTTTATGATACATCAATGTCTAAAATGTGTTTGTCAAGAGAAAATTGTGTTCAGGTGATGAGAGATGCATATGTACCTATTTTGAAGTCATGTTGCTCAGACAAGGTGGAATCATTGTAGCAACATCAATATTAAATGTGTTATTCATCCCATATTTGACTAAGGCTATATCTCACTATTGATAATTTTGTTAACAATTGGAGCTTTGGATAATGTGCTAAATTACTTAAATTTTATGAGTAATTAATGATAATAGTTTGACTAATTATGATTACAATTTCCTCACATGTGTAATAATCCCAACAAAAATTGGCAAATCAATTTTAGATTTGTGAATTTTAAATAAAATAGTGCAATCCTAGATTATCCATAGTTGTTACATTAAAAATGAAATATAAACTCTAAAATATTTTTCTTATTTTCAATGGGTCTAGAGCACATCAAAATGTGTTGTAGGAATAACATAAACACCATCAACAACTATAGCAACAATAAACTGAAATTATTAATATGCTTAAACCCACAACAAACAACTTTAGAAAACACAAACTCGAATAGTTGGAATCTTACAAATTTGAATGCTCAATCACAACCTTTGAGTGAGATTTTCCTACAAGGCCATGGATATCATTAACTCTTATATTAACTATATTGCCTTTTATAACAATATTTATAGCAAAGTAGTTCATAGTAGGCACAATTTTGATTAAGGTTTTCTATTCTTAAATATCTTAGTATAAATTTTAATGATTATTTTAGACTAACCCATATGCAAGATAAGACACACTCATGATAATCTAGTACTAAAAACATGATTAAAAAAAGCAAAATTTAATTTAAGAGCCCAAACCAATAAATTAGATTAAATTTTAAGTTATTGTTTAGATTATTTAAAAATTATATCCTTATGAGTTAATACCTACAATTATGGTAGTCAACAATAACTTTTGAGTAGAAGTAGCTAGTGATAAGGAACCTTAATCATCCAAGTAGAAGGGGGAGTGTATAATTTCATTAAAAAATAGATCAGTGACTAGTTTTAGTATATGGTTGACTCAATAAAGGATAGCAAAGAAAGTAAGTGTTGACAAGGAGGGAATGTGTCATGAGTTAGGAATAGCATGAGAAATCTATCATCTTTGTAGATTTCTAGTTGCCAAATAGTGGTCATTCTGTGAGTGTAGAATGATGATTATGCTAGTTACATCAAGATGGTGTTGGCTTCTTTAGTTGTTTCAACCATTGACTTGTGCTTGGATCCATAGGAGTTGTTGTAGCTCTCTATATATGTAAATATGGGTTTAGTTAATTCAATAGATAAGGTCTTATAGAAGGAGTTTTACTAGTATGTCTAGAAAATACATGTGTGGTAGCAAACTCTCTATAATATATGAAACTAATAAGGCATAGAACTAATTTAATACTTAATAAGAATTTGATCTAGAGAAGACTAGATGGCCAAATCTATGCACCTAGCCATCACCCCATGAAACTATATACTTTGTTGTGAGGGTGGCCAAGTGAAATAATAGACTAGATATGATTGGATCATCCCTAGAATTTCACCAACCTTGATCTTGTGGTGGCCAAAATTAAGTGAAATATAATTACTTACATAAACTATTGAATTGAAGGTTGGACAAAACTTATACACTATATGCATTATTCATAGTAAACTCCTAGATTGGCACTATTCAATATCCATAGGAACATAGGGTACTAAGCATTGAAATTAATACTAATATGTTCTAAAACATGATCATTTGATGGAGAATATGGACCTTAAGTTGAGTTTGGATCCTTAGTGCTCACATGTAATTAAGTTATATTTAATAGCATATTCATCAAACTTTGGGTCAAACTTAAGTTGTATTTACTAAAAGAAGTTACTATGCCATCAATCCCTACTTTCCTAGCTATAGATAAATTGATTTAGATTAGTAAATGAACAAAAGAAATGGGTCTATCTTTCTAGTAGCTTGGAAGGGATATGTCACATATCATAAATTTGGAAGATGGTTCTTAGGAGTTTTTCCCTTAATGGGTCTTCATCAACCTTTTCCATATGCATATAGCTTGTGCCTCATCACCACTCTATTCTACATCCATATCTCTTTGTTGAGTGTTCTCCATTGCCTCTAACATCCTATAGAGGTCACAATACTTTTTCTTGAGATTTTTTTATTCTAGGCGCTTAGTTGCTTCCTCATCTATTAACAACAACTCCTCTATCTTTTATTCTCTCCTTCCTTAAAACTCTTCCTATAAAAAAATGAAACCACAATTTCTACATAATGACCAACACATTGGAGGACATTTACACTACCTTCTACATATCCTCATACTTTATTGAGGACAAAAATATATTGGTTATAAACCTTAGTCAATTTCATGTAAATTTTTCACCTCTCCACAAGCCAAACTTAGGCTATGAGACCAAATTTGATACAATTGTAATGTGAGATCCTAAGTAAAGATATGCCTAGTGATATAGAAATGAGGCTTGCAATGCAGAACACACTCACAACAAGGAAGAAAGCACAAGGAGATGGTATGAGAAATATGATTTCCAATAATTTGAATGACAAAGATTAAAACTTTATGGATAAAATACATAAATATTCAAACTTGACTATATATTTAGATTCAACTCCTATTGTACTCTGACCAACAAGAAGACCTTGACCTTTTACATAAAAATAGTAATAATGAGATTTTAGTCGCCAAAACCCACCAATTTTCATCAATGTAGTCTACTCCAACATTCAAATTTACAAACTTTATATAATATATTAAAGACATTAAATCCATTGCTAATCTAAAAAATATAGTAGTTAATATTGATCAAATCATCCAATGAAATGCAACAATAAAGTATTGGTCTTGTCTGATTGCCATCTATTACTCATGCACAACTTCCATGTGGACATTGTATTGACTATTGCTATTTGTACTCAATCTTGTTGTTATTATCAGCATGCAATGCGGGTTTATCTATCATATAGCACTGATGGCACAATGAGTGACACACCATTGTATGATATTCCTTCTTCCACACACATGCTAAAGCTTAGTCACAAAACTTAATGGCTTGTAAGATTTCACTTTCCAGCCACATGCCCTTACACCAATAGGAAAATGAAAATCACTATATCGAGTGCTAATCTTGTTAATGTAAGCCAATAATGTTTTTTAATAGAGTGTACCTTGAAGTGTTAGCTCGATAATGGATGACAATTGATAGAAGAAAGTTGACTTTTCATTGATTTATGATATGATTGAATGATGCATATCAAATCAGGAGAAGAATGTTTTTAATGCTTTATCAAAACATTTTTTGTGTAATAATATTCTCTATAATGTAAAAATGTCTTCAGTAAAAACACACCCTAAATATATGAAATTAAAATTCGACACTTTTCTAAGTGAGTAATATTTAATATAGCATTTGTAATTGAGTAATTTTAAATATTCCTTTCCCCTAAATTGAGTTAAGATTTGTTTTCATTTTTCATTTAATTTTTTACATCTACGTTTTGCATACACATCTACCAGGGCAGTTGCATCTACATCTGACAAAATTTCTCTAACGTTTATCCTGTACTGGATATCCATACTCTGTTCCAAAGCTCCCATCTTGGCGCAGGATGGGAGGATGCTGGCAAAGGTTGCGGGTTTGGCTTTACACCTGCGCATTCCATGAGACCACATTCTGTGCGTATCCTGCAATCATAACATTCGATGAGACCACATTTCCATTTCCATTGCATACACGTCTACCAGACCAGTTGCAGCTACAACATCTGACAAAATTCCTCTAATGTTTATCCTGTAATATGTCTACATCCTGGTCCAAAACTCCCATTTATGCCAGCAAATGTCGCGGAGTCTTGCTTTACACCTGCGCATTTGGCGAGAATATCTAAATTCTTTTCAACAAACGCATTTCGCGCATATCCTGCAATCAACATTCCATGATAACACATTGCTTTGAGGCATACATTCACGTGCCTTGTATATTCTTCCACATTTTGCATACATGTGTATCAGAGCATTTCCGACTGTAGTATCTGACTATAATCCCCTTTCCTTTGTGATTTAGTGGATGTTCATACCCTGTTCCAAAGCTCCCAACTCGCCGCTGCAGCAACCATTTGCGTTTATATTCTTCTCTGATGTATTGTTTAATACGAACAAACCCTCCACCAGACTTCCGCGCGCAAACCGTTTGAATTTGAAATTGAGGCAACTACTGTATGAAGGGGAACGGGAACGGGAACAGTCGTGGCTACATAAGCGGGCCCACATCTGCCACATAAGCAGTCAAAGTAGCTTAGTGTGTGATGTTTAAGCTGGGCCTGCACTTCTTACTTTAGGACATAGCGACCATAGCTTTTCTACTCTTGCAACTCCTCCTAGTGTTATATCAAGCTTCTATGTTGAGCGTGGTGTATTCCCTTGTTTTCTTCAAAAGAAAAAATGGTTGGGTTTTCTAGCAAAATCATGGGCATGACAGTTTTCTATCTCTGTGATTTATGGGTTTCTTCATGGTATTAGAGCCTTTCAAAGATAGTTTCAGGTCATTTGCGAATGCTTTAAACAACAATTGAGCGACGGCATGAAGATTTTGTCTGTGTTGACAGCAGAGAATCTCTGTTGGCCATTCAAAATTGTTGTTAAGAAGCTGACTCTCATCTATACCTCTGCTTGTGCGTTTTACATCTCTGTTTCAGCATTTTAATTCTCTGTTTCTCTGTTAATTGTTGCATTTGAAACTGAAAATCGCTGCTGAAAGGGACGATTCAAAATAGAGAGGTCGTTTTCTCTATGTTCAAGAGGCACGATTGACCTGTTGGGTTCACATTAGGGCTGTTGGAAGGCGTGATTTTGAGACCCACGTACCTGCATTCGAGGCTGAAAGGCATTTAAGACTTGCAAAGGGTCGCGAAAAATCTGCTAGTCAAATCTGCAGCTTGGAACAAGAAATTTCGCAGTTTAAAAAGTAGAGCGGCGTTTCAAAGAGCAGAGGGAGGGGCGAACAAAAGCCTGCGACCATTCATCAAAAGTTCTTTCCATTTTTCCTCATCACTGCAGGCTGGGTGTGCATGGAGGAGACGCCTCTGTTTTGGGGGTCGATCCAGGCCACAAACCCACGAAATTAGCTGTAGGAGGCGCGATTTGCTATGGAGAGGGCTGACATATCAAGTGGAGGCCCCCGATTTGTTGTGGTAAAGGCCTGCTTTTCTGGTTTGGAAGCGTGATCTGGACGCTGATTCACCACTGCTCACCAATTCACCTCTTCTCACCGTCTGATTTATCTCCGCTCACCATTTTCTGGCATTTGATTTGCTGTTGTAGGCTTGGGGATGCACAGTTCCCAATTTGCAATCAAGGTAGAAGCCGCGGTTTGCAGTTTACATAGGGGGCGAGAGATATGATCTATGCTTGGCAGAGAGGGAGAATGGAAGCAGATGCAGAAAATTCACAGTTTGAATTTGCAAGTTCAAAATTTGAGAAGGACGAATTATTGAACAAATGAGCGCACTGTTTTTGGTCATATGGATATTTAGCCCCTGGATTTTTTTCAGCCCATGATGGCTTAATTTTTCTCTATTTTCCTCTCTCTAAACTTAAAATATTTGATTTTTCAGATTTTGTAAATGCAATTTTTAATGGTGTAAATTTGCAATCGGGTGAAAATTTAAAAGTGCCATAAGTGCTTATTTTTTCAAACTCTATTTAATGTTGGTGATTTCACACTAATATATAAAGTGCCATTTTTTCACTATCAGTCTTGTATACAAATATATGCACTAAAATAAAGTGCCAAACAAAGTGGGAAATCAAAAATATTAAAAAGGGGGTGTGTCAAAGAGTTGTGATTAAAAATCCACTCCAAATTTTTTTCAATTTTCTAAAAAGTTGAAAATCACAACTAAGCATGGAGCCGAATCAATAAAAGGAACCGAATGCAGTTAAGGATAAAGAAATACAAGAAGCAACAAAGTCACAAAAGGAGGAAAATATGAAACACTCTTTTTTTGGAGGATAGTTTTTTCCCATTGGGTTTTCTATCTTTCTCCATTATTTGAGAGTTTGCATTGGAAATGAGTACCTTATCAGGGCTTCTTACCGGGACTCAAATTTCCATTGTTTTTTGTGCCCACCTAAGTTGTGCTTAAGGGGGGGTGCTGGTGTAATTATTAATATTACACCTTAGTTATGTTTACTTAGGTAAACAGTATTATTTACTTAAGTTAATTAGGAATATTAGGCAAGTGTGTGTCATCACTCCTTGATTGATGGGAGTTAAGGTACCACATCTCCCTCATCAAGTGAGTTACTTTGACACCACTACACCTCTAAGTTGAGTTGGTCTTTTGATAACTCAAGTTTACTAGGACACTTGTCATTCTTGACAAGTGCATCTTAAACCTATAACTTTGTAATCATTCCTAATGTTATTTACTTCATCTAATCAAGAAGTTGAGCTTATGCATTATGTGTGCTTGTTTTCTATCTCTATGATTTACGGGTTTCTTCATATTTAAATATCAAATAAAGGGACTATACTTGAAAATTTCAATGATGAAAAACACATATTAAGTGTGTTTCCTCATTTAATTTTGTACCTAATTAGGGTCAATCTATAGATACAATTATATAGCTATAAATGACACATTTTTTGCATAGTTAGGCCCACTTACTTAGCCTTTCTTGTACCAATCCATATTCTTATTGTTTAACCCTATGATTATGTACACACTTATTCTTATTTTATAAGAATTATTAGCCTAAATATCACCATTAATCCAATTCTACTAGACATTGATACAACCTATTGAACTAACCTAGGTTGTGTATTTAGGTTCAAATCCATTCTTACAACCATGATTTTGATCCAACTACAAAATAAAAAATAAAAGAACTTAGCGAATGGTCCCCTTTATTGAGTTTGAAGCTAACTTTAAACAACTCTACAATTTGGTGATATTTCCAAGTATAAGCATTTTTTTATTACATTCATTTTATGACTTGAATAAATGAATATCGTCACTTGTAATTGAAGAATATCTTTGAATGAAAAGAAATTGAAGAAAAATAATTCTCATTTAATTATTAATAAACTCACCCTAACACATGTGAATTGCCTAGCAATCAATTCTACGAATGACGTGCATATTTGAAGCATGATGTATGTTCATATAGTTTAAATATTTTCTAATTGACAAAAACATTAGAGAGTGTGAAAGAGGATATCATTGTGTAGCACTTTATTACTTTAGAATCTATAAGCAAGAATCCAAAAATCATTAGAAATCATGTTTATTGGTACAAAGCTCAAGTTCATAACCATGGATTACATCTAAAACAACAAAGTTGGCCCAAGATAGAGAAGATAAGAATAATTTAATTGTGATCTAGCGCACAACTATCTAGGGTATCTCTAGATTTCAATGCACATGGATCTCACTCTCTTCATTAATTGACACAGATTCTTTAGTCACAATGCTAAAAAATATCTCTCTTCATTTATGACTATTTATGGGATGATTATACTTTCTATCTAATATTTCCTAACACAACCCACTAGTTCATAACCATGGATTACATCTAAAACAACAAAGTTGGCCCAAGATAGAGAAGATAAGAATAATTTAATTGTCATCTAGCACACAACTATCTAGGGTATCTCTAGATTCCAATGCACATGGATCTCACTCTCTTCATTAATTGACACAGATTCTTTAGTCACAATGCTAAACAATATCTCTCTCTTCATTTATGACTATTTATGGGATGATTATACTTTCTATCTAATATTTCCTAACACAACCCACTAGTTCATAACCATGGATTACATCTAAAACAACAAAGTTGGCCCAAGATAGAGAAGATAAGAATAATTTAATTGTCATCTAGAGCACAACTATCTAGGGTATCTCTAGATTCCAATGCACATGGATCTCACTCTCTTCATTAATTGACATAGATTCTTTAGTCACAATGCTAAACAATATCTCTCTTCATTTATGACTATTTATGGGATGATTATACTTTCTATCTAATATTTCCTAACACAACCCACTCCTCTAACAATTCAATTAATTTAGATTGATTTGTGTCTAAGTGTTTGCATTTAATTTGTTGACAAAAACTGTTATCTGTATTGAATAAGTGCTGATTAACATGGCCATTCAAAGATTTGTGAATTCGAACAATTCACAAGTAACTTGTTTTAAATGATATCTTATTGAATCTAAAGACTTAAATACTAAGAAAAATAACAATGAGATCATATTCTAAACTTTAATAAGATAGATACCCTCAATAGTCTTGAATTGACAAAAAAATATTATGACATCAATCTTACCATCACCAACCAACAAACTAATAACACAATTCAATCAGACAACAATATTTAAACATCTAGTAAAAATTAAACTTCACAGTATTATAATTTGAAAAATATATGAAAATAACTGATTAATAATTAAAAATTTAACAAAAAAAGACAAATACAAAATGTGTGCTTCTCCTAAATTACCATACAATGAAAATCTTAACCTTTTTCAAAAAAGAAGTCACGAGTAGAAATATAGACCTCATATAATATTCACAATGAAAATAATTAAAAAACAAGATCAATTTTCCCTTCCCTTTCTGGGCGATAAAATTATATTTTTCAATTCCTGATTACACAGCACAAATCTGGTGTTGATATAGCGTATTAAAGAAAGAAACCGATTGCTCCAACGAAAATAATCTGGGTAACGTGTTCCGACGATCTCTTGCTGCTAATGTAACCATGGGTCGAAGACTGGCTGAAGAAATAATATATCTAACAGCCATATTCCTTATTAATGCAAGGCCAACTGGCGTTGACATATTTATCACTAAAATTAGTATATTGATGTACGTTAGGAACGTGTATTTTCATTATCAGACCGAATACTATTTAATTCCAAAACTACTCATTTAAATGAAATCAAACGAAAATAAATTGGGTGATGTTTACATAGAACGTTGAAAACATCTCTCCTGGTACACAGGACATTCGGCCCAATCCGTTGATGTGATGCTTGTGAAAATTCTAGTGTCGGTAAAATAAATGGATAACACTTTGCCCTAAGTGTAATCAATTGGTTTATTTTCGTTCACAGCAGTGGTGTATTAAAATAGCCACTTCTATCCCAAAATATCTCAATTGCCATTAATAATAAGCAAGAGTGCATAAAAAATTCAGGTAGTGAGTCATAGCTGAAAGCCGTGTACATAGTGGTTTCGTGAAAATTTACTTTCAATAATTCACTCTCGACAATTCACCACCATGACAAATTTACCATACATAACATTGGTATTATCTAAGTTATGACAAATTTACCATACATAACACTGGTATTATCTAAGTTAGGTTGTGTCTATAGTTGCAAGGTCATCTTCACAGTCTTGATTTTGATTCATTTAAATACAAAATAAAAATAAAATATTTTAGTCAATGGTCCTTTTTATATTTGAGTAGCAACTTATGTATAAATCTTTGTGATTTAGTGTTCAAGTATAAAAATGCATTCATTATAAGCAATTCAAGAATTGAATATCATCACTTGTAACTGAAGAGCACTCTGAATAAAAGGACAGTCAAGAATAGTCATTCACATTCAGTTAGTCATACACTAATTGTAACACATTTGAATTATCCAACTATCAATTCTATAATTGATTTGCATGTTTGAAGCATGTTGTATATCAATATAGTTTAAATATTATGAATTTGACAAAAAAAAAAATTATAAAAGAAAGAGTGTGTGACAAAGGATATCATTGTATATCATTTTATTCCTTGAGAATATATAGAGAAGGATCCAAAAATCACTAGAGATGGAGTTTATAGGTATAGAGAAAGTTCATAGCCATTGATTACATCCACAAATAAAGTGTGCACTAATCATTGAGTAGAGTAGAATATTCTAATTATAGTCCCAACACACAACTATCTAAAGTATCTCTAGATATTGATGTACATGAATCAAACTCTCTTCATTAACTTACACACATTCTTCAATCATAATGTTGAACAATATATTTTTTCATTTATCATTACTTATGGCTTAATAATTCTTTCTAGCCAAGACTGGCTAACATAGCCCAATCCAGTATAACAATTCAATTATGGTAGGACATGAAAAAATTATTTTAATTATATTGAATAAATGTCTCTTTATGATGTATCAGAGGAGTTGTACTTAATCATATTAAATATTTATTTGGTTCCGCCTGTAAAGTTGTATGGAATATTGTTTAGATATTTTATGTGTGGGTTGCACATGGAAAACTATTTAATATTGAGAAAACTTAGTACCAAAAAGTAAATTTTTTTTGTAATCATGATTTTGAGGCAAATAGTTTTACCTTTACCACTTTTCTATTTTGTGTGAACTTGAATCTATAGAATATCACATATTTAGTGGTTGAGGTTTTCTAATAGGTTGTTTGGTTTTGTATTCATTTGTATTGAGTGCTCTTGGAGAGTATGTATGTGAATCATGACATGGGGTGTTTGGTCACATTCTTGGATGTATGCAAGATGCATTAAAGGACCTTGATGTTTTAGAAATATTCATGGAGACTTTGTAAGTTGATTTTAATATTTTATTATTAAATAATACATTAAATGTGAATTATTTTGGAGGTTAGTGTTTTCCCTCTTGAGGTTTTTCGTATGGTATATCTTGTGTGATCTTGTTGTATTTCTTAGACATCTGAATTATTATTATTTTGTAAGATTGTATGTATTTTTCCTCTCATGAGGCTTTATAGGAGATGGTTTGATGAACCTGGCACGAACCAGATCAAATTATCATATCTAAAACTGACAATATCAATGAAACCCAATTCAATAATAAATGACTACATCAATGATAGTGTGTGCACAAACAACAAAGGAAATCAAATTGAATTAATATTACCTCCATAAATGTACCTAACCTTACTCCATTATACTTGATAATAATATTGGAATAATAGTATGTGGATTGTTCTTAAGTTAGCATAATCTCGATTCACAAAATGGATGTAAATATGACTTGATTTTTCAAAATTCGTGGAGAAGTTGAATGGCTAAATGATGATGTACTTTTGACTTTCACTTGGTAGTTGATCAATGGTGTAGGATGCTTTGAAAGATTGATGGATGAGATTGAGTAAGAAATCATGATGAATGTAGAAGTGACAAGTGTCAAGATGAAGGGATTCAATGATAAGTTAAGTTGTTGCATGTATTAGATGATTGAATGCATGGACGAGTGAAGTGAGAATGAGTGAGAGTGAATTGATATTGCTTTTTAGTCAACTCACTAAATTAGGAGATAGAAAAATATAAATGAAATTAAATAAATAATTTATTTAATGCATGTGCATGAGGTGAAGATATAATTAAAAAAATATATATTTATTTTATTTATTTTTAGAAGAATTAAAAGATAGAAAAATAAAAGGTATTTATTTAATTTTAGAGTAAATATTACCTAATTAAATTATGGTGGATGGGAATAATAAATGAATGAATTAAACAATTAAAAATAATTCAAACAATGTGAATGGAAGAAAATTAAAAAATAATTAAATAATTAAAAAATATTTAATTTAAGTGATTGGAAGAGAATGACAAATTAATTAAACAATTAAAAATTATTTAATTAGTATGGATAAGAGGAAATGATAAATTAATGAAATAATCAAAATTATTTAATTAATATTGATGATGGAAAATGATGAGATAATTAAATAATTAAAAAAAATTGAGTTATAATAAGATGGAAAACTTAATGAATATGGTGTTAACTTAATCAAACAAAAAATTTATTTAATTAATATGAATGGGTAATGATGAAGATAAGTGATGATTTAGATGAAATGCGTAAGTCATTTTTAGGTGTCTACATTTTGCCCCTATTTGAAATAGTGTGTCTATTGTGTTGTTTCAAAGACATGTTATTTCTACAAAAAAAAAAGGTAATGATGTATCCTAGTGACCATGGGATGGACATTGGTTGCTCACTTGATAGATCAGTCAAATTTATTTATTTTTATTAACCTCACAATAGGATCGACAAGGTATGCTTATTGGAACAGAAGTTAGATAATTTGATTGAATGGTGAAAAATGGGATTTGAGAGATAGAGATGAAAGAAAATAGATTGGGAGAGGGGTAGGGATGATGAATCAGGGTTTTGGGTGGCTATATATAAGAATGGGATGGTCACTTTCACAACATTGCACTCTCCTTAGAGTTATAGAATTTCAAATTCTTTAGAATTTTTAGAGCACAAAGGAGTTGGCAAGATTGTTTCTCTTTCAAGGAGCAACCATCATGTAGAGTGTGTTTGTCAGTTCCACTAGCCAATCCGGTGACATGCAACATTATGTATCTAAACCTTAGGTTCCTAGGTCCAAGTTTAAGGGAAATAAATTCTAGAAAAATTAGGTCAATCAAATGCACCAAAGTATGAAATTGCATAATTGAAACTCAAAATGGAACTTTTGAAGCCCAAAATGATGATTTTGATGCCTTTTAGTGTATTTGATAAGTGAATTAACACTTTCTAATAGCTGATTAATGTGGTCATTTAATGATTGGTGAAGTTATATGATTTTCAAATTTTCCTAAGATCAAGACTTATTGAATCTAAAGACATAATCACTCTTAAAAAATAATACTGAAATCATATTCTAGATTTTAATAGAATAGATACCTCAACCAAACTTTAATTGGAAAAAATTACTGCCACATCAATCTTACCAAAATCAACCAACAAATAAATAACATAATTCAACCAGAGGAAAATATTTAAACACCTAATAAAAAAATTCTACAATATTAAAATTGCAAAAATTATAAAAAAATTATTAATTCTAACAAAATTAATATGACAGGGATAAAAACGTCTCAAATTCATATACAGAATTTACCAAGATAACTGATTAAAGCAACAAAATTAATTGGAGAGGGTCTTTAATCTCAAATTGTGAGCGGACAATTCTTTTTTTTTTGAAGTAAAAGAAGGAAACCGATTGCTTTAATGAAAATGATCTCTTGATCAGTAAATTTTTGAAGGACTCGATGAAAAAGTATTATGTCCGACAGCCATTTTCCTTATCAGTGTAAGGCCAGCTGGCGATGACATTCTTATCACTGAAATTGGCATTTTGATGTATGTATGGGTAATTTTGACTGGGTGATTTTCATTGCTCCGCTACCTTGTTATAGGACTGTAAAATGGCATATTATTGAACTTATTGACAACTGATAATTTCAATGCAAAAGAGATTGGTAGAACTGGCCTCTTTCCAGATTAAAATCACATTTATTTTAACGTCTAAAATAATTAAATTATCAAGCTTTATGCCAAAACTATTCATATTTAAATGAAATCACGGGAAAATAAATTGGGTGATGTTGGATTCTGTGGACAGGAGCTTCGGCCCATCATGGATGTTGGTAAAAATTGATGTCGGTAGAATAAATGGATTAAACACTTCGAATAAAACCAAAATTAAAGAGCCTACTTTTGACAGATGATGTATATTAAAGTAGATTAACCACTTGGAATCACTCGTTCACAGCAGCTGTGCTTTAAAATACACAATTCTGTGCCAAAATAGCTCGTCACCGTAACTGCCTTTGAGTGCTTAGAAAATTTTGATAATGGAAAGCCGCTTCAGTAAGCTTCTTTGTTTTCTGAGGTTAGAATCAAATCTGAAACCCATGGACATAGCACTGGCGTTATTAGGATACATGGTTTTCCATTTCTTGGTGCAGAGGAAAAAGAAAGGGCTGCCGATGTGGCCTCTACTGGGCAATGTACCGTCCGTAGTCCTTCACGTAAATGAAATCCACGACTGGAGTACGCAAGTCTTAAGAGACTGCGGAGGAACGTTTTATTTAAAGGGGCTGGTCATGACCGGCATGATGACCGTAGTGACAGCGGACCCGGCCAATCTGGAGCACATCCTGAAGCTCAAATTTAAGAATTATCCAAAGGGACGCTATTTCCGAACCCAGGCGCACGATTTTCTGGGCGACGGCATCTTCAACGCTGACGGCGATGTCTGGAAAGCGCAGAGGAAGACAGCCAACATAGAGTTCAATACGCCCTCGTTCAGGGCGTTAATAGCCAGGTCAGTGGAAGAGTTGGTGCAGAATCAGTTGGTGCCCTTTCTCGAAGAAACCACTCGGTCGGGTGAGCCCATTGATCTGCAAGACGTTCTCCTGCGCTTCACTTTCGATAACGTGTGCATGGTAACGCTAGGATTAAATCCGGGCTGTTTGGCGGGCAGAGAAGCGGAAGCGAGAGACTTTGCCCGAGCGTTTGAGGACGCCACGGACATCACCATGTTGAGGTTTTTGATGCCCCCTGTCGTCTGGAGGTTCATGCGGTCTTTCCAATTGGGACCCGAGGGGAAGCTCCGCAGGTCTTTGGCTACCGTCAACAGGTTTCTGGACAAGGCAATCGGGTCTCGAACTGGGAACTCCTCTTATGCTGAAAGGGCCAGGGCCGACCTTTTGTCGGCCTTCATGAAGGTCAAGTCGGACCGCGGTGACCGGCTTTACACAGACGAAAAGCTGAGGGAAATAATGGTTAATTTCATTCTGGCCGGACGGGACACCTCGTCTGTGGCGCTCTCCTGGTTTTTCTGGCTGCTGCTCCGCAACCCGCAGGTGGAAGAACACATCCTGGCAGAGATTCGGTCCATCTTGTCGAAAAGATCCTCGGCTTCTCTACTTGACCATCAAACGATTCAAGGATCAAACAGCTCCCTGAATACAACGAAGCTTAATTTTACAGCAGACGAGCTGAAGCAGATGAATTATTTGCAGGCGGCGCTGTCGGAGTCGCTTCGACTGTTCCCCTCCGTTCCGTTCGACTTCAAACAAGTCGACTCCGACGACAGATTCCCCGACGGCACGTATTTAAGAAAGGGCTTCAGGCTGATATATTCCATATATGCCATGGGAAGAATGGAGAGCATATGGGGTAAGGACTGCATGGAATTCAGGCCGGAGAGGTGGCTGGACACGGGTGGAAACTTCGTCAACGAGTCGGCTTATAAATACCCGGTCTTTAATGGTGGGCCGAGACTTTGCCTGGGAAAGGACTTTGCTTACTACCAAATGAAATGGATCGCAGCGACTATAATCTGGAGGTTCAAGATGAGGATGAAGGCAGGACATGTTGTGGTACCCAAATTGGCTCTCACCCTCTACATGAAAAATGGGCTGCTAGTCACATTGCAGCCAAGGGATCCCCTTCAACTGTAAAATTCCAGCAAAGCATAATATGTTTAGTGCACTTAATGGCTTCAATCCCATGCGTATCCATACAACACAAAGAATGTCTTAACCATTTTTAGTGCGTTAATAAGGTTGAGTTTAATTGAATAATGTATAGAGAAGCTTGAGTTTAAATTAATATTGTATTTAAAAATGATTTTGCTTTAAGGGACTGTGTTTAATATGTTAAAATATTAGGTTTTTATCGTAGAGAACCAACTTTAAATAAAGAAAGAGATATTTAATTTAAAATTCTATATTATGGAATTTTGTAAAGAAAATAATTAGAATAATTATGTGGATGAATTCAATGTATTACAAGAAATGATATTAAAATTTGAAATCAGTCTTATGGGTTGATCAAGATCACTCCCAAGAAAATAATTGGGACATCCTTATATACTTTGGTATTTGGCAAGGAAATGACCCTTCTAAGCTCATTAGAGGTCCTAGTTTTGTAGATGGTTAAATAAACGAGAGTGGAAAAAGATGGAGCCATGGATGTAGGCATAACATAAATATTTGAATTAAAGAGAACAGAAAATCCAATAAGGATTCAATGGCCTAACATCAATATATTCTTATGTGATGATTTGGAAAACAGTCTGTTGAACCCAAATTCAAGATTGAGGATCTAGTCCTCAAGTGTGATGAAAGACTAGCCAAGCTTGATCATGACTGTCTTTGGAGCAACCCTTACACCACTCCGGCATGCAAATAATATAATTATTTCGACTTCATGAACGAAGTTGATGAGATCCTTGATATCTCTATGAATGTGATATATTTCAAGCACCATGAGTAGGGTTTAAATTCACCTCCATTATATATGTGTAGTATATTTAAATTCTTTCTTTTTCTATGTGTGTTTTCACCTTCTTTAAATGTTTTAGATTATTTTCACATTAGTGTCTTTTGGCAACCTAACTAATGTTACAAATTTTAAAAAATCCCTTGAAAAGTTGAATCTTAGTTTCAAACATGAGTTTACAGGGAAATTTTAGCCTCTAATGGAAAACCCAACTATATCTTCCATTACCTTTAATATCACATGACCAAGTACACATTCAATTTTCTTGCTACATCTTAATGATAAAGATTTCCAAATTTGGTAAAATCTTTTGAAAAAATTGAAAACTACCATAATCATGGAGAGTTAATGAGAAACATCATGCTGAAGGGTCGTCATAAAGTGGTAGTTGGAAATAACCTTTTAATATTTTCCATGATGGAAATTCTCAATATAATTAAATTTCCATAACTCAAGATGTAGTAAAATCAAGGTTCAAAATATTGAAATGACAAAATACCAAAAAGAAAATTAAAAGTGAGGTATGATTTCAATAGATTTGTATTGATGCATCATTCAATGATAAAATAAATCTTTCAAATAAGAATCCTATAAAAATTGATTGACTAATTCATTTGTCTTATTGAAATTTTGATAGTTAAGCAACTCCATGTTAATTTCTTCCATATCCTACTTTGCTCAATAGTGCAAATTATGTAGTGTGAAAATGTATCAAGTGTAGGAAGTTTCAAAATAAACATTCTAGATTGTAGACCTTGCGAGTATTTTGAGCTACATGCTACGCTCCAAGTTAGTAAATCACATAATTAAACTTTAATACAAGAAAAGACATTGATGTTAGATAGAAATAATAAATATGTAAAAAAAGGGAATTTATTTTTACTCATTGCTAGTGGTCAACATTGCAATTTTTTTTAATCTTATTCTTTCAAAGCTATCAAAGACTCTAAAAAGAAGAGAAAACACACATTATCAAAAGAATTCAATTGGGCGAAATTCATAATTTTGGCATCTAAGTATGGAGCTCCACTCTAGCCAATATGTGGTCTTACAAGTGCACCGCTACCAAAAAATGTTCAAATCTATTTTGAATGCTATCAATAAAAGATGGGTTTGATAGAAGATAGCACTATCTAGGTAGAGGTGAATGCCAATAATATTAGGGCCATGTTATAGTTGTCACACATAAAAACCCTTCCACTATAGTCATTAAAAACCATAGCAAATTATCTTAGATTCCTATATAAAGAACCAAATAGGGAGAGGGAAAACACCTAACTCCCCAAGATTCTCATTGTCCCATTTATATTCTAGTATAATGTGAAAGATGCATGTTCAATGTTTAATTTCATCTTTGGTATATAAGAAAATAGGAGTTTGCATTATTTTCAATTGGGATCTTCACAAAAGCTCAAAACCATCACATATAACCAAGTCTTCCTATTTGACTTTATAGAAGAAACCACTGATGCCTTGTACTACCAATTGACACACATTACCACCCAACAATTATTTATGCATTCCTCTATTATAGTTCACATCACTTGTATTTTAATTCTCAACTCTTCCAATAGTTCATGAATCTAGCTATTATTGATGATATTGTTGATCCGTAGAGGTTTATCCTAGCTTCCACCTAGATAAATGTAGTTTATTGAACCTCAAATTACTATGATTTTATTGAAAAAATCCTCTTCCCTAATATTGTATATTTATGTTATAATTATCTCATCAAACTAAACCCAAAAAAATAGAGACTCAAGCAAAAAACAAGGTTCCTTGTGACTAGTATTTTTGACAACATTATACCACAACTAGATTTCACAAGTTTAGGTGGGAATTTTTCAAGCTTCTTAAATTTATTAGTAATAGAGCATTGGCCTTGGAGTTCACCCACCAACTAAATAGAACTGCTCTAAATGGAGTGAAAGTAGAAACAAAAGAGACTTAAATACAACATCACTTTTACCTTTGGAGGAATAACACTAAATGTAAGTGGTTCTCGTGGCCTCTTAGAGTTAAAATTGGGGGATCTTAGGTAAAAAAAATTAATGATTACTGGTCCTATGAAAAAATTATTTCCTAAAGGTAGCCCAAATTGATAATATTCCACTTCCAAGAGGTTTTTATTTTGATTAATCCCCCACTCTTTATACTTTTCCCAAACAGAGGAGTTGAGGTCATCCCCTAGGGTGATAAAATACCTAGGCAAAGCCCCTAAAAATAAAACAACAAAATTACTTATTTATAATCCTTAGGATCACCCTAAGATGTAAGAGGAGAGCATTTAGATGTTTGGGATTAAAAGACAACGGTTTATTTTAGATCCAAATCCAAATGTGAAAGATTAATTATAACCCAATTTCCAATGTGAAGTGGCACACCATGAAATATTATCTAAAGCAATGATACCAAAAATAATAAATAATAATAATTAGTTTGTAATTTAAATAGGAAGTAGTGATTAGAATGAAGGTACCCATAATCTGGAACATTAAATTTGAGAAGATATTTTATCCAATGCAAAGAGCTCCAAACTAGCCTTTGCAACCATTCAAATTCTGAACAATCCAATCTATTCACACAAAAAACCAACAACCACAAGGCCTAGAAAGTGCTAATTATATCTTCGGTCATGGGTGACATAGAAAATTAGACCTATTAGAAATGCCAAAAAAATTCAAATATTTCTAGATTTGAAATGAATTGAAATTGAATTCTTAATTCATTAGTATGGAAATTGAGTGTTGGTATATATATATATAAAATGCACCATGTGTTAGATCAAATATGCAACAAGCTAGATCAAACACACCACAAGTCAGCTCAAATGTATAGTGAAACGGATTAAATGCATAAATCTATACATATAACTTTAAAAGGATAAATTTATTGTAAAATATATTGTTAACTAATCAGGGAAGTGATTCCTAGCAAGCATGCCAAAATATAGATGATGAAAATGTGAATTATGCTAGAAATAGTAACAATTCAATACAAGTGATATATGACACTCTTTGGATACCCTTAACGCTAATTATAAAAATAATTATCTATTTAATTGGTTTGAAGGGAGGTGGGCTCACACAAGCTACATGTATTATCTCAATAGCAACTCACAATGGCCTAAGATTTTTATGAAAGGGATGCAACACCCTTCAAATTTCACTTAAATACCTTCTTAAAAACCTCACACAAATTTGCATAAACAGTGCACCAATAAATCAAAAATCTGGTATTGAAATCTGAACCAAGTTTACATAACAATGTGCCAACCCTATTGGCCTCTTAGTACATCATTTGAATTTGATTTTCCCTCTCAATAACCATCTGAAACACACTAAAAAACCCCAAGAAATCTGATCTAAATAGAAAATATGATGGATTCAAAACCCCAAAACTATGCAAGCAAAACTAGACAATTTTACATTGAAACTTACAAACTATTTACAAAACACATGCCAATCTTCTTGGCTTCTTATTACATCAATTCAAAAATAACATGGGCCCAATGTTAGGCCTGCAAAATATGTTAATTTTCACTATCAAAACCTGCAACACAATCCTCTCCTTCAACCTTGCTTTCTTCTCCCGAAGATCAACCTGCAATCTTCTTCCTATAGCTAATCATGTCTCTCCCCAAACTTGCAAATCTTAATTTTCTGTTCTTAAACCTTCAAACCTATAACATTCATGGCTTCCAATAGCCTCCAAGGCAGGTTCTACGACCTCCTTTCTTCTTTCCCCCCTTCTAGTCTACAAAAATGAATGATTTTCCACCTTTTGTTGCTTCGTTCAGTGTATTTTCCACACCAAAAAGTGTAACTCTCAAGATATCACGACCCTAACCTACAAAAGAGCCTCCAATACACATTAAATGAAATAATAAAAACATCATTTGCATGCTCATCCAACCCCCAAGGAATAATGCTAAGTTTGGACTCCATCTTGACTCCACTCCACTTGAATAGGATCAAAATTAGAAATTTCATAACCATCACCACTTGGGTGCCCATTTTGGAGATGTTACCATAAATGAAAGATTATCTATGTCATAAAATGTAGTCTCCATGAAATTCCATGCCAAGGAAGGCATATTTCAAGAATTTTTCTTTGAATTGCCACTAAAATGAGTCTGAAATACAATAAAGTTGAATCATAAGGTCTTGGCCAAATATTTATCAAATCTTTCATTCCTTATTACAAAAATTTATTCACTTATAATATTTGAATACCAAACTAAATAAATAAATACTTTTGGTTGATGCAAGATTGCCATTCAACTGTGGATGCTCCTGCATTAGACACCCAAGGTAGAAAATTTTTGTGAGCTTGGTCTCACAAAATGGAGTTGAATGGTAGGGCCATCCTTTCAGGTTGTAAACAACCCTCAACAAACTCCATTATTGAAACTGGTACCTCTGATTTGTTCTTCTTTCTCCTCTTCCAACACCTAGCCAAAAAAAGTATCCTCCTTTGACAAATCTTCTCTGCACTCAACATTTTCAATGTGGAATCAGCTCCACCATAAACCAACCACCTCCACCAAATGAAACTCACAATATCTTCCAATCTTGTGGGATTCAACCCACCATATTCTAACTATCTCCTCCAAAATGCACCTACTCTAAACTTTGCAATACCAAACTCTAATTGAACTATCTCATTTGAATTCACTAAATCATCCCAATTTTCATGAAAATAATTAAAAAGAAAAGGTTTTACCTCCTTACTACTTTCTACACAATATCATTCTCAACCTCATCAAAGCATTCATCAAAATATGATTTCATTACCTTTTGGGTATGTGCAGGATCATGATGGGCCAAAAAGTGGCAATATGATGGATATGTGGCTGACAACTATTTTTTTATCCAAAATTGATGAAACGAAAAGGGTTTTTAAAGGAGATTCTCAGCTTTCCTCTGATATAAATTATTCTTTATTTTTAATTTAATAAGTAATTATTATTCATTTTCTATTCAAATTACGACTAAAGTCCTGATTGATAAGCTGATTGAAAATCATCTATAGCTTTCAAACGGTATCACATTTTTTGAATCCAAAACATGTGTCACATTATATGCTTTGCATAATATAGGAATAAAAAAAGAAAAAATGAATTTCATGAAGTTTTGACCAAAGGTCAGACATACGAGTTTTTATATTTTTAAAACTTTGTAATAAAAATTCATAATTAATTATTTACTTGGAAAAAAATTACAAAAAAGTATGCATCACATCGGGGCATGAGTCCTCTACTTATATCTAAAATATTAAAAAATATTATCATTTTATTGTGGTTAGGGTGGTCAGACAGACACCTACTTCTTATTTTTTCCCTGAAATTTAAGTACCACTGCATTGAAATTTCAAATTTTCACCAAATAGATTTTTTTTTAAACAAACCTCTAGAGTAGTTTATAAACTACATTCAATTTTCCACATATTATATTCTTACATATTTTTTAAATAATATAGATAACTTATTCAAATTTTTACATCAAGTTGCCTAACTCTGATTTTTCTAAATTTTTTGCCACTTAAGGGCTTGTTTTTTCCATGATGATCCTGCACATACCCTTTTGCTACAATATTCACTCCAACTTCCGTCAACACTTTCCATTCCTTTTCTACCACTGAAATATTTTCATCTATAGAAGATCCAATCCCATCTTCATCATAAAAATGAAACATATTATGCATTACCTCTTTCTCTTCAACCTTTTCGTCACCACTGCCTGCTGCCATATCTTCTTCACCTTCACTCTTAGCTGCACTTTCATTTTCCATTACTTTCATGTCCTCCAAAGGACACTCATCATCCTTAATCATTGCTGCACTTTCCTCTTCTTTTCCCTCTTTATCCCTTTGAACAAGGATCTCCACATTTTCCTTTTCATCCTTCTTCCCTACACACAAAGTTTCACTTGCAAACATATCAGTACCAAAAGAACAATAAGATTCAACCTTTCCCATTTTATTTTCCTTTCTGTCCTTATTATCTACTACAACTTCTTTTGCCACTTCCTCTTGCCTATCCTGCAAAGGATTCAAAACATATTCTTCCCCATCCTTTATGATGCTATATGTATTCTTCCTACCATCATGTAGAGTTCTTTGATCATACAACCATGGTCTACCAAATAAAATGTGGCATATATCCATAGGTACTATATCACATACAATCACATCCTTATATCTACAAATTTGAAAATCAACCACACATTGCTCACTTACCCATATCTAGCAATCTCCTTGCAACCAAGAAATGTAGTATGGTCTAGGATGTTTGATTCTTTTCAATTTCAGCTTGTCTACCATTTCTTTGAATACAATATTATTGGTGCTACCGTTGTCCACAATGACTTTACAACATTTCTCACTCACATTACACCTTGTTTTGAATAAATTACTCCTCTGGACGGGCTCTTGATTCTCTGTTTGTGGCTCTAGAAATTCTTTTTTCATCACAAAACATTCTCCTAGCTTCCAATACATTTTTTCAAACACTTTTCCACACTCTCTTTACAACTGCTCCACTCTCTACCTGCAGGTCCTAGTACAAACTGCATCACATTGGCACTTCTTCCTACACAGTTAGGAACAACCAGATCTGATACCACTGATGAAAGGGCTGAAACACCCTTCAAATTTCACTTAAATACCTTCTTAAAAACCTCACACATACTTGCATAAATAATGCAACAATAAATCAAAAATTTGTTATTGAAATTTGAACCAAGTTTACATAAGAATGTGACAACCCTATTGGCCTCTTAGTACATCATTTGAATTTGATTTTCCCTCTCAATAAACATCTAAAACAAACAATAAAAAACCCATAAATTTTTTATCTAAACAAAAAATATGATGGATTCAAAACCCCAAAACTATGCAAGCAAAACTAGACAATTTTACATTGAAACTTACAAACTGTTTACAAAACACATGCCAATATTTTTGGCTTATTATTACATCAATTCAAAACTCACATGGGCCTAATATTAGGCCTACAACACATATTTATTTGTAGTATCAAAACCTACAACACAATCCTCTCCTTCAACCTTTCTTCTCCTAAAGATCAACCTGCAATCTTCTTCCTGTAGCTAATCTTGTCTCTCCCCAAACTTGCAAATCTTAATTTTCTATTCTTAAACATTCAAACCTATAACATTCATGGCTTCCAGTAGCCTCCAAGGAAGGTTCTATGACCTCCTTTCTTCTCTCCCCCCTTCTAGTCTGCAAAAATGAATAATTTTCCACCTTTTGTTTCTTCTTTCAATACATTTTCCACACCCAAAAGTGTAACCCCTAGGATGTCACAACCCCAACCTGCAAAAGAGTCTCCAAAGAACATTAAATTAAATAATTAAAAAAATTTCATGCTCATCCACTCCCCAAGGAATAATGCTAAGTTTGGAATCCATCTTGACTCCTCCACTCCACTCGAATAGGGTCAAAATTAGAAATTTCATAACCATCACCACTTGGGTGCCCATTTTGGAGATGTTACCATAAGTGAAAGATTCTCTATGTCATAAAATGTAGTCCCCACAAAATTCCATGCCAAGGAAGGCATATTTCATGGATTTTTCTTTGAAATGCCACTAAAATGAGCCCAAAATACAATAAAGTTGAATCATAAGGTCTTGGCCAAATATTTATCAAATATTTCATGCCTTATTACAAAAAAATATTCACCTAGAATATTTGAAGACCAAACTAAATAGAAAAATATAAATTAAATATTTTTGGTTGATGCAAGATTGCCAGTCAATTGTGGATGCTCCTGCATTAGATTCAATTAACCTTGGGTATGGATACACAAATTATGAAGGGTCAAATTTTATAGATGAAGGACAAGGGATTATTGCCTTTCTTCTTTCTTATCACAGATAGTTCAGTGTTAGTATCTTTTTTTCATTTTTAGAAATACTGAGAACTACTCTTTCCATTGGTGGAATTGAATAGGAGAGAATAGATTTTGGGTCATGACGACTAATATTCAAGAGGAAAGTTGTAGAATAGTTATGGGGGGTCCAAGAAAGTGACCGGAGCCTCTGACATGTGTCCCAATAAGGCAAAATGTGGACCTATAGATATTGTTTGAGCATGCTAGTATGGCCCCTTTCTTCCTGGTGATGGAGGGCTATAATGATGACTTAAATTTTAAATTTAATAACTCTTGGAGGAAGACCAAGGTAAAAATTGGAAGTGTAAGCTTTTATATTACTCCTAAACTCATCGTTGAAGCCGTGCTAGGATTGATTTCCGGGGTCTCAAATTGCCAAATGTTAGCCATGACAATTACCAAATCTATTCATTGATAGATTCCTAAGAAGGGATGAAAAGCTCACATGGTGCCAGAATGGCTATGATAGAGAAAAATTCCTTGCATGTTTCAGCTTGGTAAGTGTACATATAATGGTCACATATTTTACTCTTGAAGTTTGCTAAACCATTGTCCATGGTTATCATTTCCTATTCTTGAATCACATTAAAGGGTGCTGTCATAATAGTGGTTTACAATTCCTGAGAGGAACGAATTTTAGCTGAAATCACATATTTTTAGAAAATATAATGATTTAAGCCTTAAAAAGTTCCATTTTAAGGATTCCAATTGAAGAGGGTTTGATCAAATCACCTTAGATCAAACCCCCTTAGATAGAACCTCACTAGTTTTAAACCATACCTATAAATGTCTCCTTTACACCTATCAAAATGTTGATAAAAATCACTTTTGATTTAGCTTTTGGGGATCAAATGAATTCATTTAAAATTTATTTCAAATGATTATGGTATTCCTCGAACAATCTATCCAATGAATATAATTTTAATATGTTTTGGTTTTGTTATGTATTTGTTTTTTAAGTTTTATTAAACATAGGTTTTTCATCGAAAATGAATTTCTTTGTTCTTCACATGTGGAAAAATAGAGGATTATCAAAAAAAAAAATTGAAAAATATGAGTGCACCAGATATTGAAGTCCTTGATCCAACAAAAAAAATTAAAATTTTGACATATACAAAAAAAGTTACCCGTTATACGGTCGCGCTTTGTTTGAATTGTAATTCGTTTGACTTTGAAACTTGATTAAGGAAAAATATTCAATTAAAACTATCTAACCAAGTGGAAGCACTAGATATCAGAGTTACAAATCTAAATTTGAAATAATTATAATTTTATCCTTCATGGAAAAAAATTTATGCATTATCACGGTGTGCATCACTTTTAAAAATGTTGTTTTATGAAAAAATCAATTTTCATGGGAGATGGAAAAAAGTGCAATTTGATTCCAAAAATTTTTGAAAAAATATTTTTAGAATCTATAGACAAAATTTGATGAGACTCTAG
Organism: Sequoia sempervirens; assembly: GCA_007258455.2. NCBI lineage: Eukaryota > Viridiplantae > Streptophyta > Pinopsida > Cupressales > Cupressaceae > Sequoia > Sequoia sempervirens. Next base: position 33,016,706 of record VDFB02256132.1, on the reverse strand, counting down.
TTTGCACCATCTTCAAATTCCTCACAGTTTAGTCGCTATAGGTGCCTGAATGTGAAGATTCAATTAAAAATAATAATTTTAGTGTCCAGTTTGGCCAAAAATTGTAAACCACTATTATGGGATCACCCTAAAGAAGGAATGAAAGGATTAATATTCCTTATTTCTTTCTTACATCTTTGCAACAATGTAAAGTGAAAGGGGCTTCCCCACCCCTGCACAAGGGTTTGATCCAAAGATTATACAATTGTCTTTGATTTGACCCCCTTCCCTAGCCTGGACAATTCTATGAAACCTCTCTTGGTTAAGCTACTGAATAACCAATCTGGTCTATTGAAAGCTAACCCTAGCTCTAGCAAAAAAGTAAATCTAGAACCCCTAACTTTGGTGTGGTGATTAAGGAGATGTCCTCCCATCCCATCCCTAAATATGGTGTTGTGATTAAAGAGGTTTCCTCTATTCCCTCCCCTCTCTTGATAGACATTATATCATAGAATAACCCTCATCTTCAAAATAGTTGGTGAGCCCTAAGGATAAACTTTCACCATCCAAAAAATTAGCTATTGTTGAGGACCTTCCTAGTCATACCACCATTCAGAAGAAACCCCTAGCTAAACCCTCTAGTATGAAATGTAAGAATATCACCTCAAAGGAAGCTAGAGAAGCTAAAAAAGTAACTATTGACATTCAAGACAAAGGGGAGGAAGGGAATGTTGTGGATTCAAGCAGTTGGAAGAGGGAAAGAAGATCTGCTTGGTTGGATAGTGTTAATGCATAAGGAAAAATACTTTCATATGAAGAAGAGGAAGAAGACCCTCGGATGAGGAATTCATGTTCCAACCCAGGAAAAACCTTTGGATTTGAGCAGAGCTAAGCTGGACGTGGTACTTGGTGTGGCTAAGGAAGATGACATATCAAATTCTAAAGAGGAGGAAGTGGATTGTGGTACTAAATAGGGTGTGGTTAAGGACTCAAAAGAAGAAGAGGAAATTGTTGTGGATAAGGAAATGAAGCAAGGTGTTGTTAATATTTTGATGTTAGAAAATATGGAGGAGGGGGAGATGGTTTATAGAAAATCCCAAAATGATGAGATATTACCTTTGCTAGAAAAAATAAATAGGCTAGATGAGGCCTTCAGAAGGGTGATTGTTGTAACCTACAAATTTATGGTAGAGTAAAGATCAGGAAAAGAAAGCATAGATTGGCACCTTCTGAGGAAGAAGAAAATTAGGTGGACTAAGTGACGAAGGATGGCGAAGACCTATGGACTAAGGAGCAAGAAACACTCACAAAAGAATGGGAGTTGATTAATAGCCAGAAGGGTTAGTTTGTTGTTTGTTTTTTTTTGGTTTATGTTCTATTATTGTTTCTTGTTTTGTGTCATATGTTTTGATACTATACTTGGCATGCATTCCACTTTATCTTAGTTCTTGTATCTTTTGTCCTTCTAGTATTAACTTGTTTTGTCTTGGATACTCTTGGTCTTGTTGGTTGATCTAACCTATTGGCTTGTTTTGTGTTGTTGTATTGTGGTTGGAATTTCTAGCTTTATGGCCTGAATTTTGATGCTTTGTTTGATAGCAATTCCATAACCACTACTTTTTTAATAAAAAAACAATGCAATAAAAGTACCAAATTCACATTCAATAATCACTTGAAATAAAGATTAAGCTCTACACATAAAATGAAATAATAAACAACTATACCACAACAAATACCTTATTTTTCTCCATTATTTCTTTAATAGTAACTTGAATGCTTGATATGTGGTTTTCTCTTTAGAATAGAATAATCATTATGGTGTGCATGGATAGTACAAGAAAAACAATATTCTATCAAAGATAGTAGATAGAGGATACTCTTGCTTGATAATGCATGATAATGATAACTTACTTTAATATGTGCTAGGATATTTTTTTCTTGATGAAGATAAAGTTAACTAGTGATTCAATATTATGCTCTAGAGGATAATGTGAAGATGAAGGATTATATTTATATGATTCACTTGATATTTGATCAATGGTGGATATTAATTGGAAAGATTAGTTGATAGGAAAATTTAGGATAGGGTAGGAGCTGAAATTTTAATTAATGAGGTGGGAAGAAATAAATAAATAAATAAATTTAATTCAAATGCATGATTAGAGAAATGAATAAAATATTAAATTTTATTTATTTATTTTGGTGGAAAAGATAATTTATAATGAATAAATTATTTAAATTTATTTAATTATTAAGAGGAGTGCTAGCTAATTAAATAATTTTTGAAAAGTATTTAATTATAGTGGACCAAAGATAATGAGAATTTGATTTCAAATAATGTTGTAGGGAAAATGATAAATGATAATTAATTAATATAGATGTGATAAAACAAAGATTAATATAAAAATGAGGACATGTTAGCTTAATTAAATAAATAAAAATTATTTGATTAATATAAACAAAAGAATTGATCAATGAGGAAATTGATAAGACAATGATAAGATGAAAATGCATTAGTCATTTTTAGGTGTCTACACATATTAGACAAAATATTTCAAATTAATGTTGTTCTCTACTCGTAGGATCAATTATCTCGTGGAGTAAGTTCAAAAATTCAATCATAATCCATTTTAGACTTCAAAAAGACCTAATGATCATGTATCACAAATTTTCTATGAGCTAGAAATAATCAAATTAATAATTGGGTCCTTTCATGATGACACTACCTAACATTTGTAATTTGAAAAACTTTACCTCCTTTGTACAATGAAAAATATTTTTTGTTGTAGGTAACTATGGAGCTTCTTAACGCAACTTTATAAGAACGTACAAATCATGGAGATCAAATAACAAGCACAAGTGAACAACTAAAAATATATATTTAGTCTACCCAAATACAATTTGATGAGGAAGCTTTGCATTTATAGGAAAGGAAGAGGCAATCCACCTATCATGTGGATTGAGAAGTTCCCCATGATGTGGCACAAATAAGTAGACAAGTGCCCTATAGGTGTCAACCTTTGGATCACTTAGAATGTGCAAACCATAGACCTATTTTGACCAAGTCATCAACCTTTGTGACAAGTGTTGAATGACTATAAAAGTAACATTTGAGGTAAGATGAAAAGTATTCCAACCTCAAAAGGTATGCACATGAGGCTTACCAAACAACTAGGTAACCTTTAGAGGCCTAAAAGTTTTCACATTGAGTTAGACTAGATGTTGCCTAAACTCATCAACCTAAGTGCACTTAGGCTATAGTGAATAGATAAATTATTCACTCTAACACCCCCCTTAAGTGACACTTGGGGAGAGCACAAAAATGCAATAGGTACAAAGAAATGGGTCCCAAGTACAAGGCCTAGTGAGATACCCATGTACAATGAAATCTCTTGTAAATGGAGAAAAAGGAGAAAACCCAATGAGAAAAAAAATCCTCTTCAAAAAAGAGTAAGAGACAGATAAGAACTCCTAAAAACATGTCCCATGATGATAGGGACATGTTGATGTCGAACTCCTAAAGCATGTCAAAGTTGTAAACTCTTCCGAAGATGAATTGGTGTTTACTGGAATAAAAAAACCTCTAAGAAATGTAGATCAAGATAAGAGGTACAAAATATTGTAGGAGTGAACATATGGAACACTAATCAACCATGAATACATAGATTCATGTGAAGTTGAAAATCGAGATAGTACTATGTTTCTAAAGTATAATCAATAAATGCATGAGTGACATGTGTACACTAATAAAACATGCATCGTGGTGTTCTATATATGTACTAGAATCTCACAAAATATGATCCACTAAAATAATACCCCATATGAGAGATAAAGATAGAAGGTCTATGTGACCCCCCAAAGTAGAGGGTTCCTCCACTACTCCATTGAAAGAAGTATTAGCATAACACTATCATAATCCCCCCTTAATTTTAAGAGGTATAAGCAGACCAACTAAAATCGGGCAAAAAAGTGTGCAAGGAATTTAGAAATAGAATTAGGTCCAAAAGATTTATAAGAAATTGAAAAAGGGTGTGTACCAAGGCACACACACATGATGCAAGAATCACAAGGATCCATTGTTGTGATGGAAAATCAAGGAAACACACACATAATGTGATAATCATGAGGATCCATTACTATGATGTCAAATCAAGGCATACACAACCCCCCATTACATTTTATAATTTAGTGTAAGTATAAAATTACCTCCCTAAGGAACACACATCTAATTTTTGTGGCACTTTATATGAATGCATTCACAAACTTATTTTTTATTTTGAGTCCTTACAATTTTATGTCATGAGGTGACAATGAAGACAAATTAAGTATGCCTTTAAACCTCAATAAAATGATAAAACAATAAAATGAAAGCTCCCATTATCCAAAAAAAATGACCCCCTCTACAACACTTTTTCAGCCCTATAAAAGATTATCCTCCCCTTTACAAGAATTTACAATCATAACTTGGAAATTTATCTAGACCACTTATGGTTAGGATTTTAATAACATGTAAAATAAATGTTATTAGCATAAAAAAATAAATATACAATTGTGAGACATGGGAAATGTTAGTGAGGGTCGATTACACTTGACTCATGATGAATCGAAGCATAACTTTGCCAAACATACTTGCATCTACAAACAAGATCATTCAAAATGGAAATATAAACTAAGCATTTAATTGAAAATGAAATCTATAAATTAAACAAAAATAGTTAAATTCATAATCTAGCCCATTCAAAACTTATCCTATTTTGGAATTGGTGTCATCTTGATGTGAAATGATGACCCTTCCCCAATCCCGAGATTAGTGAGCCTGTTTCAGTCGATTCTATGGAAGAGAATTGATGAAACCCTTGTGATTGATGTATGAAAACCTAGTTTATGCTAAAAATGAACATGATGCAAGCTAAGTTACCATGATTTTATGCTACAAATGATCTAATTAAGTTATTGCTAAGCTAATTTAAGCTAAAACTATGCTAAAAGATGAAAAACCCTAATTTATAAACAAGCTAAGATGGATGCATGGAAGCCATTAATGGATGATCTAAGATATTATGAAATGAAAATCAACTAAAATAAGCTAACAAGTGAGTAAAATGTGAGTATGAATGCAAGTGAATTCAATAGCATAATTTTGAAATTGAAAGATGGATCCATTTGTCTCCAAATAGTGATATATTTATAAGAGAGAAAATGAGGAATGAATGGCTGAGATAAAAAGAATTAATCAATAGTTTAAGATGAAGGGGATGAGAGGCATGGATCATGGATTCTCATCAATGGATGAGAATGCATGATGGGTTTTAATCAAGGGCTCACACTTGCCTCAAACAAACACACTTTTGACCTACTCACACAAGTCAAAGGTAACTTGTTCAAAAAGTTAAAACATAACTTGCATTTGAATCCAAGTGAGTTGATTGGAGGAGAGAGGATATTCTTTAGAATATTCCTTTGGGTGAGGAAAAAAGGTAATTTACAAATTAAAACAAATTTTTAATTGTGCAAAAAGGGGGGATAAGGAATATTCCATGAGAATATTCCCTTTGCTTAGAGGAAAATTAGTTTAATTGCTAATTAAACAAGATTTAATTTATGCAATTAGGGGATTTGGAGGAATAAAGTGATATTTATTAAATTAGAGGATTTAATAAATGGGGGAGAGGTGAAAGTGATATTTAATTAAATAACTTAGGGTTATTTAATTAAATAAGATGACTTAGGAGATTAAATTAAATATTTTGATTTATTTAGTTTAATTAGATGAAGTGTTAGTGTGAAAATAAATGAATTAACCTGATTAAATTAAGTAGGCCAATAGATGAAAATGATGCAATTAATTAATTAGCTAGGCTAATTAAATCAATTAAGCAAAAAAAGGATGGGTTAAAGAGGAAATGATGTTAGTAAATCTGATTTAAATGCATGATATCGATCTTAGGACATTTTTTCAGTGTCTACATTTTGCCCCTCTTTGAAGCAAGGTACCTACTACTTCAGTTCAAAGAATAACGCTTTTCAAATTAAAATTGTTGCTTAAATAAAATATAAAAAATTTCTAATTTTTTAGATGCCCCAATGGAAGGATAAAGCTGACTCCTTGCCCCTCGAGAAATTAGGCGAAAATTTTGAATTTTGGGTTGATTTCTCTATAAAGGTTCAAAAGCTACCCCAAGGGTCCAGAAAGGCTTTGAGATGCAAGGATAATGCCAAAAATGCAAAAAAAGATGCAAAATTAGGTCCAGATTGGAAAAATTGGTGAAAATGATAATAAACCCCATCTTTAAAGTTAAATTAGGGAAAAAAATCCCTAATTTTGTAGCTTAAATAGGCCAAGAAGGGTCATTTTCAATTTATTTATGCATTCACACCTTAACGAATTCTTGTGATTTGAGCTCTAACCCTTCGATGAAATGGTGTGTCGAGAGCTTCCTAGGAACATGTTTGACCGAGTTTGAGAGTTTCAGTGGCTTCCTGATGCAAGACGAACAGTATGTGATTCAAAACCTAATTTGAAATTTGAATTTTCAATGCATTTATTATGATTTAAAATTTAGATTCTGGCAGCGTCACTATATAGCGACACCCAAAATAAAATCAGTGATGCCCAAATCAATTATAGCGACTCATATTTATATAGTGAAACTTTTCTCGATTTAAAATTAGGGTTTCTAATTTTAAATGGTGACATGGGCTTATTTGGCAATGCACTTGTCGATTTACAAATTAGGGTTAGGTTATACCAGAAGCCAAATCATGACGCCATCTTGTCTAGCGACGTATGTTCCGATTTTAAATTTGAAATGCATCGGGCATCACTATTTGAAATTTGAATATAGCAACGCTATTGTAGATAGTGACGCTATTGTGATGTTTGAGTTGGAAATTTCAAATAACTTCAAATTTTGATGATTTCTTGATGTTTTGCGCTTCGTGGGTGTAGGAGGTCTTCCCACCATTGATGTCGAGGGAGCACAGGCCCACTATATTGGAGAGATTAGGTGATCTCTCAGAGTTGCACCAGGAGCACCTGGGAGAGATTGGTCTATAGTATGTCGCATACGTGCCTATGATTAGGACACATCTAGTGATGACGACAAATCTGTGCAAGAGATGGAACATTGAAACCTCATCCTTCCACCTTATGAGAGGTGAGGTGACGGTTACTTTGGAGGATGTGTGGGGGATTCTCTATTTTCTGATTCATGGTGATTGCATGTGATGAGGTAAAAATAACCTCATCAGTATAATAGGATCAATATGAAAATCTAAACCTTTTAGCCTTAATAACCTTGCCAATTGATTACCTTTAGGAAAAATAAGTGCTCTCTTTTTGTGAATAAGCATACAAACTTTATTTCTTGGAGTTGATCGAATTAAACTAACTTATGTTGATTTAATGGTTTAATCTTGAGTATTTTGTAGGTCAACTCCACTTCCAATCACCATTCTAGTAAGAAGGGAAATGAATGTGGATCTTCATACTTTTGAAAACAAGCGAGCGAGTGCCGGAATTCCAGGAGCACATGTTTTGGACGAGTCCTTATAATTTTGTTATTTTTCAGTTTGAAAAACTTTATGGCTCATCCAAGCCTATTTAATATTGTTTATCATGGGTTTTAAAGTCCCTTTGCTATTGGAAATCTATTAAAAGACTCCATTGACTGAAAAATAGGATTTTTGTTAGTCATTTTTCATATAAATATGTAATTGTTACAAATAATGAATAGAGAAGAAGATTATTGTTATGTTGCAAATTTTTCTTTGAGTAAAAACTACCATATGGATATGAGTTTTCCCGCCACTCTTTGAATTACTGCAATATGGACGTGTCTTTGGAATGGAGTAGCTTAGAGAATTTATAGTGCATGTGATTTGAGGTAGCTGTAGACACACCCAAGAGCTAGCCACTCGAGGGTTATAGATAGATAGATAGATAAGTATTCTATTCCTTATTCTATATTTTCTTTTAGTAGATAATAGTTGAAGTTGAAATCCTTTTTTATGAGTATATGTTATGATGTTAGTGTCAAGCCTGCAGGTTGTAGTTAAGTCTGTAGTTTTTGAACTTAACATTTGAATGTCTGGAGCATCTAACTTCAGTAGATTCTGTTAAATTGTTTCTTGTTCGTAATTGGATTTTTATACATTAGATAAATGTTTCCTAATTTCTTTACATGTTTTACTTCAACAATTTATGCATTATTTAAGTTAATCATTTTTATGCTTTCTATTTTAGTGGTGATGTTTTTCCAATTTATAGTTCTTTACTTTCTAGTTTAAGATCATTTCCTGATTCGGTATGTGCAGGATCATGATGGGCCAAAAAGTGGTGATATGATGGGTATGTGTAGAGTATGTGGTTGATGACTTTTTTTAACCCAAAATTGATGAAACAAAAAGGATTTTTAAAGGAGATTCTTAGATTTCCACCAATATAAATTATGCTTTACTTTGAATTTAACAAATTATTATTATTCATTTTCTATTCAAATTACTTAACTAAAGTCCTGATTGATAGGTTGATTGAAAAACATCTATAGCTTCAAACAAGATCACATTTTTTTGAATCCAAAGCATGTCACATTCTATGCTCACATACTATAAGATTAGAAAAATAAAATTGAATTTCTGAAGTTTTGGACCAAGCAAAGGTGGTCAGGGCATATAATTTTTTATATTTTTTAAAAGTTGTAATAAAAAAATCATAATTAATTATTTACTTAGAAAAAAAATTATAAAAAAATATACATCACATCGGGACATGAGTCCTCTACTTATCTAAAATCTTATTAAAAAAATATTATCATTTTATTGTGGTTAGGGTGGTTAGATAGACACCCACTTATTTTTTCTTGAAATTTAAGTACTCACTGCATTGAAATTTCAAATTATCACCAAATAGATTTTTGTTTTTAAATAAACGTAGTAGTTTAGAAACTACATTCAATTTTGTACAAATTCTATTCTTACATATCTTTTAAATAATATAGATAAACTATTCAAATTTTTATGTCAAGTTACCTAACTTTGATTTTTTTGAATTTTTTGCCACTTAAGTGTATGTTTTTTCCATGATGATCCTGTACACACCCTATTTCTAGATAGATAATTCATTTATTTTAGGTTTAGAGGCCCTCTAGTTTAGAATCTTTATTTGGTTGACAAGCATTTAAAGAACCTAAGAGTGAGAGAATTGAGATGTCTTCTATTGCAAATAGCCTTTGGACACTGCCCAATCGATATAATGATGTGATTATTCACTAAAGTGTTAGGACCTAACGACAACCTATCACTTTTTGGTGACATTGCCAGGGATATCCTTTTTCTAGTGTTAGTAGGAGATATTTTGAAGACCTCATCTATGGACATGAATAGTTCTTTAGCTTCTTTTCTGCATGGTTAGGAAATGAGGCCCCCATGGAAGATTCATAACAAAACCCCCCAGTTGACATACCAAAAAGTGGAGAGGAAGGTAACTCAGACCAAGAAATTATGGAGGAATTGACTCAATGGGGTAAACCTGGGTCCTTCCTACATACTTTGAAAGAGAATCTATGGTTGTAGAGGAGTATATTCCTTTGAAGACTCCTGAACCATGCTCAACTAAGCGAATGTGGGATGAAAGTCATACCTTCTTCAACACTATGGGAGACCAAATAAATTTTGCTAACAATAACGATAACCCTCCACCACACACATTCACCTGTCCTATTGCTATCAATGTGGATGACAATATGACAATGAAAAACATCTCACCCACCTTTTTTCCAACCTTTTGGGGTTTTTCTATGGAAGAACCTGATCAGTTCCTTTTTGAGTTTAAATTCTTGTGTCAAACATATGACTACAAGAATGATAATTAGACACTAAAGCTTTTCCCTTCCACTTTGAAAGACTCAACTATGCGCCTTGGTTTATGGGATTTCCTTCTTAGTCGATAAACTCCTGGGATGAGATTGAATTTTCCTTTTTGGAGAAGTATCAAAGTTACTATAGGGTTAGCGATAGGAAAAAAGAGTTGTTCAAAGTGAGCCAGAATGAGGATGAAAGTTTAGAGGATTACCTAAATAGGTTTATCTTCTTATTTAAATGATGTGGGGGAGAAGTTATAAGTTTTGATATCCTAAAAACCTTATTCCTTAAAGGTCTCAATGACGATGCTCATAGGAGCTTGGACTTAATGGGTAAAGGAGATGAATCCCAATTGGGACTAGATGATATTATGGAACTATGTCAGAATTTCTCTCGAACCTGAGGAGGAATTAGGAAGTCCGCACTTTTTAGAGGTTCTAGTGACATTAGAAAACTTCATGAAGAGCTTTCCAACTTCAAGATTGACATTCTTGTCCATTTAAACATCACTTTAGAAGATATCAAGGCTAAAACATGAAACTTTGAAACTTTATCCATTTATTGCCCCAAATGCCAAAATAAACATTTTCTAAGAGAATGTCCCTTGGAAAAAGTTGATAAGATTGATGTTTGTAAAGTGTGTGAAAAAATAACCCCACTAACCAGTGTGAGCTACTGAATGCCATCAAAAATTCCAAGAAAATAACAACTCCAGTGGAGGAAGAAGTGAATGTTGTCAATCAAAGAATTGGAGGCAATTTTCCCTATGGCCAAAATTCCAATCATAACTGGAGACCCCAACCCAATTGGAACAACAATAAATGGGAAGCACCTTGGCTTCAAGCACCACCTCCAGTACCTTCTAATTGGGGAACTTATCCTTCAGGGCCACCAGAATGGGAAAATCAATATTGGGGTAACCCTCAGTGGCCTAGTCAACCTCAACCGCAGTGGTACCCTCAAAACCCCATTCCTCAATGGAATCAACCTCAACATCAATTTTATACTAACCACAAGAGAATTCCTAGCAAGCAACAAAATCTTTTACCACCTCCTCAAACTACACAACAAAATGAACAAGTTAACTAAACACCACTTCTAGCACAACCAATCCTGAACCCAAAGAACAATCGCCCAAATAATCTGGTGTACTCCACCGAATAAGACAATGCCACTTGAATTAATGCCATACACTATGGAAATCTGCAACTGAGGTCTAGAAAAACATTTTCACAACTGACTATTGAAGAAATTATTGATGAACTTGTCAAAAAGCTTGTTGAGGAAACCATGATAAGACCTACATCTATGGAATAGATACCGGATGCTACACAACAGAAGCTCGACTTTCCATCTATAGGAGGAGCTTCTGACCTACCTCAGGAGGAGGGGGATCAGTCTCCAAATGAACAACCAAAGGATTCCATGCCTAAGGACCCCATGCCTAGAGGAAAGAACAAAGCACCCTTTCCAGAGCGTCTGAAACTGATTCCTATGAATGATGCTCTAGAATTGACCTTACCCACTAAAATTGCATTAATACAAGAAATTAAGCAATTACAAATTGAAGTTCCCTTGTTATAGGAGATTAAGGAGATCCTTGAATTAAACCAATTGATTAAACAATTGTGTATCAAGACCCTAGGAAGGAAGCCAAAATGAATTAATAATGTTCATATAAATAGGTACCTAGCTGATTTGTTAGCTGGAATAACCACTTCTCTGAACTATGATGACCCAGGAAGTCCACTTATAACAGTAACAATTAATGAGGTAGCAATACCTAACGCTTTAGTGGACCTTGGAGCAGCCATTATTGTAATGATTGTGGATGTGATGGAAAAATTGGGACTTATTGATCTATGCCCCACAACTACAGTCTTACAGATGACAAACCAATCCATAGTTGTTCCCAAGGGCATTATCGAAAACATTCTCGTGAAGGTCGATGGATGGGAATATCCATTGCATTTCCAAATAATTGAATCCCTTATGCTCAAATATAGTTATCCAATAATTCTAGGATGACCATGGATGGCTACGGTTATAGCCAAAATTGATTTCAAAGAGGGAGGAATGACCATCTCACATGGGTCTAATAACAAACATTTATTTTTGTACCCTCCTGCCAAGCCCACTGTACACAACAAAGTATGGGTGGATGAACCAAAAAACTCTGATGGACAAGAGAATCTGGCTTCACTATCCATGGTAGTTATTAAGAAGCATGGAGAAGAATTAGAGGATGAATTGGAAGACAATGTGGAGAATCTTTCCATTGAATTAGGTAGTGCAGAGATGTCAGACATAGAAGAAATCATGGGACACCCAATCAACATAGATCAAACAAAATTTGGTGGTGCTGGTTTTATTGGACTACCTTTCCCTTTGATGAACTTAGTCCCAAAAACTTACCATTTCTTTGCAGATGTTGCTTGGCTTCACAAAACTGTACCTCATAGCTATCCACTTAACACCTTGATAAGGCCTATGTACACTGTCATGTCCAACCATCCAGGAATCAAAACTATTATGTTTTTTCTAGGAAAAACTTTGAACATCAATAGTTGGTTGACTGAGATGGAAGAACAAAGGTTGTTTGACACCCTGGTGAGTAGATCTAAAGCATTTTCCTGGGACTATAAAGATATGAGAGGAATACATCCTAGTGTGTGTACACATCATATCTATACTAAGGATGTTCATCCTATCTACCAACCACAACAGAGACTTAATCCTGCTCTCAAGGACATTGTTAAAATTGAAATTGAGAAGCTTCTGCAAGTAGGATTTATCTATCCAATTTCCAATAGCAAATGGGTGTCACCTTTGGTTGTAGTCCCAAAGAAGAATGGGAAGTGGAGAGTGTGTGTGGACTATAGGGAGCTTAACAAAGCAATTCATAGAGACTATTTCCCCCTACCATTTGTGGACCAAGTGCTAGATAACTTGGCTAGAAGGAAATATTTTTCATTCTTGGATGGATTTAGTGGATACAAACAGATATAGGTAGCAACAAAAGACTAGGATAAGATGACCTTTACTTTCCCTTGGGGGACATTTTCATATAGGGTTCTTCCCTTTGGCTTGTGTAATGCTCCTGCCATGTTTCAGAGGGCCATCTTGGCTATATTTGCTAGGCTGGTAAATGAGTGTGTGGAAGACTATATGGATGACTTCACTTCATATGGTTCAAATTTTGATGAAGACCTCACAAATCTAGACAATGTGTTGAATTAGTGTGAGGATCATTGATTATCCCTAAGTCACGAGAAATGTTTGATCATGGTGGAACAAGGAATAGTGCTGGGACACTATATTTTAGCAAAAGGAATCAAGCTTGATCCTAAGAAAATTGAAGTCATACAACAACTCAAGGTTCCAAAAACACAAACTGATGTCAGGAGTTTCTTAGGGCATGTAGGATAGTACTGAAGATTCATAGAAAACTTTAGCAAAATTGTAGCCCCCATGTTTTCACTCCTTTAGAAGAATGTAGACTTTGTTTGGATGCTTGAGTGTCAATCTTCATTTGAAATTATTAAGGAAAAAATCATCTTTCCCCTTGTCCTTCGAGGACCTAATTGGAATCTTCTGTTCCATATTTATGTTGACACATTTGATGATGCTATTGGAGCAGTTCTAGGGAAACAAGACGAGAATGGAGGGAAATATTCTATATACTCCATTAGCAAGAATTTGGCACCAACAAAAAAGTACTATACCACAATGAAGAAAGAATTCCTAGCTATAGTGCATGCAATCAAGAAATTTTGACATTATCTCACAGGATATAAAGTTAGAGTGCATACAGATTAGTCGACCATTCAGTATGTCATGAACAAACCAATGGTAAACGCAAGTATAATTAGTTGGTTACTTCTTCAAGAATTCAATATTACAATTGTCGAAAAACCAAGAAAATACAATGTAGTCACAAATTGATTATCTTGGATTAAACATGATGGTGACTGTGCCCTAATACAAGATGAGTTTCCAAATGAAAATCTATTTTCCATTTCTGTTAAAACCCCTTGGTTCGCCAACATTGAAAATTATTTGGCCACCACAGAAGTGCCACCCTATTTTTCATCGAAACAAAAGAAACTTCTTATTAGAGAAAGTTCCCCCTTCAAATTGATTAATGGAATCCTATTTCGATGTGGACTTGATATGCTTTTACGACGGTGTGTTAGGGAAGATGAGACTTATAGTATTTTGAGAGCCTGCCATGTTGACCCTTCAGGAAGGCATTATTCTACTAAAAGGACAACTCATAAGGTTTTGGGAGTAGGGTACTACCAGCCCTCAATGCACAAGGACATCAAGAAATATGTTCGCTGATGCGATGAATGTCAAAGAGTGGGTAGGCCAACTCTTTCTAATGAAATTCCCCTACAACCTCAGGTAGTCCTTGAGCCATTCAAAAAATGGTGATTGGACTTTATTAGGCCAATAGATCCTCCTTCACAAGGAAAATAGTATATTCTGGTATGTACCGACTACCTGACTAAGTGGGTAGAAGTGCAAGCCCTACGTGTTGCCAGGGAGGAACAGGTAGCCGATTTCCTCTACAATAGATTTTTTCTCAAGTTCAGAGCTCCAAGGACAATTGTCATGGACCAAGGCCCCCAATTTATGTTGAGAGTGTTGTTGGAATTCACAAATCATTTCCAAGTCCCAAGAAGTCCTCACCCTACCACTCACAAGCAAATGGTCAAGTTGGGGTCACTAATAGGGAGCTAGAAAATATTTTGATGAAAATGGTTTCCTCAGGAAGGAAAGACTGTGCTAGGAAACTACCAAAAGCTATTTGGGTCTACAACACGACTTGTAAATCAACCACTAGTTATAGCCCCTACAAGTTAGTCTTTGAGAAGAAACCCCTCTTACCCATTGAATTTGAACTCTAAATCCTTAGGACAGCCATGGAATTGGGCATGGATCTCAAACGGGCCCAAATTGATAGAGTCTTTCAACTTAGTGAACTAGATGAACTCCTTTTGGATGCCATCCATTAGACTGAATTGATCCAGCAACAACGTAAGGTGTGGCATGATAAACACATCAAAGAGAAAGAATTCCATGTCGGGGATTGGACACTGCTATTCAATTCTATATACAAGGATCATCAAGGGAAACTTAGGGCACACTGGCTTGGACCATACAAAATTTTAGAAGTTTTTGCTAACGGTTCGATCTAGCTGAAACCTATTGATGGTGATATTTGAACTCTCCTAGTTAATGGGAACTGACTACACCTTTATCATAAACCTATTAATAAGGAAGAGTTTACAAAAATGGTGGAAATGTAGGGACAAATCCACTGCATTGACACTACTGTGGTAGGGTCAATATAGTTTTTCCAACTCTACAAGTTGTAATTAAAAATAAATAAAAGATTAATTTATAAATCTTTCTTTGATTTCTTCATTAGTTTTGACATTTGGACTTGACTAAAATTTTGTCTCTTTTGTAGGACTTCACCTTTGGCCAAGCACAATTCTAGCGCACCTTACTATGATGCTCTAGAATCTACTAGCATGCTTGTTGCGATGCTCTGAAATCCGCATAGTAGACTAGTGTTGCTCATCACTTTGATCAGTATTCTGATGCATCACTCAATGGTGCTTCGAGAAGCCAAGGCCAAAATGTCACAACTTTCTTCATTCCTGCTGCATCTTTTCAACGATGCTTTGGAATTCTGCTGCTTCTTCATTCTATCTACATATTTTCATCGACGCTCTAGAATTCTGCTACTTCTTTATTTTGGCTGCATCTTTTCAACGATGCTCCAGAATTCTGGGGTTTCTTCATTTTGGCTACATCTTTTTAGCGATGCTCCAAAATTTTGTTGTTTCTTCATTCTAACTGCATCTTTTCAGTGATGCTTCAGAATTTTTCTACTTCTTCATTCTGGTTGCATCTTTTTAGCGATGCTCTAAAAATTTTGGTTGTTGCTTCGGCTGCATTTTTTAGTGATGCTCTTGAAATTTTGGTTGTTGCTCTGGCTACATTTTTTCAGTGATGCTCCAAAAATTTTGGCTGCTACTCTGGCTACATCTTTCAGTGATGCTCTGGAATCATCAAATTGGTTAGCATGTTCTGATGACATCCCTTTATGATGATCCAAAACTCTCTTCTTCTCTACTTCAGTTGCATATTCTCAAGTGTGCTCCAAGATTTTTGGTATAAAATTTTATTTTTCCAAATTTTCTTTTGAATTTTCTTAAGTTTCGTGCATGCCTCTCCTTTAATGTTGCCTCAAGATCTGATCCTTTATAATTATTCTACCACCTTATATCAAATATTTCCATAATAAATAAGATTATTATACCACCTTTCTTCCATAATAATTTCCGCCATCACTTCAACCATCGCATCCATGCCATTATTCTCCATTGCCACCCTCATCAACCATATGACTATTACATCAGCACAAGTGAGTTACATTTGATCTAATGATAGGACTTAAGGTAAGTGCTAAATTATTTATTTAAAGGGTTAGTATTTATTTTGAATAAAGGTTAATTAATTGACATGATCTATCCCCTTGTAATTTTGAAACTTGTGCCCTTTACATGATTGATAAGAGTACGACAGTAGTTGTAATTCCCCATGAAAGGTCATCATCATTATGCAGTAAGGTGACAAGCAAACTGGTAATTAATTCTTTCCTCGTTGATTATATCAACACAAAACCATTTCTCCATCTGTAATTCAGAGAAGTAAGCATTCCAAAGTTCTATAAAATTTAGCCAGGAAACAAAGGAAATGGGAGGCACTAAAAAGAAGTCTGGGCCAACTTCTACAGCACCATTGTTGGAATTGAGCAATATAGCAACATTATTCCAAAGAGTTGGATGGTTGGACTTCATGAAAAAATTTGAAGGGCACACAGAGTAGTTGGTGAAGGAATTCATCAAAAAATTTGTAGACAAGAAGACTATGGTGTGTGACAAACAATTCTGGGTAAGTACGAAAATTATTGCTTGTCTTTCCAGTCTTGAGAATAAAGGAATTAATTTGGATTAAAATTCCCACGTTCCTTATTAGAATTTAATAAGACTATTTAATAGGGAAGGAGAAACCCAACCTGTAATGACTATAAACACTAGGGGGCAGAATAAGGGAATTCATAGAATGTCTCTTCCAGAACCTTGGAGGTCTACTGCAGCCAAGATCATTAAGTATTTTACTTGTGAGGGATAAATGACTACAGTTGTGGGACTCCCTTTTTGCCTATTTAATCATTTATGCCATGGAATTGAGGACCCTAATCTTAGGGTAAATTTACTAGCTTTTCTCTACCATTCAGTCACCTCTATGATAGAAAAGTATAAAGTTGGGATGGGGCCCCTTAAACATAATGGTCTGATATAGCTAATATGTAAATACCATTTCCACAAAAATCCAGAAAACAAGTGGCAAAGGTTTCTAGAAAATATTGAAAATGAGGAGCCGGGGAGGTCACTTGAGGAGGGAAAACCCTCTAAACAAAAGGAGTAGTTTGAGAAGAACCCTCCTTGGAGGAATTAGGTGCCCCTGAATCCCAACATATCTCCATAGCTCCCAACAGTGATGCACCGAAAACCTTGCCAGATGAATTACAAACCCTAGGATAGGGAGGGGAGGTGGGAATTGTGCATTTTGGAGGAGAGGAGGAACCTCAAAAGAAAAAGAAATGAAGTAAAGTTGTTTTTCAAACAACTCCTCCTCTATGGAGGAGTAAACGATTATCTTTAGGGGCTAGTGAAATAAAACCCCAAGATGTAGGCAATACTTCAAAAAGGAAAAAGGCCAAGACTCCAATAAAGGTGGTAGAAATTGATAGTCCACCCAATAATGTGGATACAAATGAAACATAAAAGTAAGGGGATCAACTTCATAGGGAAAAGAATGAGGAAACCCTATCACTTGAAGAACAAGAAGGGGAGAAGATACAATTGCCACATTCAGAGCAGAATGAAGATGAGCCTGTGGGAGGACTCTCTCCATTTCTTGATAGGGCAGGGAGTATACCGGAAGTTGAAGAAAATTTACATCAAATTGATGAAGAAATAGAAGAAGTGCCTCACTCATCCCTTCCCGAGGACACCAAAAAGGAAAATGTGCCTCATCCTGATGAATAAATTCCTCATGCATCCTTCTCTATGGACATAGGGGATGTAGAATCTAGTCAGAAAAATGAGGAATTAGAAAATTAAAGGTAGAAATTATTGAAGGGTTGAGAGCTGGGTTGTAGGATGATGAAGTAAAAATTAACCAAAAAAAAGAAGAAATTGAGGTGCAAAATGCCATTGTACATAAAAGAGACTAGGAAATTTCCAAATTGACTGCACAAATGGAGGAAAAAGA
Organism: Sequoia sempervirens; assembly: GCA_007258455.2. Taxonomy (NCBI): domain Eukaryota; kingdom Viridiplantae; phylum Streptophyta; class Pinopsida; order Cupressales; family Cupressaceae; genus Sequoia; species Sequoia sempervirens. The sequence goes on along the minus strand of VDFB02256132.1, from coordinate 32,998,508 downwards.
CAAGCTTATTGAGTAGCTGTAATACCATATCTAGCAATGGAATCAACGGGGTAAGCAACATCAAGTTGCTATGTGTGAAAAAGATAAGTGTATTCAAGATTTGAAAAGTAATTTTATGCAATTATTCAGTGATTTTTAAGAAGAAAAGAATCAACAAGAAATTGAGTTAAATGCCTCTATGAGTAAAATTGTGGATCTAGAACAAAGTTTGTAGGAGAGTGACACTCAACCAATCATGGAATCAAAGGGGACACAAACTGAACCTATTGTTGTAGACTGGTTCCAGGTACGTATTCCCCCCAATGTTAATGAAATGGATAGAGCATTGTTACCTCTTGAAGGATGTGGAATTTGAAAATAATAGGTTAAAGAGGGAATTAGTCATGTTAAAAGAATCCTTCCATTAGGCATATGGGGGTAAGTAGGATGCCTGTGAAATTGGTGAATTACTATTAGCCTGTAGAAGACCTTCTAGGTTTTACTCCATGTTTCTTAATGAGAAGCTTTTAAGATGTAAATTGCAAATAATTCGCCAAAACTAGCCTCATGACCCTGATGACAAGGAATTTGTAAAAGTATTTGTTGAGTCACTCCCTGAACAACAAAATTTGTTGTGTGAATTCTTTGTTCACAATTTTCTCTTAGAAAAGTATAAAAAATTTCTTTATTAACTTCTTTGTGGGAGAAGTAGAATTAAGATCATTCTTGTCCACTATGAAAAATCAACTTCACTGGAAAGATAGATCAAGAGAGTATGCTTAGGTAGAAAAGACTATAGGGTTGCAGATGAGATACCCTCATAGGAAGCCTCTCTCTTTCAAGAAACAATTTTTTGGGAGTCAAACTTAAAAAGGAAGTATAGGTCAAATACAATGACAATCTCAGGTTGTGTCATGATTACTTTCAGGAACAAGGGCCACAATGAATAGGACCAGCATGGCATGCATGTGAAGAAAGGTATACCCCTCTTCTTATGCATCTCAAAAAGAGGGAAATAATTTCACCTCTTAATATTAGATGGTCCTACGGAAGAGCAGTAGCTTTGGCCAAAATTCTAGAGGAATTAGAGATCAACTGGATTGGTATGAGGTACAGACCTCCCTTGCTTCTTTCACCACCTCCTTAAGTGTATACCAATCTAGACCAAAGTGAAGACAATTTTTCCAGATGGAGACAAAGAGTCACTTTTCATCAAGGATTCTTGAGGAATCCAAAGATATTGGACACAGAGGTAGGTGATGTGTATGATCTTAGTGCTAAGTATGAGGAAATGAATAGGAGAAATGATGGATAGGGGACACACCAGAGTAGGAGGACCTACTTGGACTTAGGAAGGGGAGAAAATGATGAGGTAAATATAACCTCATTAGTATAATGGGCCCAATATGCAAATCTAAACCTTTTAGCCTCAATAACCTTGCCAATTGATTACCTTTAGGAAAAATAAGTGATCTCTTTTTATGAATAAGTGTACAAACTTTATTTCTTGGAGTTGATCAAATTAAACTAACTTATGTTGATTTAATGGTTTATTCTTGAGTATTTTGTATGTCAAATCCACTTCCAATCACCATTCTAGTCATAAGGGAAATGAATGTAGATCTTCATACCTTTGAAAACAAGTGAGTGGGCACCAAAATTCTAGGAGCACGTGTTTTGGCTGAGTCTTTATATTTCTTTTAATTTTTAGTTTCAAAAAATTTATGGCCGAGCCTGTTTAATATTGTATATCATGGGATTTAAAGTCCCTTTGCTATTGGCAATCTGTTAAAAGACTATCGACTGAAAAATAGGATTTTTGTTAGTCATTTTTCATATAAATATGTAACTGTTACAAATAATGAATAAAGAAGAAGATTATCATTATGCTGCAAATTTGTCTTTTGAGTAAAAACTACCATATGAATATGAGTTTTCCCACCACTCTTTCAATTACTGTGTAATATGGATGCGTCTTTGGAATGAAGTAGCTTAGAGAATTTCCAATGCATGTGATCTGAGGTAGTTGTAGGAACACCTGAGAGCTAGCCACTCGAGGGTTATAAATAGATAGATAAGTATTCTATTCCTTATTCTATATTTTCTTTTAGTAGATAACAGTTAAAGTTGAAATCCACTTTCATGAGTATATGTTATGTTGTCAGTGTCAAGCTTGTAGGTTGTAGCTAATTCTATAGTTTCTAAACTTAACATTTAAATGTCTAGAGCATCTTACTTGAGTAGATTATGTTAAATTATTTCTTGTTCGTAGTTGGATTGTTATACATTAGATAAATGTTTCCTAATTTCTTTACATGTTTTACTTCTTCAACAATTTATGCATTCTTTAGGTTAATCGTTTCTTTTCTTTCTAGTTTAGTGGTGATGTTTTTCTAATTTATAGTTCTTTTCTTTCTAGTTTAAGATCATTTCTTGCTTTCTAGATAGATAATTCATTGCTTTTAGGTTTAGAGGCCCTCTAGTTTAGAATTTTTATTTAGTCGAGTAGCATTTAAAGAAGCCGAGAGAGAGAATTGAGATGTATTCTATTACAAATAGACTTTGGACATTGCCCAATCGATATAATGATGTGATTATTCACTAAAGTGTTAAGACCTAACGACAACCTGCCAACGTGATTTCTGATATTGATGCCAGATTCGATGCATGCCTAGAGGTGATGGAGATGGATTAGATTGCCTTGGTTAAATCTTAGATTGATTTGGAGACATACAGGGGTCATGTTCCAACCTTTAGATTGATTATTGCAGCCATCATTTTGGGTTTCGTGGCCCTAGATAGATGCAGCAAAGGATTTATCCCAAGATGGGGTTTAGCATGGCACTAGATGCTATATAGGAGGAAACTCTTTGCATGGGGGCTTGTGATGCTAGCCTCCTTATATCATGATCAACATGATTTTTTCTATTGTGATGGGAGAGCCATCAGTGCAGGGGTGACTCTGCTACACATTTGGGCTTGCGAGCACATTGTCATGTTGTGACTAATTATTTAGATGATAGATGTAGAGCCAAATGATTATGTCGTTTGGAGATATAGAGGTGCCATCACTTTGAGGCACACTTGATAAATTGGGCTCCTGTATTGGAGATGGGTTATTAATGACATGACAGTTTTCTGCTGGTGCCAATGGATTTAGATGTCACCATGGTTTGATGACATTCAACAATTGTATTTTCTAGAAAGACCCATTATATGCAGGGTCGAGAGCATATGATGATTGAGAAGTACCATCCTAATAGAGTGGCTAGAAATTTTGGAGATGTATAGGATAGGCCTGACGATGCATAGAGGGCCATTTTTGTGAGATCGGCTAGAGAGGTGCCCACATGGGGACCGACTATTCTTGCTCCAGAGGCTATTGAGAGTTTTAGATAGTTGATGGCCTATCCTTGGGAGTATGATTAGGGACAACTAGTAGCTCATACGACTCTGGCATATGATGCATGGTTCATCCCTCCCATATGATTAACAGATTTGACAGGTGCTCCTCCTAGAGGGAGACCAAGAGGCAAGGGACATGGAGGTTAGGATGTCTAGGATAGACAGGTTCCGACGGCTCCTCCAGTTGGATAGTAGCCTCATGTTCAGCCACAGGTTCTATCTCAAATGTAGCCACAAGTGCAGCCATAGGTACATCCACAACTAGGACCACCACCACAAAATGCATGAGATGCACAGATTCAGCAGCTGCAGCAACAGGTGCAAACATTGACTGGTGAGCAGGATCAGGCCCACTAGTAGATTTTTGTCATTACTACTGAGTGAGACCAGGCTCGACAGGAGGTGGTTGCAATGACATCAGAGAGAGATAAAGTGTTGTAGAGATTATAGGCTATTACTATCGAAAGAGATCAAGAGGTGGCTCAGAGATAGTAGATTGAGGCTGTAATGGTAGCCACACATGGTCGAACCATGTCAGTGCGGTTATACAAAAAGGATATTATAGAGGCTACATATTACAGGAAACATTATCACTGAGATGTTCTAGCAACTCTTCGACAACCATAATTTTCACAGTGTAGCGATGCACATCCCCAAGCAGAGGATCAGCTTGAGAGACAAGCTAGAGAGGGTAGCAGTGATTAGGGCTAGCTTTTTTTATGTATAGAAACTTTTTTATTTTTCCCCATTCTTTACCATTGATATACATTTATGGGATCCTTTTTGATAGCCTTGTGGATATTGTACTTTTGATCGATGTTCACACATTGATCCATATTTTGTACCATGAAATGTATTTTTTGATATATATATATGATACGAATACAAATGATTCATGCTATGATGTGTTTACTTTATTTCATGTATGGACGATATGACATGGATGAATGATTATGCCTATGATCTTGATATGGATGGATGCAATGTTATGTTCTTTTTCATTATCTTTTCATGATATGATATGGATGAATGATTATGATATGCAGATTTTATGGATGCAAATGATGTGGATGTATTTCTTTTTTTATATTTTCTATGCATGTTTTATGATGATGATGTATGCATATGGATGTATGAATGCAAATTTTTATGATATGTAATGATTTAAGATGCTTAGAATAACAAATCTATATTATTCATCACAACTCAAATGATTATGCAAAATGTATGATGTGAAATTATTATGAGATGCATGTATTTTGGTGGTTTTTGGATGCATGGTGGATGCATTGATGATGTTTTTGCTGAATTTCATGATACCAAGTTAGTGTAGAGAGAAGATAGAAGAATAAATAATGAATGAGCGTTGATTTGGATGAATTCTTAAAAAGATCCAACAAGTCCATGATCCATCGAGACTTTATTAAGGATGGTGATGAGACAATGTAAAATGCAGTACGAGATGTAGGATGGGTGCTCACACTTTAGGATTGGGATTTTTCGTGGTTCCTTATTGTTTGATATAACACATAGACATGATGCATCAAGGTATTGATAACTAGGATAGTGTTGTATTAGTGTAATGGACTTTGAGTCAACAAACAAATAGGATAGTTTTTGTTCACACCTTTACATACGAAAACATCGTTGGAATGCAAGTTAGAAGCTTAGAAGATATTGGAACAAGGCATACACAATAGTCAACATACCCTAAACGAACTTCCTACACACAAGTAAGAAAGTATGCATCAAGATTATTTTACAAGAGTATCCACAAGCACAACAAACAAAAGATAATGATAAATGCCCGATTCCTTTCTCTTTAAATCATTTTAGATAGACATCATTGAGAGGTCCTTGGAATGGGTCATTAAGATAAATCATAAGAAAAAATCAAAGACAAATAGTCAATGTTATCTATAGCTCTTTCCTAGTTTAAATTTAGCTGACGTGATATATGATACTGATGTCCATCGCAGGAAGGATACATCCTAGGATATGTTGATCAGAGGGTTGTTTGATGTTAGGATAATGATGCTAAGATGAGTTGTTGCTATAAACTTCACTGGCACATTTACCTATGATTTAGACTTTAGATTTTAACTTTTAGGTTTGCACTTTACGACTTGCTATACTTTTTTTCTACTTGTTTTTCCCAAAGGTTGAAGGTGACAATTGTTTATTATGGGTGAAGGTTTATTGCAAGTGAAGGAGAGCTAGGATGGATGAGTTTTGGATTTTCTAGAATATTTGAATGTTTTTGGTATTTTTGAAATGTTTTGAGGCTATTTTTGGTCCTTTTGGAAGTTTATATGGATGTTTAGGAGGGTATGTGTAGGATCATCATGGAAAAAATAAGCCCTTAAGTGGCGAAAAATTCAAAAAAATCAGAGTTAGGAAACTTGACGTAAAAATTTGAACAAGTTATCTATATTATTTCAAAAATATGTAAGAATAGAATCTATAGAAAATTGAATGTAGTTCCTAAACTACTAGGTTTATTTAAAAAAAAAATCTATTTGGTGAAAATTTAAAATTTCAATGCAGTAGCACTTAAATTTTAGGGAAAAAAAAGAAGTAGGTGTGTGTCTGACCACCCTAACCACAATAAAATGATAATATTTTTTTATAAGATTTTAGATATAAGTAGAGGACTCATGTCCATGTGATGCATATTTTTTTGTAATTTTTTCAAGTGAATAATTAATTATGATTTTTTATTACATCTTTTAAAAAATATAAAAACTCATATGTCTAACCACCTTAACTTGGTCAAAACTTCATGAAATTCATTCTTTTTTTAATCCTATAGTATGGAAAGCATAGAATGTGACACATGTTTTAGATTCAAAAAATGTGATACCATTTGAAAGATATAGATGTTTTTCAATCAGCCTATCAATCTGACTTTAGTCATAATTCAAATGGAAAATGAATAATAATTATTTATTAAATTCAAAGTAAAGCATAATTTATATTGGTGGAAAGTTGAGAATCTCCTTTAAAAACCTTTTGTTTCCATCAATTTTGGTTAAAAAAATGTCGCCACCACATACCCTACACATACCCATCATATTGCCACTTTTTGGCCCATCATGATCCTACACACACCTAGAATTTTGATTTTTTAAGGTTGTTTAGGGTTTTCTAAATATTTTGAGGATTTTTAAGTCTTTTGAGTGTTCTCTATTATTTTTGGATTTTCAAATTTCAAATGTTTTTGTGTTTTTCGAAATATTTGGATGTTTTGGTTTTTTTTGAGATGTTATTTAGATGTTTTTGGATTTTCACAATATTTGGATGCTTTTGGATTTTTCATGAAATTTTCCAAGTTTCAACCAAGAACCTAACCTAAAGACCTACCCTAGCGGCCTCGGGGGCTAATCATAGATTGGCCTTGCCTACGTTATACATGTAGAGACCACATAGTTCAACTAACTCGACCCATTTTACAAGATGAAGCTATGCACAGGTGAAAGACGATAGTTTATTATGATAGATTGCTAAAGGACTAACCTAGGGTGTCTCAGGGGCACATCAATGATGGACTTTCCTATGTTCAAGCTTAGAGACAATGTAGTTCAATAAAAGGACATTACTATTTTTATTTTTTTTAAATTAATATATATTTTTTTTGGATTTTGATCATTTTTTTATTTTTTTGTATTTTTTGATTTACACCCTTCAAGATTAGGCATAAATTTTTTTGAGATGCAAGCTGTTGGTTGGATCCTACAAGGGTTCACCTTCATGGGTTGATAGTTGGTATGCTTCTAATCTGTAGCTTGCTATGATGACAAAGGAACCCAACCAGTTAGGCTCAAACTTTCCTTTGTTGTCTTGCTCTAGAAGAATCTTTTTATTTTTCTTTAAAACAAGATTGCCTACCTGGAATGACTGACATTTGATTCTCTTGTTATAGCTCCATTTTAGTTAGTTTTGATACACTTGCAAGTGATTAAGGGAATTGAGAAGACCTTCATCTAGGAAATATAGCTCATTCAGTTGAGACACTCTGTATTCTTCCTTAGTTATCAGATTCTACAGTGACACTCGCAATGATGGGAGCTCAACCTTGATAGGAAAGATGGATTCTGATCCATAGACTAGGGAGAAAGGGGTTACACCTGTAGGTGTGTGGATACTGGTTCGATAAACCCAAATAGCGGGATTTAGTTAAAAATTCCAATCACGACCAGCTTCATTAACTGTTTTCTTTAGGATTTTTAGGATAGTTTTGTTTGTTGCTTTTGCTTGGCCATTGCCTTGGGGAAAGTACAGGGTAGAGAATTGGTGTGGGGTATTGAATTTTTGGCATAGCTCCTTTACATCCTAATTCTTGAATGGTGTTCCATTGTCTGAGATGAGGGTTTGTGGTACACCATAATGAAAAATTAGGTAATTCAGGATAAACTTGGCTATTTTCTTCCTTGTTATGTAGGTCATAGGAATGGTTTCAACCCACTTAGTAAAGTACTCAGGTGTACTTATGATAAACTTATGGCCGTTGGATGAGGTTGGAGTGATTTTTCCTATGAGGTCAAGTCCCATTGCAAAAAAGGAAATGGTGTAATGATTGGCTGCAATTCTTGAGCTAGAGCATGAATTAGATCTCCATATTGTTGACACTGGATGCATTTATGCACATACTTATGAGCTTCTTTTTCCATGGTTGGTCAATAGTACCCTATCCTCAACAGTTTCTTAGCTAATGTCATACTGCTAGAATGGGACCCACATATTCCATCGTGTACTTTTGTTAAAGAAATTAAGGTTTCCTCTTGGTTAAGACATCGTAGTAATGTCCCTTCAATGCGTCGATGGTAAAGGGTATCACCTAGGATCATAAATCGGGTGCCTTTTTAACAAAGGTATTTTTAAGGTTCGAGGTGATATCCAATGGCAGAGTTCCTCTATTAAGGTAAGTAATGATGTCATGGTACCACAGGGATCTAGGACCAACAATGACATGCAAATTCAGATTCAAGGATTTTGAAAGCTGGTACGAGAAGTTTTTTACCAAGAATTCACATTGGAGGATGTTGTTCGGCATGTCTAGTAGTGATCTGATTTTTTTTTATAAAGGAAAAAATGGGTTTTACAGGGACTTGAAACCATAGAGTACACAAAAAAATAAAAGATCAGGCATTAAAGTATCCAGAACAAAAAGGCTGCGAGAAGAAAAGAGCCAAGAAAGCACAACAACCCCCAACCCAAGTCTACCAAAGGCCACCAAAAAATCCCAACCAACCAAAAAAACCAGCAATTGAAACAACCCCTAGCTAAACTTAGGACTTTAGAGCATCAACTGCCTCAGCTTCAAGAATGTGCATGTCCTTGGTACAATTCTTCAAGGCCTGAACAATCTGGGGCGTAGGAGGTACCTTCCTCTTCAGATTAGCTCTTGTCCTCTTTGAAATTCTAGCGTCCTCAGTCCTACTTTTTTCCTTTATAGCTTCCAAATCCAAGATTAGAGCTCCCTGTTGAGTGTTTTCTGGTTTCTCATTCATAGCATTGATGATAATGGCATTATGCTTCGCCATTCTGTGGTTGTGCTCCATAATACTTTTCATGGTGTCTTTTATTTTACCTATTTCAGCTTCCAGGCACTTAACTTTACCTTCATTATCCTCAACCTCCATCCTCATTTTATCCTCATTCCTACCACCCTCCACAATATTAAGGGAGTTGAATTTAACCTCCAAATCCTCCAACTTGCTATTGAGGGTCCTGTTTCTGAGGTTAAGGTCCTTAATTTCATGGAAGGCCCACTTCATAATTTTGAAGTAATCAACGACACCATTTCTAGCGATGGCCAAGATATCTCTAAGTAACTCACAATCCTGCTTGAAATAATGATCTTCAAGGTTAAGGTCATTAGGGAATCTAGGTCTATTTTATTTGTTTGTGGTAGGATAGGATGAGAAAGAATCCTTGCTAGCACCAGGGACCTCAGAATTATCCTCCGGGGTATCCTTAGAGTAAGAGACCAATTTATTAGTAGTGATTCGATTGTTTCCATGACATCTATTGCTCTATTGTTCATGTGAGGAATTTTATCAAAATTTATGTCTATAAAAAGATCTTTGAGATTCTCCACCATATTCTTGTAAGGAGTGAGATTTTCATCTTTAGTTTGATAGTCATCATTGACTTGGTTGATAAATAGTTATGAGTCTCCATAAACTTTCACCTCTTGTATCTGCCACTGAACTGCTATCCCGAGACCTATGATCAAGGCTTCATATTCAACAATGTTATTGATACATGGAAATGATAGCCTGTATGACTTTGGGATGCAATCACCTTGGGGGGTGATGAAAAGAATGCCTAATCCTCATCCATGTTGAGTGAATGATCCATCAAAGTACATCTTCCACTGAGTGGTAAGATTAATAAGGAACACTGATTCATTAGGGAACTTAGATATTTAAGGGTTTTTATCATAGATGGGTGCTTTTGCTAGCTGGTATGTGATAATTTTTCCTTTGATTACCTTGCGCTCCACATACTCTATGTTAAAATCTGTCAAGATCATTACCCATTTAGCCATTTGTCATGTGAGGGTTGTTTTGGATAACATATATTTTAATGGATCAATCTTTGCGATGAGCTTGATTTAGTGTGATAACATGTAGTGCTTGAACTTTTGTGAAGTGTAAACTACTGCTAGGCATTCTTTCTCAATGGGTGAATAGTTCATTTCATATCCTACCAATGTTTTGTTGATGTAGTATATGGCTCTTTCCTTTCTATTTTCATCATGTTGTACTAAAAGAGCTCCTAGTGCTGTTGATGTTGCTGAGATGTACAAGATCAATGGTTTGTTCAGTATCAGACACATGAGAAATTGAGGTCTTAGTAGATAATCCTTGATCTGCTAGAAAGATTTATCACATTTTTCATCCCACTTGTAAGTTATCCCTTTATGGAGAAGATGTGGAAAGGGTTGAATCTTATCTGATAACTGGGCTATGGACCTTCTGATGGTCTGCAATCTTCCTTGTAATACTCTCATTTTCTTCAATGTCTACGATGGTTCCATGTCTATGATAGCTTTTACCTTTCCTGGATCAATTTCTATCCCTCTTTGTGAAACAATAAAGCCAATAAGTTTCCTTGATGTGACCCCAAACACACACTTTTTTGGATTCAGTCGTACCTTATATTCTTCAAGCCTGTCAAAGATAGGTCCTAAGACTTGTATGTTATCACTTCTCTTCTTATATTTTAAAAAAATATTGTCCACATAATCTTCAATTATTTTGTGGATCATGTCATGAAAGATAAGGTTCATTTCTCTTTGATAGGTTTCTCCTGCATTCTTTAACCCAAATGGCATTACATTTCAGTAGTAGGTTCCCCATGGACAAGTAAAGGAAATTTTATGTTGATCTTCCTTGGTGATTATAATTTGATTTTAACCTAAAAATCCATCCATGAGTGACAACATTTCATGCCCAATTGCTAAATTCACAATGAGATCGATATTGGGAAGAGGAAAATCATCCTTTGGGCATGCCTTGTTCAAATATCTGAAATCAATGCATATTTTGATGCCCATAGTGGGTTTTGAGATTGAAACCAGGTTTGAAACCCACTTAGGATAATCTATTGATCAAATGAATCCAATGTCAAGAAGCTTTTGTAGATCTAGTTTAACAAAGAGTGTTGTTTGAGGGTGCATCTTCCTTAATTTCTTCTTAACTAGTTTGGCATCGAGATAGAATGCTAAGTGATGTCAAACCACTTATGGATCAAGACCTATCATATCTATGTATGACCATGCAAATTTAGCTTTTCTCTCTTTAAGGAATATTTATAGGTTCTTTTGTTCTTCATCCAACAAGGATTAAACATAAAAAGTGATCTTAGGTGCTTCTTTTGTTCCCACATTGACTAGAGTAGCCTTTTTTGCTAGTATTGTTGACTTCTCCAGATGCATTGCAGTAAGGGGGAGATTGAATCCCTCATCCTTGGGAACCTAAGAGAGGATTTCATTGTTGGATGTGTCCTTTGTTTTTACTATTTTGGGACCAGAGAGTGACACTAAGTGGTTTTCACTCAAAGGTCTGCATGTTAGTTGCATTTCATTTATTTTGTGATTGAAGGATTCAATTGTCTCCCCATAGTATGCCCCTATATCAAGCTAAATATCAAAGCGTAATTTGTGATCTTCCCATCATAAGTTGTCTAGGAGTCCCAAAAATTTTGAGATCACTTCATCATTTTTGAATAAATCTAGAATCAATGGTCCTTGTTGGTCCATGTTAATGAGTTGTGGGTATACTAGGTGTATTTCAGTTGGTTGTTTGAGACAAAGGATGTTATAGATATCATAAAGAGAGCGTTGTTCTCAAATAGGTTAGCAAAATCAAGGGGAAAGTCATATAAGGTTGTATTACATGGTGTACATGACCAAGAGGAAGCCTCAACTTGTTTAGAAAAACTATCTTTGCCAATAACTATGACCTTGCTAGTAGTACAACCTAAGCCAAGATTCTTTATTCATTTTTGAGGAATGATGGGTTCTAGTAAACCATTGTCATTCATCCCTAGCTTCTCATTCTTGTTATATCCCATGCTCTGCATTAGCTGTAGGCCTTTGTTTTCAACTTCCATGGGAAGAACAAGAACATGTCGTTCATCTTGATAGAGAAGTTTAGAGATATCTTGCTCATTGACGTCTTCTTGATTCAAATCTCCCCACTTGGTGAAGGTAGTAGCCACCATCTTGATTGTTTCTATTTCCTTGGTGCTAGATGTAGGTTTCCCATGGGATTGAGGAGAAATAGGTAACTCTCCTAAGATGAAGGTGTCTTTTAATAGCTTGTAGTTTCCACAACCATCATCTTGGATCACTTCTTTGACATTAGGTATACTTTTCACTATGGGTATTTTTGATGCCGAGGTAGAGGCTAGGGAGGATGAGTCAATAAATGAGCTTGATGGTGTAGGTCCCTCATCATTTTTGGGTATTTTTGGGATCTTATAAAACTTGAGCTCAAGAATTTTGCAGTAGTAGAAAGGCCCGGGATCTCCATGGATAGTGATTTCTCTACCTTCAAAAGGAAACTTCATACATTTATGATAGGTTGAGGCTACAAATTTTAGAGCATGGATCCAAGGTCAGCCAAGTAGTATGTTATAGGGAAGATCAAGATCAATTACTTGGCATATTATAGTTTATGCAATACGAGGTCCCACTTGGATTGGAAGTGAAATGATTCCTTGCGATACCCATTCTTGGTCATCATATGCCTTGATGGTGGTACTCTTTGTATTCTCAATAGTATCTTCTAAATAGCCTAGGTTCTTGATCAATTGCAGGGTACAAATGTTTAGACCAACACCTCCATCTACCAAGACTCTTTTGACCTTGTTTTTATGAATGACAACCTCAAGGTGTAAATCACGGTTATAAGATGGTTGTGACAGTAAATATTGCTCAGAGAAGGTGAGAAGATGATTTGTGATATGCACTACCATAGATTGAAACTGATAAGTATCATTATTCTTAGGAACAGATGACTCAGACAAGGATTTTTCCAGTATTTCCCTATGTGCAAGGGATAACCTTAAGAGTTCTAAGATTGATATCTATGCGAGGGTTTGTTTAAGCTGATCTAGAAGATTGTAATTGCTAGGATTAGATGTGGGCATAGCAAGTTGTGTCCTAGATTGAGATGCGACAACTCCTTGTAAAGTTATTTTGCCACATCATGTGGTGACTCCACATTCTGTACTGGATCCTTTGGTGGTGACAATAGTGATAACGCTATCATAAGTGGCAACTAAATAGGAATAAGTATGTTGTACATTGGTGTAATCCTTAGCTTTTCCATTGCTATTTTCTTTGTTATGATTTGGCATAGGGGTCTTGTATATCTTGAGATCCTGATTCCTAGCTAGTACCTCAATAGATATGGTATTTTTCTCTATGAGATCTTGGATGATATTCTTGAGTTTCAAGCAGTTTGTTGTTTTATGTCCTTTGATTTTATGAAAGTCATAGAGATCACATTCATTGTACTAAGATAGCTTCTCTTGTGGCTCTTTATAGTTTTCCAAGTTAGGAAGTGTTATCAGATTTGACTCTACCAGTTTCTTCATGATCGTCTCGATGGGTTCTGATAGTTGTGTGTACTTTCATTTGGGATAGTTGTTCTTGTTACTATTTTGTCTCTATTGCATGTTGGTTTTATTGATCTGATTGTTCTGAGGTGGGACCATTTGTTGCATAGTTGATTGGATGTTAGCAACTTGATTGTTATTGGGTCTAGGAGCACTTAGTATGATCTTAATGTCTACCACATCATTGTTTGTTACGTTTTTTTTCTTAGCCCATACACAAGGTTTCTCATTTGAACTAGTTGAGGGATGGTTGTCTTTGTAAGCCTGAGTATTTCCTTATGAAATTAGGGCTCTTTCAATGTTAAGGGCTCTTGGAACAAGCTCATCATATGATGTGATGCATTGCATTTTCAAGTAGAATGATAGATTTGGATCTAGGTTGGCTAAAATGATTCCCACTTATTGTTCATTAGGAAGAGGCCACTTGCTTTTGAGTAAAATCACAAAACTATGTCACACTTTTAGCCAAATAAAGTAATCCAACCGGATTACTTTCGACCGACTAGTTTTCAGCTGATAGGGTTTTGGTTGAAGCCACAGGGCAGTGACATGGCGCCTACATGTCACCACTCTTTCGAGCGAGTGACTTTCGGCCGAAACATTCTTGGCTAAAAGGGTGTCGACTGAAAATATCAAAATAAAAAAACCTGGCCGACCATTTTGAATGCTCGAGCAAAAGGGTTGAGGGCAAGAGCTTGTCAGCCGAGGTCAACACCAAAAATGACCATATATACCTAGTTCCCATCTGAGGTCATTTGTTGGATTTTTTGATTTAGGTTCTATGTGTTCTATTTCGTTTGGGAGATTTATTTGATGTATTTTGGGTTAGGGTTTCATTGACATGTTAAAAGAAATTTCTCTCATCGATTTTATTGGCAGAAAGATATGAAAGTTTGTGTTGTTTGTGATATTGATGAAGGAAATACATAGATTTGGTTGTGATTTTTGGAACATTACTAGATTTTTATGTTTAAATAGTTTTCTCTAGTGGATTAATAATTTGGGGTTTTGTGAGAAAAGTGAGATATTACAGATCTAGTTCATGGGTATTACTGATTTATCTTGGTATGTTGGTTTCCAATCAATGACCTAATTGTCAAATTCATCCATACTATATATATTTGGGGGGTATTTGATATTAGCCAACATATCTTGTGGATTCTTCTTGTTTTGTCTCCAACCAAACTTGAACGTTGCCCAAACCCACACTAATCAATTGACTTAATGAAGGAAAATGCCTGCTCACCTCACCTCCTTTTCTTGACTTGCAAGCTACACAAAAATAACAACACAAATCTTCCTAAACCCTACGTTACACTAATCGAAATATCCCAACAATAATCCTACTGCTTTGCTCAATAAAGATATCTATCGTAAGTTCTGGTTAATGTACTATTTAGGTGGGGACAATTGACTATACTACATGAATATGAAGAGCACCTCCTCTTACCATTGTTATAATTTTTTCTTTTTGTCTAGGAAGTAGAATGATTGTACACATTGCTTGAATTCACAATGTGAAATCATAGTTGTCCAATGTCAAAATGCATGGATCATTCCAGTCAATGTCGCAGTTGATAAGATATATTTCACTATTTTTTTATTCTGAAATTGACTTATGTTGAAGTTGAATGATAACAAATAATTAAAGGTCATTAATAGTATATATATATGTATGTATGTTGGCTAATATCAAATACCTCCATGCCACACAATATTTTCTTTACTGACAACAAAAATATTAAATAAAATCGCACACCAATGTCACTAGAGCCAAACAGCTTCAAATTTTGATTTTAGTCAAAATAAACAATATATTATTTTGAATATTAATTATTGTACCATTCAGTAACACACAACATGACCAATAAGCCTTCAAATACTCTGAGAAGAGGAGTCATCAGAGAGAAGGCAAGTGCAAACAATGAAATTGGTTTCCAACCTGTTGTTTTATCTGTTTACGCTTTAGAATAGATCTGTTTGTACTTTATAGTTTTTCACACCTACCAACATAAGAAATCAATCATTAATGTCCATGGTAATGTAGTCCACACCTAAATTTTATATGTCAAGTCTTACTTGCTCCTGATTAGATAGAAATGTATTTGGAATTTTGGACAGAAGTCACCAGTACAAAGCCAAGTTCAGTAGAAGCTGCAGTGGAAAGTTATCTTGTCATGGAAATAAGACAACTGCACCACCTTCAGAAAATGTCAACATCATATAAAAAAGATTATATTTGCAATGGCCATTTCCAAAGATTTAAAAGCCTGTAAAATAAGTAGGTCTCTTACCTTATACGCCTGAGGTTCTTTGATTGATAGAGCTATAATTCTTGGTTTTCTGAAATATTTGGGCTTCAGAACATACCAAGTTTACTCATTGGCTATGCTTTGGACTATCACCACTATTAAGTATGAGTTGATGATCAAAGATATTCCCTATTAGTGTGAAATCCAAACCACTTATCATTTCTTGCAATAGAAAAATTCAAAAACATGCAACTAGAAACTGTCAAGAGCAAAGTTCCAATCCTTGAAAATCCTAATAACCATTAGAAATGACCCAGACATGAACATATATCATGATCTAATTAAGAATGAAAAGAGATTAAATATGAAAGTGAAATAAAATTTTTATACTTTATTGTATATACACATCTTGTTAGAGCACAACATATAAACTATATTGACTATAAGACTAAATAGGCTGAAAATTAATCTCAACAAATCAACATAAGTAAGAGTTCTCCATCAATAGTTGCACATCAATTCTATCAATGTGAATTCCTGTAACAAATTCATGTGTCTTATCAATTTCTAGCATACACAATTCAACTTACTATCAAGAATTTATTATCCCACAAAAGAAAGTGTCTATCTGGCATTTTTCCACATTCAAGGTTTCAAAATAAAGAATTGTAACATGTGATAGCCATATACTCATAACAATTTTTTCTAAAGAATTACCTATTTTCAGAAACACCATGACAAATTCTACAGTAAAATAAAATTACCGCCTCCTCTTAAAATCCTGGCATAGGCAACCAATTGTTTCATATAAAAGGCTTGCATTGCTAGATTTCATTTACATGTAAAAAAACTAAAAAGATTATGCATTATGTAGAAAAAATTCCCTCAAAGTCCAAATTGTATGGTACAGAAGAAAATTCACACCTCTGAGAACCATGACTTATGAGAACTATATAGACACAACCTTTGAAAGCTTAATACTTGTAAAACTTTGTTGGTCAAGACATGATGTCTCCCACAGGCATGCTGAAACAAAAGCACAAAAGCATAATTACACCCTTAACCATCAGATACTTGACAACTGTCCCATAAACAAAAGGGCCATGAAACCAATTCTTGAGCTGAAAGCTAACATGTAAGTTGAAAATAAAGAGAAAAATGGCTCAAATATAAGTAATGTGTACATATTACTTATATGGGTAATAAATTCCCTCAAAGTCTAAATTGTATGGTACAAAAGAAAATTCACACCTCTGAGAACCATGACTTATGAGAACTATACAGACACAACCTCTGAAAGCTTAATACTCGTAAAACTTTGTTGGTCAAGACATGATGTCTCCCGCAGGAATGCTAAAACAAAAGCACAAAAGCATAAATACACCCTTAACCATCAAATACTTGACAGCTGTCCAATAAACAAAAGGGCCATGAAACCTATTCTTGAGTTGAAAGCTAACATGTAGTTGAAAATAAAGAGAAAAATGGCTCAAATATAAGTAATGTGTACATATTACTTAAATGGGTAATAAATTCCCTCAAAGTCCAAATTGTATGGTACATAAGAAATTCACACCTTTGAGAACCATGACTTATGAGAACTATACAGACACAACCTCTGAAAGCTTAATACTCATAAAACTTTGTTGGTCAAGACATGATGTCTCCCCCAGGAATGATGAAATAAAAGCACAAAAGCATAAATACACCCTTAACCATCAGATACTTGACAGCTATCCCATAAACAAAAGGGCCATGGAACCTATTCTTGAGTTGAAAGCTAACATGTAGTTGAAAATAAAGAGAAAAATGGCTCAAATATAAGTAATGTGTACATATTAATTATATGGGTAAATTCCTACTCTTAAGTGGGTGTGGAATAAATAAAAATCAAATGGTAGTTACATAATCACAACATGAAACAATGGTTAATCTTGTGTAATGATTGCATATATAATTGACCTACAACAAGACTTACATCTTTAATCTTGTTAGATTCCAATGGTTAGACCCTAGAGATTTAAGAAATTATGGATAGATTTAAGCTAGCTCATGTTCTCATAAATAGGCTAAATGTAACTTCTTAGCTCCCATCCTAATCAGCTCCCATCCTAATCAACATACCTACTAGGCATATGAGACACCCATGTAAAATTCCATAATTTGAATGACAGTTACAACAAGACTTACATCATTAATCTTGTTAGATTCCAATGGTTAGATCCTAGAGATTTTCTAATTTACCTACAAAAAGACTTACATCATTAATCTTGTTAGATTCCAATGGTTAGATCCTAGAGACTTAAGAAATTATGGATAGATTTAAGCTAGCTCACCCTGTACTAAAAAGTCATAGAGTACACAAGAAGCATAGCATACATTTTAGTATGATAACCACAATATACACATATACACGTGTACATGTATGTATGTGTGGACATGTATGTGTATGCACTTGAGTGTACATACATGTACATGTGTACACAATATATATAAATGCATGTGTGTATATACATACATACATTTTGCCTAAATTTACATTTCTATAAATTCAAAATTGAAAGCCCCAAATTTTTAGTTCACCATATGTATGTATACATATATGTATGCACATGCATGTGTACATATATATGTGTATGTGTGTACATGTATACATTCATGTGTACATAATGCACGTACATGTATGTGTACATATATATACATGTACATGTGTGCATGTGTATATGTATGTATTATATATACATATGTGTATGTGTGTATGTATGTATGTAAATTATGTATGTATGTGTATGTGTGTATGCATATATATATACATACATACATGTATGTGTGTATGTATGTATGTATTATATATGTATGTGTATGTGCGTATGCATGTATGTATTATATATACATATGTGTACATGTGTGTATGTATGTATATATTATATATGTATGTGTATGTGTGTATGTATGTATGTATGGATATATATATGTATGTGTGTATGTATGTATGTACTTGAGTATGTACATGTACATAAATATATGTATGTATATGTACGCACTTGCATGTACATATATATATGTACATATGTGTACATGTTTGTATATAGACATACATACATATACATACATGTATATATACATGTGTACATACACACATACACATATATATGCATGTACATACATGTACATACACACATACACATATATACATGTATATACATGTACACACATGCACTCCCATATACATACATGTGTACATACATACATACAGATGTATGCATATGTACATATGTATGTATACACACATACACATATATATACATGTATATACATGTACACATGCACTCCCACATACATACATGTGTACATACATACATACACATAAATGTATATATATGTACATACACAAATGTATTGAAAGTCTCAGATTTGGAGTTGTCAAATTTCTTCTGTTATGTAAGTTGTTACAAAAGGTGAACCATTGAGTTAAGTTCATTGAAGAAGAAAATAAATTATATGATGACATAAAGGTCATTCCATGCTTACAAGGCCAAGGTTTCTAATCAAACATAGCATTCCCAAGGCCTAAATTCATCTTTCATGAAAGAAAAAGATGATATCAAAGGAGATATTGTGCCTACAAAACATGTGTACAATGTTTATATTTTATTCCTAAGGAATTTATTTCAAAGAATTTTAGTTATTACTTTAATATGTTTTAAGTTAGATCGAAAAAGTTAGGAAATTTTAACCTTTTTATTTAGTGTTTGATTTAAAAAATAATTGATTACAAAGAAAGGCTAGATATATATGTGACCAATTGTAATGAAGAGTATTTTTTTATTTTGATCAAAATTTTAGTATAGAGTGGTTGAAAGGATAAATATTATTTTTCCATATTTATTCTTGGTTGCATATTACATGCATCTATGATTTAATAGGTTCACATAGAGATAGATATAAAGTTTGAACTAGATCTCATTAGATATATTTAAATTTAAAAATGTTTTCTAGTTTTGAAACTTGAAAATTTTACATTTAATTTAAATATATATATTTTTTTAGTTTTGAAAAAATTTCAATTTAAATTTGTTTAGTTCATCATGTAATTTTGTTTTAATGATATGCAAATCTCTATCTATTTATATATATCATGGCTAATGAGGGATCTCATCAGTCCCCTCATTTTGAGTGAGAAGCTCAAACTAGATCAAATATATTTTAGGATAGTATTCCTAGATTGGACAATGCTCTAAAATGTCTAGAGCAAACAATTCACAACTCCCCCAATTTGGCTAATCGAGATAGATTAGTCACTATTAGACAAGAGATTATTAAGATGATCGAGACAATTCGATCATACAATCCTTATGATGAAATTAACATTGAGCAGTTTTATTTTTCTCTTGCCAGGAGTGTTACTAGCACAGTGAAACATAGAGAAGTTGCCAAATTATTTTAAGGTGAAAATGTGTTATCCATGTTCCCTTTTTATAGAGGAAAAAATAAAATTGAGGATATGTGGTTACAAGGTGTGAAGATCCTCTTGTTGTGCCATTCATATACCCTAGATGGTTGGCAACACATCATAGATGGCCTCACAATGACGAGTTGCCACTGTATTTTGTCAAATAGTTATATGCAGAATTTCATTTACATATAGAGGTGGACTACACATCTTATCTTGAGCATGTTGGCTAGGGTAAAGGCCATTTTTCTAACAAACCATAGTTTAGACCTTCAAATTTGCCACCGCCTATGGACAAGAGGGCATTAGTTGGCCCAAACCTTTTGGTTTTGCCAAAACGTTTGGAATTGGCAGCAACAGGGGAGGCAGCAAGAGGCTCCACTTAGAGTCATATTTTTTATAACATTGCCTCTATTATGACACAGATTTATCAGATTTCATCTGATCGAGTTGGTAGATACTTATTACACCCATGGATCAACCTTCCTCCCACTAAGGCTACATCTGCATCGTATGATCCATTTATTAGTGCCGATCTACCTACTCTTGCAGATGTCAAGCATATGACCCAAACGAATCTGCGTAATACGTGTTGAATCTCAATTTTGGATTTACTAGCAGCATATTAGGTTATCAGTGAGGACCATGGGATTTCTCTTGATAGGGTACCAGACTTTATTAGACAGCGATATCCTCATACACATACGAGCCACAGGGTGGAAAATGTAGCTAAGGATATTCCACATCAGCCTATAGGATCCCATACACATCATGTTTCTATTGATCCTTTAGCTTGTCTAGGTAGCCATTAGGATGTTACAGGTCATGTTGAGGCTACTGTGACACCTGATCCTATCCATGGGACATATAGTCGGTTTCTTTTTGCCACTGATACTATACATGCTACAGAGCCCCCTACAATGTCTTTACATTCTCGTGATCTTAGTGACATTGGTAGAGCCATCGAGCAGGAACAACAGGTACTTTCAATTTATAATTTAAATACATATATAAAATTGTGTTCTAAAAAATTATGTAATGCATTTTAAAAACTTCTAGTTGTTTAACTCCTGATTGAAATTGTGTACTTGGAAATTTTAAGCAATATGGTGATTTTCCAGACTTTGGAAATTTGGAGCATGATGGCGATCCCACGTAGTATGTAGATGAGGTACATTTAAATTTAGTAAAAAAATTAATTACTTGATGTTTAAGTTTGAACACATTGAACTCAATTACATTGTAATTTTAGATAATTTTACATATATGTACTTGAACGTGCATGCAGGGGTTGGGACGAGGCTTAAGACACAGATCGAGAGATCTTGGATCGGGACATGGATCCACACATCTTGGATCAGTAGAGTGATCAGTCCATGGATTGAGGGAGATATTAGGTTGTGGATTGAGGGAGAGATCGAGCCTTGGATCGAGGGAGAGGTCGAGGGAGAGATCGAGCCATAGATCAAGCTAGAGATTTGATGATTCTATTCATACCAAACATCCATATCTTTGAGATTTGTTTTATAGCATTACATGTTTGAGATCATATTATTACATGCTGGAGACACTTTTTATGATTTATGTATTGAACATTTTCACGTGTTGTACTTATGTTTTATGGTACACATATATATACTTGTTATGATTTACATGTCACATTCATACATTTATGTTTTATGGTTTGAATCTAGGTTTGTTATATATGTGCATTATTATGGTTTGATGTTCACTTACATTACATCTATAAATACATCGTGCATTATTAGTTTATGGTTTTATTTATTTAGAAAGGAACAAGTACCTTTATTTAAATTTAAATTATGGTTTGTTCAAATGCACTTGTTGTACATATAGATAAATTTACATCGTGAAATCAAAATGTTGGACTCCACTATCTAATGGTTGCTATTTGTAAATTTAAAAAGATGGACATGTACATGTAATTAATTTAAATAAATAGTTCAAATGAATTTGTCTTTAACAAATAGGTCAAGAAATAGAAAAAATTGAATGCAAATATGCTTGAGATTAATGCTATATTTTAAAGTAGAACATAAAAATGTAATTGGAAATAGATGATAGTTCTTGAATTCTTTAAAGCTCTAAATGTTCATTTTTAAAGTCAGTATAGGTTAAATACATTTAAATTGTGCATATATCATGCTATACATGAACCTAATCTAATTCCATATAATCTAATACACATGTTCATTTGAATGTGCATGCAAAGAATTCTTGAACTAGATGATGAGCTATACTCGTGTCCAGTTGAATGTAAATGAAATCAAATATATATATATATTTGAAAGTGTTCACTTAAGAATTCCATATAATTCAAAGAAAGCATGTAAGCTATAAGTTGAGTTGAATGTAAATGAAATCAAATTGCTAGTCTTGAAAGTTTAAGAATTCCATGTGGAACATTTATATATATGCAATTGGAAATTGATATATATTTAAATCTTGAAAGTTATGCACATTTAAATATAAATTAAAAATTGATGACAATTCTATATAAATTAAAAATTGATCAAGTAGATCTAGATATTCCTGGATGACAATTCTATATAAATTAAAAATTGATCAATGCATATTTAATTGTACTAGAAAGATGGACCATTACATACATGGTCTCAAGCTATACATGGTAAACAAAGTTAAATTGATGCCAAAATGTAGCTATCTCAAGCACCCCAAACACCATCACTATGATTCACTACAATGTTCATATAGTCCAATGCACCTTGAGGTGAACAAGAAAGACCAAACCAAGAGAACCTGGATACAATCTAACATTAACAAAATGGATAAATGATAACTATACTTAAAAGATAGGAGCTAATGTTCTTAAGAAAATTTGGATTCAAGATGAAATCAAATTATAAGGTCAAGTGATTTTTTATTAGGAGATTGGATTTGAAATGGATGATAGTCCAGATTAAGGATAAGGATACATGAAAATCCAGATGATCATTTAAAATTATTGAATGTCGTGCATTAGTAATGTATAAAAAATAAAGAAAACTAGATACAACATTTATGTCTAGATTATTCACCACTCAAACACCAAATCAACTAGATAATTATATAAGTTTGTGGAGTTGAATGTTCAAATGAAATGAAAGATTTGAATGTGAACTTAAGAATTCCGTGGAACATAAATAAATTTAAATGCAAAATTGGAACATAGACTAAGTTTTGTACAAATTGTTGCACGTATATATATATATATATATACACATATATATATACATATATATATATATATATATATATATATATATATATATATATATATATATATATATATCAATCTAGCTCATGTATATAAGTGGAGTTGAACAAATATTTAAATTCAAAGATTTGAAAGTGAAAGTTTAATAATTCCATGTCAAACATAAAAATACAATCAAGGAATCTAGAGAGATGATATAAAGGAATTTCTAGAGATTCTTGAGTGAACTTAAAAGAATGAACCATGTCCAACATGTAAAAATGCAATTGGAAATTTAGATGATTTAAAGGAATTTAGGAAAAATGTAAATGAAAACATTTTTAAAGTCACTAGGTTTTGTATCAAGCATATATATGATCTAACATACATGTCACATTCTAAAAAAAACCTATTCTAAATCATGTCACATGTCCAATCAATACAAATATATATTATCTAGATTTGGAGTCATAAATGTGTACATATATCCAAAAAACAACTTAAAGCTCTTGGTACATAAAATCTAGATCCTCTCTATCTTTAATTATCTCTAAAATCTTTTCATGATCTTCAATAGGTAGCCTCCACTTTTGTTTGGCACGTCCTCTTTTAGGTAAAGTTTCTATTTTTTTTTTTGTTGCCAAAACTAAGTGACTGTAATGTGGAACCTTTTGTCCTAGCCTATTGACGAGGGAGCAAACCTGAGACACAGAAAGTGATGCAAAAAACAAAAAAAAAATTATTATTATTTAGAATGGAACTTCTTACATGCAGAGGATCACAAATCCTCAAGCTCTGCAATACATGCAAATTAAATAAATTACAAAAGACCCCCTTCGCAACATGCGAACTCTTTTCCCTAAAAAGCTACTCAAAAATCAGAAACTAGCCCATAAATAGCCCCTTTTCTGTTTGGAGCCAAAAACAACATTCGAGTTATGAGTTTTGGTAGTTTGGTGCCAAAAATTACAAATAGAAATTCAAAAATTGGCAATTTTCCAAAAATCAGCCAAGTTCCGGAAGCCATAACTTTTGATCTGGGACTCCATTTTTCAAACCGTTTGAACCATTGGAAAGGTCTCAGAGTGAAGAACATGCTAAGAACTTGATCTTCCAATTCTAATAATTTTTAGGCTCGTACGGTACCATTTAGTGCCTCAAACTGGACTTAGAAGGTTTTTCAGGGCAAAAAGTAGAAACTAAAACTTGAATAAATTTCAAACCGTGAATGATTTTAACCTGATTCTTTCGCCAAAGTACTTATTTTTCTGTCCTGAACCTTCCCATGAATTTCTATCTTCCCACACATTCAAATTAACACCTGCTAAAAATAACAGTTGAGTAGAAAAAGTAGAAAAGTAGTTCTGAAAGTTGGGAATTCTTATTTGACGAAAAGGGTATCCAAAAATGCAAAAACATCTATAAAAAGAAAACAAAAGGAACATAAATGGAAAACATGTTTTTGGGTGATGCAAGATTTTCCTCACACCACTGGATGCTCCTACATCAGACACCCAGGGTAATTTGAGAA
Source organism: Sequoia sempervirens (assembly GCA_007258455.2). NCBI lineage: Eukaryota > Viridiplantae > Streptophyta > Pinopsida > Cupressales > Cupressaceae > Sequoia > Sequoia sempervirens. The sequence continues at coordinate 32,973,537 of VDFB02256132.1, read as the reverse complement.
GTGACCCCGTCACGTCTCAAATGGTTGAGGAAAACCCAAATGGTCAACCAGGCCTTAGACAGCCAGGATGAATCTTCCACAGGCCTTCCTCTCCACTTCACCAGATATTATTCATACTACCTATTTTTGGTACTCCTTCCCACACGGCTATCCAAGATTTCTTCAATATCCTCCTTCTTTGAAGTAGGTGTTGGAATGCCACACTATTCCATTTTTGGTACTTCCTCTGTGCCACCTTCATGATACTCTGTCAAATCTGAAATATTGAACACAAGGGAAATGCTGACTCCATCTGGCAACTCTACCTCATATGCGTTCCCTGAATCATGCCTCTTCAAAATTTTATATGGACCAAACTTCTTCATCTTCAATTTGTTATAGGTTCCCACTAGAAACCTTTCTTTCCTCAAGTGGACCATCACTTCATCACCAATTTGAAACTCCTTATACCTTCTCTTCTAATCTGCCTTAGCCTTATACTGCATATTCATCTTGTTAATATGTTCTCTTACCTTCTCATGTATATTCTTGATGTGCACTGCAAAGTCTTCAGCTTCGACACTTGTCTTCTTCTCTTGGTCCATCTTCCTCAATTCTAGAGCGGTCTTGAGACTGCCTCCATACACAATCTGGAATGGTGATCTACCAGTGCTTCTGTTGACAGAATTGTTGTAAGAAAATTCTACCTGGGGTAAGATCAAGTCCCATCCCTTGGGTTTATCTCCTACCAAGCATCCTAGACTTCTGTTCACAACCTCAGTCTGCCCATCAGTTTGTGGATGGTGTACAGAAATGAACTTCAAATCCGTTTTCAACTTCTTCCACAAGGTCCTCCAAAAGTACCCAACAACTTTTTTGTCATGATTTGAGACTATACGCTTTGGAAAACCATGTAGCCTCACCACCTCTCTGAAGAACAAGTCAGCAATGTGGACTACATCATGGGTCTTCTGGCATGGGATGAAATGTGACATCTTTGAAAACCTGTCAACTACCACAAATATTGAATCATTCCCTCTTTGTGTCCTTGGAAAACCAAGAACAAAGTCCATACTTATATCCTCCCACGGCCTCTCTGGTATAGGTAAGGGCTAATACAACCCAGTATTCTTGCTCATTCCTTTAGCCATCCGATACACCCTACAACTCTGCACAAACTTCTTCACATCTTGTGATAACTAAGGCCAATAATAATGCTCACTAATAATGGCAATGGTCTTATCCCGACCAAAATGTTCTGCCATTCCTCCATTATGCTTCTCCTTTATCAGGTTCTCCCTCATGGAAATCCTTGGAATACACAATTGGATTCTCTTAAACAACATACCATCTTAGATTATGAAATCCATCCATTTCGTCCTGTCAACTATAATAGGCTCCTTGCAAGCTTTCCAAGCCTCTACAAAATTAGGATCTTTAGGGTACAATGTCTTGAGTTCATTGAACCCAACCACTTTAATCTACATCTCTATCAACAATGTTTTCTTCCTACTTAAGGAATTTGCAACCCTATTCGACTTCCCACTCCTATGCTTTAAAACAAAGGTATAACTCTACAAAAATTCTACCCATTTCATATGCCTCTGATTTAATTTTCCTTGACTACTTAGGTACTGTAATGCTTGATGATCAGTATACAAAAAAAATTCCTTCGGCAATAGATAATGTCTCCATTTCTTTAATGCTTGAACTATTGCATAAAATTCCTAATCATATACAGAGTACTTTCTCTTTGCATCATTTAACTTTTTACTGAAATAGGCAATGGGCTTACCTTCTTGGCTCAACACTACTCCAATGGCACAACCACTAGCATCACAATCTACCTGAAACACCTTGTTGAAATCTGGGAGGGATAAAACTAGTTGCTCTATCACCTTTTGCTTCAACAGATCAAAACTCTTTGCTACTCTAGTGCTCCACTTGAACTCTTTTCTATCCCCTCTCATTGTTTCAGTTAGGGGTGCACAAATACTACTGAAGTTTGTAATGAACTTTCTATAAAAGCTGGCCAAACCATGGAAAGATCTCACCTCAGTAGCAGTTCTTGGGGTAGGCCATTCCAGAATAGCCTTCACCTTCTCTAGGTCCATCTTGAGACCTTCTACCAAGACAACAAACCCCAAGTACACTAACTCCTTCACAAAACTACACTTCTTCAGATTAATCAATAATTTCTCTTCTCTCAACTTTTCAAAGACTCTACTAAAATGCATCAAATGCTCACCTAGGAACTTACTAAATATTAAAATATCATCTAAGTACACAATAACAAAATTCCCCAGAAACTCTTTCAATACCTCATTCATGAGCCGCATGAATTTGCTCGGTGCATTGGTTAGCCCAAAGGGCATGACTAACCACTCATACAAGCCATCCTTGGTCTTGAAGGAAGTCTTCCATTCATCACCCTCTTGAATCTAGATTTGGTGATATCCACTTTTTAGATCTATCTTTGTGAAGTACCGAGCTCCACTCAAACAGTCCATTAGGTCATCCATTCTTGGTAGGGGAAATCTGTACTTGATTGTTATCTTATTTATGGCCTGAGAGTTTGTACACATTCTCCACTCCCCATCCTTCTTCGGTGCTAGTACTGCAGGTACTACACATGGGCTCAGAATCTCTTGAATCAAACCCTTTCTCAACAAATCTTGAACTTGTCTGTTCAACTCCTCATTTTCTGTAGGAGTCATTATGTGAGCTACCTTATTTGGAAAAATAGCTCTAGGGATCAAGTGAATCTGATGACTGATCTTCCTCACTGGTGGTAAACCCTCAGGTACATTATCAGAAATAATCTCTTGAAACTCATCCAATAGTCCAAAAACTTCTTCTAGCACCTTCTCTCTATCTTCCTTATCCATTCTAGGAATCAATGCATAACACATATGCTCATGCTTTATGCCTTCTAAAAATTTCCTTCCATCAACAAAACAAATTCTAGCACTACTGCATACCTTTTTTTCTTGGTCCTTCTTTAGGGGTTTCAACTTATGGCAGACTCCATCCTTCATCAAGGAATAAGTGTTTGCATGGCCATCATGTACATCACGCCTATTGAACTACCATGACCTCCCCAACAACATGTGACATGCATCCATGTGGATGATATCACAAAGTACCTCATCACGATAGCTTCTAATCTTGAACTTCACCAGACACTGCTCATTGACCAGAACTTTGTGGTCTTTCTGCAACCAGAAAATCTGATATTGATGTGGATTCCTTTCCCTTTTTAGCTTCAACTTCATAACCATCTATTATGACACTATACTATCAGTGTTCCCACTATCAATAATGACATCACAACATTTTTCTTCACACTTGCACCTTGTGCAGAACATATTCTTCTTCTGTTCTGGCTCCTTCTCTTTAGTTACTAGGGCTCTTCTAACCACTAGGGCTTCTCCCCTTTCCGCATCATCTGAATGCTTAGATTGAGCCTCCTCATCTACATGTGCAACCCTTCCACGACCTTCTGGCCTTCTGTCTTTCCTTCCTTGGTGTTGTGGACATTCATAGGCTCGATGCCCTTCTTCACCACAATGGAAACAATTTCCTCTGAAACCACCTCTTCCAGGTCCTGGCCCAGATCTTCCTCGTCCTCTACCTCTTTGATCACCATTGTTTTGATCACGAGGGTAGTAGAAGTTATCATTCTTCTGGCCTTGACTGTACCCACATCTTCATTTTTCCTTTCATCCTCATTTCGGCTCCCAGAAGATCTTCCACTACTCCTTCCGCTTTGACCTCCTCATCCTTTTTGCTTGTTGTCAAATATTTTGTTCAACTTCTCAACTTTTAGAGAAAACTGGTATGCATCCTCAATCAATGGTGGTCATTCTGACTAGGCTTAGCTCCTCTTGAATGCTCGGTCGTAACCCATTAAGATAACGGGCTACCTTCTCCTTGTTAGCCTCTACATGGCCTGTTCTGATAATCATCTTATGAAAATATTCTTTGTATTCTTTCACATATCTACTTCCTTGCTTCAACCCTTGCAATTTCTTCAACATATCTAACTCATAGTCTACTAGTATGAACTGCTTCTTCAGTTTCTCCGCCATGTGATCCCAACTGCTGATATTTCCTTTTCCTCATTGATTTCTCTCCAACTAGACCTCTTTCCATCAAATATTTGCATGGCCCTTTAGCTTTGTTTTTGAAAACTTAACCCAATTTGGGTCCTCTACTTCTTCATACTCGAAATACTCTTCTAGTTCGTTGATCCAATCGATCAACTCTTCTGGGTTGAAACTTCCGGAATAACTGGGGACTTCTATTCTAGGTCTTTTTCTGATTTTCTAAATGGCCCTTATCAGCCGTATTTGATCTTGATCAATTGCTTCTTCTTCCTCTTCTACATCTAAATCTTCCACCTCTTCTTCATCCTCACTTTCTCCTCTCCCTCCCGGGTTTAACCCTCTTCTCATTTGTTCCTACAATGCATCAATTTGTCTTTAGAGGGCTCTGAAACCCTCAGCCGCCAATGGATCTCTTCCACCAGCATTTATGCCACCTCTGCCACCTCTGGCACCACCATGCCTACCAGGAATCACTCTTGGAGGCATATTGAATATCTTGAACCCACAACCATGGTCATGGTGCGAACTGCCTCATGATTGATGATCTATCCACATGCTCAAGAAAACCTGCTCTGATACCACTTGCCAAGGGAGCAAATCCAAGACAAAGAAAGTGATGGAAACAACCAAAGAACTTTTATTATTATTTAGAATGGAACTTCTTACATGCAGACGATCACAAATCCTCAAGCTCTGCAATACATGCAAATATAGTGGATCGTAGACATCGACATTGTTATCTTCAGCAAAATGAGGCATTGATATTAATTATTTCATTTCCCATTGTGAAACATACCCATCTCTAATATTCTCACATTGATCAATATTTGCATTGTCCTCAATGTAATGAATACAAAAACATGATTTTTCTCTCACATTAATTGCATAAGGCATACTACTCCCTGTTGTCATGATTTGATGCAGATTTCTAATACCATGAATTGCTTGACAATTATAAGGATTTGATCGATCAATATCTATTTAAATTCAAACTTGAAAATTCAATTTGAAATCATGTATGTACTTGAACTTTGAAATTCAAATTTTTAACAAATTTTGACTAGAGATGTACCTGTAACTTCCCAAAAATACCATGTGTTGTATGTTGAGTCACAAGCAAAAAAATGACTTTTGCACCATTCAACAATTTTGTTTGCATTCCGTATGGCATTACCTACAAGTTACACACAAGTTGGCACAATTTGTCACCTATTATTTTCAAAGAACTCAAAAGAATTTAATTTAGTTAAATTAAATATATATATCTAATCTTTTAAAAAATATCAAGCTAAATTGGACATATATATATATATATGGTGAAAATTTTACATACCAGCAAGTTCATGTTGATGAAGTGCACACTTCACACATGCTCTTGCTCCATCGTGCTCTCCTTTTCCATGTCCACTCTCATAAAAATTCCACAAAAATTTGGTGTTGTGTCTAGCATGTTGACTGCTTAACCAAACAAAGGATTTTGCAGACTTAAATTGTCCTGTGAAGTTACAAATAATTAAACACTTGAAAACCAAATTAGCTTCAAAAAAGTAATTATATATATATAGATTTAAGAAATCAAACAATTTAAGTCTCAAAGTTAAAAGTAAATATAAATTAAATAAAAATAATTTAAAAAACAATGTACTTACCAGCACATCCATTAGACCATATCTAGTGTTGTTCTTGATTTATGCCACGTCATCTTAGGTCTTCAAAAAACATTTTGAAACAATGAGCTACATAGCTTCTATCATGATTCGTATCATCATTGATATAAAAGTGAACCTCTTTGATGATAATTCTATCATCTTTGCTACTTTGTATTCCATCGACCGCTAACTCTGCATGCCTGTAGCAAACTTGCATGAAGATTGCAACTTTCTTTGAATGATAATATTGACTTTGAATCTTAGTTTGAGGACTAAATGTATAGTTCTTAGAGAAATCTAGAATAGAGAGAATACAGCCTGGTGGAAAACAATTCTTTGAATAACAAAATTGCTTAGCTTGCCATCTTGCACCATGGCAATGTTGGATATGTGGATATATGATATTGCAAAATTTACTCATGAATTCATTGTAAGGCAATCCACTCTCTTTGAGAACAATTTTTTTGGCCTCAACTCATGACTTCGTTAAGTATGTCTCATATTCAAATCTCTTCCAAGTAACTTGCATTTCATTATTGTCAACATGTAAAAGATTCTTCAAATCTCCACAATCATTACATACATTTTTTATACACTGAACATTGAATTCATCCAATTTTTTTGATTTTTCACATAGAAGAGACGTCACAAATTGTGTTGTGCTTCCAGGGATGGCTAAATTTTGATCAATTGCTACCATAACTTTTCTATATGATTGTAGGTGTAGATCAAATTCAACATGATTTCGACAACAAGTTTCATGTACTTTATTTATACATACAAATGATGGTTGTAGTTTTTCAAACATCCTTTGAAAAATCTTCACATTTGAAAATTCTTGTTTAAATGCTTCAAAAATTTCACTTTGTGTTGTATCTATAAAATGTTTTGGATGAGAAATTTTTGTACCATCATCACCTATTATTTGTATAGTATCCTTTCTATTGGAAGAAACACGAGAGTGGGTGGTCCAAAATTAAACCCAAAAGGATATTTTTGCCTAGGTAAAGTAAGACACGCAAAAATATCCTTTTGGGTCCAAAATTAAACCCAAAAGGATATTTTTGATATAGTAGATGAATTAGATTATGGTTAGCATCCTTATGCAAATATTCCTAACTAATAAGAAAATTGTTTACGAGTTACTAGAATTGTTTTGACTACTATGTGTGGTTTGATGGGAGGGACAGTGTGGTATCACTTGCTCATGAGTGCCATACTACGTTGTGAGTTCATCTCATGATGTATTTGAGATATATATGTATTGTGCACAATGTTTGTTTGTATGCAGGATTGCAGGAATTGAGCCTCGATTCCACCTGCATAGTCAGGACAGGGTGAGCATCTTACACACCCAATGGGTTTGACTTGGAAAAATAGGCGCTGACAAGAAATTTTCCCCAACCTAGTTTGTCACCCCGTCCTTGTGGTCTGGTGTAATTTCTCCTTCATTTTTGATGTCATATATTTTCTTTGAATGTGTTTAAATTTTATTGCTCAATTAATGTCATATGACTGTTGATATTGTTGCTAGCTTGAGGTGTTACCATGTTTATGTTTGAGATCGACTTCCAGGAGTAAGTTGTTACTAAGGGGGGAGGATGTAGTGCCCTCCGTTTTGGTTGTCACTATTATTCAAGTAAGTGGTTTGTTGTGCGGTCATGTTGTTATTGAATATGTTCGTTTGAGAATTATGTTGTCACATTGTGTTTCTTAGTTTATATGGATTATGGGAATTTGAATTAGGTGATTTAGCGACATTGATTATCCTGGAGTAATTGAATTAATTGATTTAAAAGGATTGAAAGGAAACCTAAATTGATGATAACTAAAAGAAGCATGTTTGAGATGATATTAATTATTTAATAATTTAGAAGAGATAATGTGGTTAATTATTTTAATGATTAAAATTAAATAATGTAATTTTAAAATAAAAGGGATAAAGATTTCAAAGCTAGTGAAAATGGAAACAAAACATGGGGGAAAAGATAATTATTTTAATTACTGTATTAAAATAAATAAAAGGATAAGATTTCTAACTCAATATATATATATATATATATATAAAACAAAACAAAAAAAAACAAAAAAAGGGGATTTTGAATATGAAAGTAGAGGGTAAGATTGAAATTGTTGTTAAAAATAAATAAAGATAGAAAAGGTGGAGATTTATTAGTAAAGCCACAAAAAAAAAAAGGGAAAATAAAGTTTCTTTTATCAAACAAGGAAGATAAGTATCAAGACTATTGTTAAAGCAAAAAAAAGCTAGGAAAAGATGGTGGAGATCCATGCAATGCTTAAAAACTTATTTTCGGATTGGAAACATACAAAAAATTCCTTGATCTTGTGTTTTTTGGAAACTTATCTTCTTGAGAGAATTATTGAGAAAATAAATAAAAATCGGGGGGGGGGGGGACTTCCCGAGGATGGGAAGGCATGTATCCTACAATGAAGATCGATTTTTTTTTAGGTTGGATATGGAACATTATGGAGAACCTCTGCAATTCTAGATGGACTTGGCAAGACGCTCAACTGGGTTACCTCTGAAATCTGCGACGTATGAGGCAAGTGGGGATGTTTTGTTCGTCAGCTTCTAGGATAAACGTGTTTTCTCATCTATTCTGGTAGCGATTCTAAGCGGCAAGTTTGGAAAAATAGGTGAAGTATCCAACTCTCCCCTATGGTGATAGATAATTACTTCTCCAGCCTTTTTCATTCTTAAATACACAGAGTAAGAATAGATCTTGATGCTAGATTAGAAGATAGTGAGTGAAAGCTAGTTATTGTCATTTAGCTGCCTGGGCATCTAGCTAAAATTTCCCTTGTTTAGAACGGACCTTCTTCCTTAAGGTGACTCTGTCAAAGATCTTGTTTCTAATTCATTTTGTGCATATCCTGAGACCATTGCATCCCGCGAGGATTTGACTCATCTAGGATTCGATAGTTAGGCCCATACCTCGTGGTCTCTCTCCTAAGTTGTCACTTCCATATTCTTGGGCTTCATATGGTAGATAAAAAGAAAGGTGTTTTCTTTTTAAGTCTGCCGCTTCTTGAGGCATTATGCCGTTATAACAGTGCCACCTCAATTGTCCCAAAGGACAACAAAAACAACAATTACCTCAACAATTTTTTTTTCTTAAATAAAACTAACATACATGTAATGCACAATAAGTTATGACATGAAAATTCATTTAAACAAACCCAAAATCAATTACGTCCCTTGGGGTACACGAGGATCCATTACGAAACTTAATTCCATACATCAATGATAAAGAATGAAAGCCAAATTTAAACCATGACAAGGCATACATATAAACCATCAGTAGGGAACCATTCACTTTAATAAATACAACACTTGAATAACATCTGATATGGATCCATATACACACAAGGTTTACCAATGATAAAATATTACATCATATCCTTTTCATTTCTTTACACTGTTCAAGTCTTACAATGATACAAACATGTTTCCCAATGTGAACGGAAACCATATAACAAGATAAGATGATACATCAGAAAGATAAGAACAAAGTAACGTAACTGGCTCCCAGACAAATACAACTCTGGAGTCGATGCAATGGCACCAATCCGCACCTCTCGATCCTTGGCTAGGGGACCCAATGGGGTGCTTAGCACGTTCCACCCGACCATGTGGGTCTAAAGACCCACCCCCTATGCTAGGGAGTTGACAAGAAAGAGCCCTCAACCAAGAACATCCAAATAGGGAACCACAAGACTCAACGTCATACAAAGGTATCCCAAAACAAGGATTACAATGACTTAATCAACAACATTCATGAGTCAATAAAATCAAATAAAGCTATGAAACTCATCACATTTAACCCAAGCAATAACAATTAAGCAAGTCACCAAAGAACATTCATAAAGCATTTTCACAAGAATCTGAAACAACATAAAGATTACAATATCCAGAGGCGACAAGAAACAAGAACAAGGGTGTCTAGTGGAGAGTGTCATCGCATAGCTCTCATGGGATTCTCCCGGCCCTTCCTCCAACTGAGGCGCCGACACCCATCTATGGATCTCCTGGCCCTTCCTCCTAACTGAGGCGCCGACACCCATCTATGGATCTCCTGGCCCTTCCTCCTAACTGAGGCGCCGACACCATAGGGTAGCTAATGCGGAGCCAGTAATCTCTCATGAAGATGAGACTACAACTTTGCCGACCACGACCTTCTCAGTCTATCACTAGTCTATGGTAGCCCTAATGCATAGATGAGGAATCCAATTTTAATTATCTTGTGTGTTTTACTACCCATCCCCCTAAATTCTATTGTTTAGGTTATCACTTGTTAATTACTCTTTCGTGGGTTATCCTGAGCCCTTCCTCATTCTGAGGCACTGACGTCCACGAAGAGCCACTCTCCCTAAGACCCCTAACATAAACCAAACTAGGCAAGGGTTTTACCGTAATAGATAAAGCAAATAATCTCAAGACCAAACCACGCGAGGCATTAATCCATCTCGCTATAAACACATAATCAAAGTCTCAACAATTCATGTACAACCCCTTTAAAATCATGATATGAAAACACTTGCCACTACAAGGGCACATAAAAAGGAGAACATTTAACCAACAATAAAAAAAAACAAGCCTCTGGAAGACTCTCAAAAAGTTTACACTAGGGTTTCCCCATCAAAGAATCAACAACAATAATTGTAGGGCCTCAAAGAACTATTTTCAATTCAAATATAATGAGTGAATAAACCAAAATAAGATCAACAACCCATCCAAACTACATAATCAACTCTGATACAAAATAAATCAAAATTCCAAGGGAGACCTCTATATTCTCCTCTCAGGATACACATTACTCAATGAACTTTCAATTCGACTCATTAAAAAAATTCAAGCAGAACCATCAACTATGACAACGATAACATTAACTGATTTACCACTCAACTCAAGAGACAACCCAATAAAAATAGTAGGAACAAGTAAACCATAATCTTCCTAAGTAAACATTAACCATTTCAAGAAAAGTTCAACTTGCACAATAACACCCCATTTAACCAACTTCACCCAAAATCCTATACTAAACACATTATTTAATAACAAACCCATAGTAAATTAACGCATCACCTAATAAACAGTTATATAAGAGGTTAGCATTTGGAAGCTAACTAATTTCATCAACAAAACATTACCTCACAAGTTTTCTTCATAAATATAACTATATCATTTCCAAAATATTCTAATGTTTACTGATTCACATTATTTAATATAATCATTTTGTTTTAGGATTAACGCGAATGTTCTTTTCCCACGTTTGAGATATGCAAGTAACTGTCCTCTATTCAATTCTGAGCTAGGAGGTGAACCATTCTTTTCTAAGACCATCAAATTGTTTACATAACTCTTCTATCCTTGACTAAATTTTAGTTTCTATTAACCAAAGATAACCTATATCCCGTATATGTAAATACTCATACAAGATGGGGATCATTTACTAGCACGAACAAGTTCGTGAAGATTCTAAAAAGGAACTAAAGTATAACATCCATGGTAGTATGATAATCTTGAACACAGGATTAGATCAATGGACAATGTACCTCTTTGTGGCAATAATAAAGTAACGGTTTAATCGCTGCCACCCATTGGATTCCAAAAGGATCTATTGCAATTCACTACTACACTATTTTTTTTTTTATCTATATAAACTATTGCTCAGAGTCAAAGATCTACAATGCAAAGACTTCAATCAAAGGGACTATATACTTTTATAATATGCAGTACTACAGACCGATTCCATAGTGGGAAGATAATTGTATCAGAATTAAAATTACTAAATGTATCCAGAAGTAGCTACATAAAGAGTCAGACAAACTTACATATTTATATTCAATATATTTTAGACAAGGGAAGTATTTGCTAGACTTCAGGTGTTTACCAAGAAAAAGCAGTTGGAAAGTGAAGAGGATGATTTCATGAATTTTTTTTCTTAAACCAAAGAAGATTGAGAAGCCCTCACTAAATTTGAATGTTCAGAAGATGAATTCGCCAATTAAAAGGATAGAAAACGCATCTAACAGCATAATCACCATAAAGTTTTGCAAGGGAGGACTCCAAACTTAGAACTAAGGATGCACCCTAATTAACGAACGCAAGTCAATAATGTGGAAAGCAAAGAGGAAGAGGTAAATGAATCAAAAGGTTGGATGCATAAATTGAAAGGGCTAAGAAAATTTTATTGTAAATGCAACAACATGCACAACCTGAAAATGAATATGAGTTTACTTAAACCTATACACCCTACCACGACCAAGTGCACCTCGGTGACAAGTTGCAATTGGAATCTGAGAGATTATTTAATTTACTACAATTTCAAGTCTAAAGGTTGCAGCTGTGACGAGATGCCAATGGTTTCAAGGAGGGTACTTAATTCTGTACAATGCCTCAACTCTAAATGCTGTCACTGTGGCAGGTTGTCAAGTATACTAGAAAGTGAATATAGAAATTTGGGAATATCACAGTCTACTTGCATTAGTATCTAATCCCGAATGTTATCCACAAAACTACGCTTTTCTGTTTGGTGGCGAGTTTCCAGAGACACGTTTAAATTTGAAGTTAGAATTTAAACTTCACCACGATCAAAGGAGATCTCTCTATTGTGTTAGTACATTGATAATATTTATTTTCAAGTGCTGCAACTGCGACAGAATGTCAGTAGAATCAAGCAGGTTATTTAATTCTTTGAAATTTCTTGTTATGTTCAAGTGCGCAGTTGAGATAGGTTGTCAATGAAACCAGGGAGATTGTTTAAACCTTTAAACTTCCTATTCTGTTCAAGTGCACGGCTAATATAGGATGCTATGTGCACAAGAAGAGGCATAGCTGAGGCCCGTGAACTATTTGACAGATTACCTCAAAGACATGCGACCTCCAAGATAAGGCGCGAAATCTATTTGATAGAATTCCTCAAATAAAAGTGCTCACAGGAGCAGTGATGATTGTCGGATATGTAAGAGATGGATTTTATGGACATACCTTTGAAACTCTTATGAAAATGCAATAGGCAGGTGTAAAAACAAAGATTCTTCAACTTAAGCAAGTCTCCTCCCCATCTTGTGCAAAACTGGAAGCCTTGGAACAGGGTACGGAGATCCATCAAGGAAGATAGATGAAAATAAGTATTTTGTCAGATGTAGTTTTCAAATACTCATTCGGCTGCAGCTATGACCATGTTTCAACATCAATAAAAGGAAGAATAACTCCCTCCAATACACTACCATAATAGCTCAAGGAACCATGCATACCTTGCTATACATGTGTGCTAATTGAGGTGGCACTGTTATAACGACATAATGCCTCAAGAAGCGGTAGACTTAAAAAAAAAAAACACCGTTCTTTTTATCTACCATATGAAGCCCAAGAATATGGAAGTGATGACTTAGGAGAGAGACCGCGAGGTATGGGCCTAACTATCGAATCCTAGATGAGTCAAATCCTCGCGGGATGCAATGGTCTCAGGATATGCACAAAATGAATTAGAAACAAGATCTTTGACAGAGTCACCTTAAGGAAGAAGGTCCGTTCTAAACAAGGGAAATTTCAGCTAGATGCCCAGGCGGCTAAATGACAATAACTAGCTTTCACTCACTATCTTCTAATCTAGCATCAAGATCTATTCTTACTCTGTGTATTTAAGAATGAAAAAGGCTGGAGAAGTAATTATCTATCACCATAGGGGAGAGTTGGAGACTTCACCTATTTGTCCAAACTTTCCCCTTAGAATCGCTACCAAAATAGATGAGAAAACACGTTTATCCTAGAAGCTGGCGAACAAAACGTCCCCACTTTCCTCATACGTCGCAAATTTTAGCGGTAACCCAGTCGAGCGTCTTGCCAAGTCCATCCAGAATTGTAGAGGTTCTCCATAATGTTCCATATCCAACCTAAAAAAAAATCGATCTTCATTGTAGGATACATGCCTTCCCATCCCCGGGAAGTCCCCCCCTGATTTTTATTTATTTTCTCAGTAATTCTCTCAAGAAGATAAGTTTCCCAAAAACACAAGATCAAGGAATTTTTGGTATGTTTCCAATCCGAAAATAAGTTTTTAAGCATTGCATGGATCTCCACCATCTTTTCCTAGCTTTTTTTTGCTTTAACAATAGTCTTGATACTTATCTTCCTTGTTTGATAAAAGAAACTTTATTTTCCCTTTTTTTTTTTGTGGCTTTACTAATAAATCTCCACCTTTTCTATCTTTATTTATTTTTAACAACAATTTCAATCTTACCCTCTACTTTCATATTCAAAATCCCCTTTTTTTGTTTTTTTTTGTTTTGTTTTATATATATATATATATATATATTGAGTTAGAAATCTTATCCTTTTATTTATTTTAATACAGTAATTAAAATAATTATCTTTTCCCCCATGTTTTGTTTCCATTTTCACTAGCTTTGAAATCTTTATCCCTTTTATTTTAAAATTACATTATTTAATTTTAATCATTAAAATAATTAACCACATTATCTCTTCTAAATTATTAAATAATTAATATCTCAAACATGCTTCTTTTAGTTATCATCAATTTAGGTTTCCTTTCAATCCTTTTAAATCAATTAATTCAATTACTCCAGGATAATCAATGTCGCTAAATCACCTAATTCAAATTCCCATAATCCATATAAATTAAGAAACACAATGTGACAACATAATTCTCAAATGAACATATTCAATAACAACATGACCGCACAACAAACCACTTACTTGAACAATAGTGACGACCAAAACGGAGGGCACTACATCCTCCCCCCCTTAGTAACAACTTACTCCTGGAAGTCGATCTCAAACATAAACATGGTAACACCTCAAGCTAGCAACAATATCAACAGTCATATGACATTAATTGAGCAATAAAATTTAAACACATTCAAAGAAAATATATGACATCAAAAATGAAGACGAAATTACAACAGACCACAAGGACGGGGTGACAAACTAGGTTGGGGAAAATTTCTTGTCAGTGCCTATTTTTCCACGTCAAACCCATTGGGTGTGTAAGATGCTCGCCCTATCCTGACTATGCAGGTGGAATCGAGGCTCAATTCTTGCAATCCTGCATACAAACAAACATTGTGCACAATACATATATATCTCAAATACATCATGAGAGGAACTCACAACGTAGTATGGCACTCATGAGTGAGTGATACCACACTGTCCCTCCCACCAAACCACACATAGTAGTCAAAACAATTCTAGTAACTCGTAAACACTTTTCTTATTAGTTAGGAATATTTGCATAAGGATGCTAACCATAATCTAATTCATCTACTATATCAAAAATATCCTTTTGGGTTTAATTTTGGACCCAAAAGGATATTTTTGCGTGTCTTACTTTACCTAGGCAAATTAGGAAAAATCCTTACCAAATCTTAAGAATATCTTTTATGTTGAAAATTTGTGACCTTGTTTGATATACGCATAGGGGGGAGGATATGAAATTTTGCAACGTGACCACTTCAAATGTTAAAAATTATGAAAAGAAAGTCCCTCTTTTAAGCCTAACGATTAGGAGATAAAAACTTAAATAACATCCAACCTTCCTTAAGGAAAAGTGCATCTTAACTCTAAGTATGGAAGAATAGGTAAGATAATGTTTTCACCTTTTGTAGATGATGCTTTTAATCTCTTTGTTAAAGAGAATGCTTCTAGGGTAAAATTAATAGGTAAGTGATAGATTCTTTAAATAACAATAATATATAAGCTATCATGAGGAAGTTTCATGGTTTAAATTTAAATGAAATTTATAAATGACATGTGTTTTCCTTTTATTTATTTAAAAATAAATAAATTTTAGTATAAAAGTTACTTTTCAGATTTTAAGGTAATTGATATTTAGAATTAAAATATTAAGTGATTTTTAGTATAATAAAATTTAATTTGTTATAAATAATTTTATATATAAGTGTTAATTGGCATGAACTATTTTATTATTATTTGTTTAGTATGGTTATATATTTATATATTTTAATATAAATATATTGTTCTATTTTATTCTAATTATTTATTTTATTTTAAAAGGAATATTAGGTTGTATGAATTATTTGGAATAAAATTAAATAATAGAGTAAAATTATTTTATTATAAAATATTTATGGTAAAATTTGGTCGTGGAAACTAAGTGCAAGTAATAGATGAAAGTGGATTGTTTGTCTTGATGAAATGTGGATTATGTTATTTTTAATTTGTGAAATCCTATGGATTGTTGGTCTTTCTTGTGCATTTTGATTGTGGTTTTCCTTTATTTTGGTTGCGGTGTGGGAACCTTGTGTAATTGTGATTCAGTTGTTGTTTATTGAGAACCCTTGTTCCAGAGGCTTGTTTATTTTGAATGTTATTCTCGTCTGGAATCTAATCTTTTGGAAATTGGAACTGAATGGCATATGTTAGGAAGGGTTGAACGGTTTGTAAGATCTTTTGGTTCTGAGTGATGCGAGAGGGTTAATGCCTCGCAGGGTTCTTGTTTTGGTATTATGTTCTTTATGCTATAGTTCAGCCCTTGCCTAGGTTTGATTTATGTTAGGGGTCATAGGGAGAGTGGCTCTTCGTGGGCGCCGACACCTCAGGATGAGGAAGGGCTCAGGGTAACCCATGAAAGAGTAGTTAAACAAGTGATAACATAAACAATAGAATTAGAGGGTTGGGTAGTTAAAAAACACAAGATAATAAAACATTGGATTCCTCGGCTATGCATTAGGGCTACCATAGAATAGTGATAGACTGAGAAGGCCGTGGACGGAAAAGTCATAGTCTCGTCTTCATGAGAGATTATTGGCTCCGCATTAGCTACCCTATGGTGCCAGTGCCTCAGTTAGGAGGAAGGGCCAAGAGATCCATAGATGGGTGCCGGCGCCTCAGTTGGAGGAAGGGCCAGGTGAATCCCATGATAGCTATGCGATGACACTCTCCACTTGACACCCTTGCACTTTGTTTGTAGTTGCCTCTGGATAATGTATCTTTATGATGTTTTTGATTTTTGTGAATTTGTTTCATGATTGTTAAATGG
Organism: Sequoia sempervirens; assembly: GCA_007258455.2. Lineage (NCBI taxonomy): Eukaryota > Viridiplantae > Streptophyta > Pinopsida > Cupressales > Cupressaceae > Sequoia > Sequoia sempervirens. The sequence goes on along the minus strand of VDFB02256132.1, from coordinate 32,956,755 downwards.
TGGTACTTCATGTTATTGTGATGAGTTTCCTAGCTTTAACTTGCTATGAGATTTGTGAACGTTGATGTTTGTTCATTGTATGCTTTGAGTTGTACTTGTTTTGTATCATGTTGTTGTTGAGTCGGTTTGACATTCATGGTCGGGTTTTCTTCCTCGTCACCTCTGAGCATAGGGGGTGAGTTACTTGTAATTCACATGGTTGGGTGGAACGTGCTCCGCACCCATTGGGTTCCCCATCAGCATCTTGTCTTCTCAGCATTCCACAAAGGATTTGTACTAGTATACACTTGTATTTCACATTTCATTATTCTTGTATCAATCCCCATGTTGGGAAATTCAATGTAATTCAATTATCAAAAATTGTAATGTAATATTATAACGATGATGTAATAGTTAGGATCATTTGTAACTCTATTAAGAGATTTATCATGGATGTAATTATGCGATGTTTATTATTCTCGCATCATGGTTATTGGATGTATCCTTATCCTTGGTTATCATTATAAATGATATTGTTGTAATCTTTATTTTTATTTCCGTTTAGTTGTTGCAATGTAACCTTGCGTGCCCCAGAGAACTAAGTGTGTTAATGTTATGTAATGTGTTATGTGATTATGATTAAATGTTATTACATGTTTAATTTAATTGTTTTAAACAAAAAAATTATTTGCTATGTGTGTGTTCTCTGGGGTTTGCACGACGGGCGTTACATGCCACGTCATCTTAGGTCTTCAAAAAACATTTCTAAACAATGAGCTACATAGCTTCTATCATGATTCGTATCATCATTGATATAAAAGTGAACCTCTTTGATGATAATTCTATCATCTTTGCTACTTTGTATTCCATCGACCGCTAACTCTGCATGCCTGTAGCAAACTTGCACGAAGATTGCAACTTTCTTTGAATGATAATATTGACTTTGAATCTTAGTTTGAGGACTAAATGTATAGTTCTTAGAGAAATCTAGAATAGAGAGAATATAGCCTGGTGGAAAACAATTCTTTGAATAACAAAATTGCTTAGCTTGCCATCTTGCACCATGGCAATGCTGGATATGTGGATATATGATATTGCGAAATTTACTCATGAATTCATTGTAAGGCAATCCACTCTCTTTGAGAACAATTTTTTTGGCCTCAACTCCTGACTTCGTTAAGTATGTCTCATATTCAAATCTCTTCCAAGTAACTTGCATTTCATTATTGTCAACATGTAAAAGATTCTTCAAATCTCCACAATCATTACATACATTTTTTATACACTGAACATTGAATTCATCCGAATTTTTTGATTTTTCACATAGAAGAGACGTCACAAATTGTGTTGTGCTTCCAGGGATGGCTAAATTTTGATCAATTGCTACCATAACTTTTCTATATGATTGTAGGTGTAGATCAAATTCAACATGATTTCGACAACAAGTTTCACGTACTTTATTTATACATACAAATGATGGTCGTAGTTTTTCAAACATCCTTTGAAAAATCTTCACATTTGAAAATTCTTGTTTAAATGCTTCAAAAATTTCACTTTGTGTTGTATCTATAAAATGTTTTGGATGAGAAATTTTTGTACCATCATCACCTATTATTTGTATAGTATCCCTTCTATTGGAAGAAACACGAGAGTGGGTGGTCCAATATTAAACCCAAAAGGATATTTTTGCCTAGGTAAAGTAAGACACGCAAAAATATCCTTTTGAGTCCAAAATTAAACCCAAAAGGATATTTTTGATATAGTAGATGAATTAGATTATGGTTAGCATCCTTATGCAAATATTCCTAACTAAAAAGAAAATTGTTTACGAGTTACTAGAATTGTTTTGACTACTATGTGTGGTTTGGTGGGAGGGACAGTGTGGTATCACTCACTCATGAGTGCCATACTACGCTGTTTATTTTAAATCTAATGACCTTTTCCTATTATCAACCCCTAACAACTCCAAAACATGGGTCATTTCTTTTCGTCTAAATAACTTTGCAATTAACTGTGTTCTTCCAATTAGAGATTTCTCTTCAAAAAATTCATCCCATATTTTTGTAGAGTGTAATTTTAATGTGCTTTCAGATAACATATCTTCAGATGAAATATTATTGAAAAGAGAATCTTCATCCATCTCCATCAAATTTTCCATACCATAGTAAAAAAAAATTATATTAGTACTAGGTTCAGTTTGTTCTTGTACATGTACGCCACCTTGATCATTAATATTTTCCATGGTTTGTTGTTCAGTAGATGTTCCTTCATCTTCTTTTCTCGTTCTTTTTCTTACTTCCGTTCGATCATACTTCCTCGATCTAGCCCTTGGATTTGCCATCACAAATTACACTCAAATTTGAATTTGTGCCTACATATAAATTTGTACACACATGAGCTTTCCATGAAACATGTACATATAATATAGCATAAATATTTTAAAAAGCTTGTAACTAGATGCAAAACATAAACATAAAATATTTTTAAAAAAGTCTTTAATAAACATAAACATGCAAAACATAAAATATTTTTAATTGAATAATACATACATGTGTATAAAATTCTATATAATTCTCAAATAAAATTATATATAATTATCTTGAAATAATTCTTTATAAATATATAATTTTACATAAGAGACACTTAAAATTGTATATAATTCTCAAATAAATAAATTAAAAATAAACTTCTTGATAATGATATCTTTGATGTTTTTTTATATAAATTTTCTAATTTCATAAGTATGCTAATTTTATGTATATATATTGGAAATAAAAGTAGAAGCAAAAGTAAATTTAATAAAACATAGGTATTTAAGGAGAACATGTAAGAACAAGAATGGAAAAACATAGAATTGGTGATCAATAATAATGAAATCTAAGAATTTAAATAGTGAAAACAACAAATGCATTTATATTCAAACAATTTTTAAATAAATAAAATAATTGCTCAATAAATAATGTAAATTTAAAATAAAATAATCTTCTTTCTATATAATTCTTTATAAATATATTTCTACAAATATTTCTTTGATGTTAATATTTTAATAAAAAAAAATAGTGAAAACAAACTTCAAATGGATTTTTCATAAAAACATAATCAATTAAATAAGTTGAAGATCAATACAACCTTAAAAATATCTCTCCTCTTCTCCAAATGCCATTTTTTTTTTTGCCAAAATAAGTCTTGTAAATTTCAAAAATTATAAACCTTCTAAAATGTCAAAATAAACCTTCTTTAATCGAAAATAGTCGAATATTTCGAAATATTTCTTATTTTTGAATTTTTTTAATTTGAGAAATTAGAAAGAAAATTATTTTTTTTATTTTGGTTATTTTCGGCCGAGTTGTTATCGGCCGATAGGTTTTTGGCCAATTTATTTTTGACCTATCCATTACCAGTTGAGAAGGTTTCGGCCAAAACCTTCTCGGCCGAAAAACTGTCAGCCAAAAATGCCTAGTTGGCATCCTACATGGCAGCTAACTCATCATTTCTCAGAATTTTCTGAAACATTCATCTTTGGTAGAGTATTTCTCTAGTCAAATTGATCTTTTTGCAAAAAAAAAAATACCCTTTTGTAGAGCTCAAAGTGTAAAATCCAACTATATAATTTTTATAATATTTTGATTAGTTTTAATATGTTTGATTTTTAAAATAATGCAAGTAGGTTTTAAAAATTAAAAAAGAGGCTGATTAGATATTAAAAAAATGATAGTAAAACTTATTAAAATATTTTAAATATTATATAGGGCATAAGAGGAGAGAGTCTACTTCAAAAGGGTATGTTTTATTTTTTGAAAATGATTAAAAAAATTGAAATTAGTTTACGGTCCGTGAAAACTGTCAAATTCTGACATGTTTGACTTTAAAACGTTATTACGAGAAAAATATGCATCAAAATGTGATTTTTTTTTTTCATGCACAAGATATTGAAATTACCTATTTGGAAAAAAAAATAGGGAGAAATGAAGTTTTTTTCAATTTGTTTCTTTATGGCTCATGGAGTCACTCTTTTATGAAATTTTCAGCATTCCAAAATTTGTCCTTAAATTGATAAAAACATAATGAAAACATTTTTTTTTAAATTTTAAAAATTACAGGAATAAACTACACCAAAATTTCTACATTTCATTAGTTTACACCATTTTGAAATTCAAAACATAAAGACCACTTTTATGTGGTCAAAGTTCAATTTTTTTTTTGCTATTGGTCGATTCGTTTATAAAGTGTGACACAGGTTTGTGCTTTTACCCTTTTGCTAGTTGTTTGTCTCCATCATTGTAAGAAATTAGCAAGGTTTCTCCTTGATTTTGTTTAAGAGTGTACAACCCTTCTAGACTAACATACATGTCAAGATTAAAGGAGAAGTGATCGATGAATTTATCAATGATTTCTTGAAAAGTTTTGATACTAGGAGGAAAATGAGGAAACCAATCTATAGCATTACATGTTAAAATTAAAGGGAAGAGGCACATAAGATATGAATCATTGTAAGCCACCTTGATGCACATGATATTAAATTCTTTGATATGGTCAATAGGACTTCCTCTCCCTCTGTATTTGTAAAACTTGGGGATTTCAAAACTAGGAGGGAATGGTATCATTGTTATGTTTCGATCAAATGGGTAAGGACACAAAATCTATGTATGAGGTTTCTTTGTCTTTCCCATGCGAAGGTCTTGCATTTCTTGTGAGAGTGCTTTCAATTGTGATGCTAGATCATCTTGTAGATTGGGTGGAGGAACATATGGTGGGATGACAGATGAGTTATATTGGGTGTATGAAGGTGTGAGATTTTATTGAGCTAGTAAGAATTGTTGTTGAGCTTGTTGTTGTTGTTGCACCACTAGGGCTTGCTATTGGGCCTACTATTGTTGGTGAGCTAATAAAGCTTCTTGTTATTCTTGATTTTGTTGTTGTGCGACTTGTTGTGTTGCTAATGTTGCTTGTTGTGCTTGTTGTGCAATAGTCACTTGTTGTTGTTGCTATTGTTATTGTGCTAAGGTTGTTTGCTGAGCTTGATGTTGTTGTTGTTGTGCTAAAGTTTCTTGTTGTTGTTGTACGACTTGTTGATAGGCTTGTTGTGCTTGTTGTAGAGCTAAGGCATGTGCTTGCAATGTAAGATCAGGTGGTTGTTGAGACATCAGTGAAGGATTATGGATATTGATGTTTTGAGTGGATAGCGGATTGTTGGTGAGAGGTGGAGGGTTCCTTTGGTTTAAAATTCCTTGCAATATGGTAGAATGAGGTGAAGGAATGTACGTTTGATGTCCTGATTGATTTGCCATAGTAAAGGATACTATGGGAAAAGATGATTTTGTTAAATTTTGCAATGGAAATGACACACTAGGACCTTGATTCCATTGATTGAAAATATTCCCTTCTCCTATGTTTTGAGCATTGCCTTGTGTAAAAGATGTAAACAAATGATTTGTGATCAAGGTACTCCTGGAATTGATAGAACTTGTAACCAAAGGATTTTTTTGAGGTGGATTGATGGTCAATGATGTGGAAATGGTAGATGGCATGGGTGAACCCACAGGAGAGTTGGATAAAGATGTCCCTATTTGCATTGAGATTTGATTATTTGATATAGTATTGACATGGACTTGTGTGTTGTTTTGAGATATTTGGTCTATACCACTTTGCATGATGGTAGGCATGCTTGTGGTACTCATAGGTGTGGATGAAGAAGGGTGTCCCCAAAATTTCAAAGTGGTGTGGAATAATTAAGTTCAAGTGGTGTGTGTAGTTGTTTTGGAGCTTTAGAAGAGGAGGAGCAAAAAAAGTAGGTGTCCAAGCAATGGTGGGAGTTGGAGGATTAGTTTCAAGGGTACCCACAAGTGTACTATTGTCAAATGTTGAGGTGTGACCAAAATATTTAGCAAGGCTGGTTGCAAGAATAGGTATGTAAGTTTGATTTAGCCCTTGTGATGGAGTTGCGAAACTTTGTGTTAAATTTTGTCCTACAAATGTCATGGAGATATGAGATACACTTTCAAAGGATTGATGTTCTAGAATTTCTTCCCTAGTGAGTTCAAATGGGTTATTCGTGATGTCTTCAATCTCATATGGTCCTGAAGGAGATGATGGTTGTTGTGATGGGGTAATATTACTTCTAGGATTAAATCCTAAAGGATTTGGATCACTTGAGGTAAATGTAACTTTGGATTTCTCCATGATTCTCTTGTGTTGTGATCTCATCTTTACCATAAATTTTTTGTCAGCTATGGGAGAGTTGTGTTGAGTTTTGTAATGTTTGAACTCTCTAGTTGAGTCAAACCTGGGTAAAATGGATGCTCTAAGTCTTTTGGGAGTAATGATGACAATGTGGGATGAAAATATGGGTGATATAGGAAGTGATCTTTGCAAAAATTTTGGGATAACACTTTGACTTGAGTTTGATGTTTTGATGTTGGGATAAAGGATGCTAATGAACCTAGAAATCTTTAGGGTAGACTTGTGACCTTCAAGATAAGATAGTTCAAAGATGTTAACTATCTTAACTAAGTGCATGGAAAAGGATACAAGGTAGCAGTTGGTTTGATATTTAAGTCCCAAAGTGTTGGTGTATTCAAAATTTTGCAAAGCTAGATGAAGTGAAGGGTGAAATTTGATAAAGGCGTGAGTGAAATATTTGACCCAATGATGACCTAAAGTGAACCTTTGTTTTGATAAGACCAAGGTAGTGAGAATGATGCTAGACCTCTAAAATGTTCAAATCCCAAAGACTCAATGCTTTAGAAAAGTTGTTGATCTTCAAAAAAGTGAGGGTTCTGAGTGATAAAGAATGTGTACATGTCTGGATATTTCCTCATTGTGTGTTCATAAAAGTTTATCAATGTAACTTTTTTCTATTTTCGTAAAGTACCTCAATGTTGTAGTTGATTTATTTTGAACTATGATGTCTAAGCTTAAAGTAATGACCAATTGACCTTCATTTGGGGATCCTTACTTTGCATGAGATCATCTAGTAAAGTGAACCTAAGTTGTTTCAACAAGATCAAGGTAGTGAGGATGATGCTAGACTTCCAAAATGTTCAATTCCTAGAAAACAAATTTTGATTCAAATGAGATGTCAGATGGGAATGTTCAAACCTGTTCAGGCTCTCCTAGCTTGGGAATAAAAGTTTCTCATCAAATTGTAACAATTGCGGTAAAACATTGAAGCCCACTTTTCACCATACCTTTTTCTACGATTCCTATGTTTGAAATGGAGTGCTAGAGATTTTCCCCTATGGATTTTGACTATTTTATGAATCATTTATGGGGTTTTGGTATCATGTGAAAAGATCGAAATGTTGACTCAAAAAGAATGCATACAATTCTGGTCTGTACCATGAAATGCATCTGTAAATGTTTGCTACCAATCTGTCTCTATTTCTGTGAATTGAAAAAAGGTGTTTCTTGAGAGCTTTTGGAGTGAGATGTCTAAGTCTAAAATGAGGACCTATAGATCTTGGCTTAGGGATCCTAATTTTTCATGAGATCATATGAAAACAGTTTAAGTTTATGGAAGAAAGGAAGATATTTATTGCCACATGGGTGGTGGTAATATGGGCCTTCTAGCCTCAATATCAGTGTGTTCCTCTTCTTCTTCTAAACTGTTTGCTGCATTTCTCTACTATGTGTTTGTTTCCTTGTTTTCAAAAGTGAAGGCTCTCAAACTGTTAATAAGATTGGTTTTTTCACCATTTATGAGTTCAAATTTTGGTTGAATTATAGCACCTGAAAGATTAGGTTGTTCAATGGGAGAAATTGGTCTCCAAATAGTCATGTGGGGTTCATTTATCAATTTATCTTTTCTTAAATGAATTGATTTTACCACAAACACTTGTCTTTGATTATGTTTCCAAACTAGATGTTTATGTCAAAAACATCATAACTTTCACAATGTCCATTTCATGAAAATCATGAGATTAAAGCCATAATTTCCTATGTTTTCTTTGGGAAAATATGGGTTTGAGATTAATGTCAAGATATTTAGAAATCGCTAAGAATAAATCCTTAGGAAAAGGAGTAATATCAAGGCTAACTCAAGAAGGCCATATTTGAGCCCAAGTGTTTGAAATTTTGAGGATGATAGTGAATGTTTATTTTTGGATCATTTTTTGAAACCAAGCAAAGTGTTAAACTGACTTACAATCATTTACAACCCTATGATAGAAATTTCTATATTTGTTGAGTCCCCACTAGGAACACTAGATAATGCGAACAGTTAGAGATTTGGTGACACTAGCTCCCCTCCACAACACACACTTCTCGAGACCACCAAATCTCAAAATCCTTAAAATCTGAAGATTAAAAGGAATTTTTCTATTTCTAGAATTGAATAGTACAGATGTGGGGTGGCTTCAAAATGACTGTTCTTACACCAACAAATATTTAAGGATTTTGGCATGCTAAACAAATACGTTGTAGTAAGGGTAATTAAGGACATGGCACCTTGCAAGTGTCTAGCAAGCCACTAAAGGCTTTGATCAATCCTACTTGGGGCTCTTATACTTTTTACCGTAGTACCTTATTCTGAAAGACACTGTACGACCAAGGCCTACATACCATGAGGACTTGATAGTGTAGTCTTATCCATTTATATACCAGCCTAAGTGAAAAATCAGTTGGAGTTTCCTTCAAATTGTTCTTAGGCAGGCCCCTCTAAACATAACAAAAGCGAGGGAGTACACTTGTAGTTCAACCGCCCAGTTCGTGTAAAGCGCGAGGAGGGAGCACAAACAGTGTCTCTTTCTCACACTAGCATGGTTGTTCAATTTTAAACCTAATTGAAAGATGTGGGTGATTTTGCAAAGTGTTAGAGAATGTATCTATTTCTCAAGGTTTCCAAATGGCACAAGAGAATTGCATACACATTCACCAACAACATTGAAAATCACAAAACATAGCAAATAGTTGTCAATTTTAACCTTTCAAAGCAATGATGTGTTCATTTTAAGCACCAATTGAAAGTTGAAGTTTTCCTTGTTCAATTTTAAGCCCAATTGAAAGATGTGATGTGAGGGCTCAATTTTATCCAACTTTGAGCGTTCATTTTAAACCAAATTGAACTCTAATGCATTTCCTAAAGTAGAAAGTAGAAAGCATGAAATTGGGTTATAATTGCCCCAAAGTGTCAAACACTTGTTACAATCATAGAATTTGAGATAGAAGAAACTTCTTTCACTTTCGATCGATTTCCTTAAAACCTGTAAAACCCTGTTAGTCTAACAACCAAAACACAGTTAGGCCTACATTAGTGATCAGATAAACTAAATAAATTAAGTCACATGCCGAAAAAACTAACATAAAATGTCTTACCCTAGTTGGGTGTCGCTGAACACAATAGCGTCATAGTTTGAGATTTGGGTGTGGCTCTGGACAACAAGACCAGTGAGAATGATAGCATTGTTATTTTGATGGGCATCCCTGCTAAGGATAGCATCGTGATTTGGAATTTGAAAGCATCATACTAGTGAGTTTGAGCATCACCATTTAAATTTTTTGATACGTCTAGATTAAATACGCATAACCATATTTAAATCAGTGTGGGTAGATTAAATACGTTTCGTTTAAAATTGACACGATGTTGCTATATGGTGACGCTATTGAAATAGCATTGTTGTTTGTAATTTGAGCATCACTACAACCTACAAAAGAGCATAAAATGAAATTCAAGCTAAAAATAGTTAGATTATTAGTTTTCCCTCCTAGCGCTAGAATGTGAGATGTGGGAAATGTCACTGAGGGTCGATTACACTTGACTCATGATGAATCAAAGCATAACTTCGCCAAAAATGCCTGGATCTACAAACAAGATCATTAAAATGGAAATCTAAACTAAGCATTTAATTGAAAATGAAATCTAAAAACTACACAAAGATAGTTATATTCCTAATCTAGCCCATCTGAAACTTATCATGTTTTGGAATTGGTGTCATGTTGATGTGAAATGATGACCCTTTCCCAATCCCATGATTAGTGAGCCTATTTCAGTTGATTCTATGGAAGAGAATCAATGAAACCCTTGTGATTGATATATGAAAACCTAGTTTATGCTAAAAATGAACATGATGCAAGCTAAATTACCATGATTTTATTCTACAAATGATCGAATTATGCTATTGCTAAGCTAATTTAAGCTAAAGCTATGCTAAAACTTGAAAAACCCTAATTTATAAACAAGCTAAGATGGATGCATGTAAGCCATTAATGGATTCTCTAAGCTATTATGCAATGAAATTGAACTAAAATAAGATAACAAGTGAGTAAAATGTGATTATGGATGCAAGTGAATTCAACAACATAAGTTTGCAATTGAAAGATGGATCCATTTGTCTCCAAATAGTGATCTATTTATAGGAGAGAAAATGAGGAATGAATGGTTGAGATCAAAAAGCTTAATCAATAGTTTAAGATGAAGGGGATGAGAGGCATGGATTATGGATTGCCATCAATGGATGAGAATGCATGATGGGTTTTAATCAAGAGCTCACACTCGCCTCAAACAAACACACTTTTGACCTACTCACATAGGTCAAGGGTAACTTGTTCAAAAGGTTAAAATATAACTTGCAGTTGAAGCCAAGTGAGTTGATTGGAGGAAAAAGAATATTCCTTTGGGTAAGGAAAAAAGGTAATTTATAAATTAAAACAAATTTTTAATTGTGCAAAAAGGGGATAAGGAATATTCCATGAGAATATTCCCTTTGCTTAGAGGAAAATTAGTTTAATTGCTAATTAAACAAGATTTAATTTATGCAATTAGGGGTTTTGGAGGAATAAAGTGATATTTATTAAATTAGATGATTTAATAAATGGGGGAGAGGTGAAAGTGATATTTAATTAAATAAAATAGGGTTATTTAATTAAATAAGATGACTTAGGAGATTAAATTAAATATTTTGATTTATTTAATTTAATTAGAGGGTATGTGGAGGATCATGATAGGCCAAAAAGTGGCAATATGATGGGTATGTTGTTGACAACTTTTTTTTACCCAAAATTGATGAAACAAAAAGGGTTTTTAAAAGAGATTCTCAGCTTTCTACCAATATAAATTATGCTTTACTTTGAATTTAATAAATTATTATTATTGATTTTCTATTTGAATCACGACTTAAGTCCTAATTGATAGGCTGATTGAAAAAATCTATAGCTTTCAAACAGTATCACATTTTTTGAATCCAATACATGCGTCACATTTTATGCTTCACATACTATAAGATTAAAAAAAAAAAATGAATTTCATGAAGTTTTGACCAAGTTAAGGTGGTCAAACATACAAGTTTTTATATTTTTTAAAAGTTGTAATAAAAAATTCATAATTAATTATTTACTTGGAAAAAAATTACATAAAAATATGCATCAAATCAAGACATGAGTCCTCTAGTTATATTTAAAATCTTATAAAAAAATATTATCATTTTATTGTGGTTAGGGTGGTCAAACATACACCTACTTCTTATTTTTTCCTTGAAATTTAAGTACTATTGCATTGAAATTTCAAATTTTCACCAAATATATTTTTCCTTTTAAATAAACCTAGTAGTTTAGAAACTAAATTCAATTTTCTACAGATTCTATTCTTACATATTTTTGAAATAATATAGATAACTTATTCAAATTTATACGTCAAGTTGCTTAACTCTGATTTTTTTGAATTTTTCCCCACTTAAGGGCCTATTTTTTCCATGATGATCCTGCACGTACCCTAGATGAAGTGTTAGTGTGAAAAGAAATGAATTAACATGATTAAATTAATTAGGGACCAATAGATGAAAAGATGCAATTAATTAATTAGCTAGGCTAATTAAATCAATTAAGAAAAAAGAGGATGGGTTAAAGAGGAAATGGTGTTAGTAAATCTGATTTAAATGCATTATATCAGTTAGGACATTTTTTAGTGTCTACAACAATAAATGTAATACATTTTTTTAATTTCCAAAGAGGGATAATGTGACTACCTACATTGAAATTCCTTCTTGGACTACATGGGAGAAGGAAAGGTTGACTCCTTTAAAAAAATATTTTGACTGATTCTATTGAACCATGTGGAGCTTTGGAGGAACAAAAAAATATTTTGAGTTTTGACTCTTTGCTAAATACTTTGTAAACAAAAAATTATGCCAAAAAACATATCACCTATGCTATTTGATGATGTAGAGAATGAAAACTTGTTTTGATGGATTACACCATAAGATATTACCATCGACCTCTCCACTCAACAAGATTCTCATAAAAAAAAATTCAAATATTTTGGTGTAAAGAAAGTCTTGTACCTAGTTAATTCATTACTAGGGGACTTATTTACATGTTAAGTTTACTTAGGTCCTAGGAATCTTTCTAGAAGGTGCTAGTTTTCATTAGTTTTTATCATTCTTTTGACTTGGAACACATGTGATCCTAGGTAGTTGTGATAAGTTGTCTCATGCCATATGATTAAGACACTTGTCATAATCCTATGACATCTTCTATCTCACCTTGGATATATACCAAGGGGTCTCTACTACATTGTACTCAACAATATTGAATCATAATTGATAGGAATACGGTTTATTCTTGTCATATTCATATTCTCTTTTTGTGCTTTCCATTTTGCCTCTAGATATCTCCATAGCCAATTCTAACATGGTATCAGAGTGGGTTGGGTGCCATTGGATAGTCTTTTTTTGAAGAGATTTTGGTAAATCTTGAAAAGTTGAGTATGCTCTTCTCTTGCATTGTATGATGATCTGGAGAATCAAAAAAACTTGATAGAAATACATGATTCTAGGGTTTCCTCTTTGTGGCTCTTTATTGCAGGTTCAAATCAGAGCTTGTTGGTACAAATTTGAGCTCACCATTGAGTTCAAAGTGTTTGAGAAAGTCATTTTTTCCTTTTGTTTCATCCAAATCAGACATATGAGTCCAAATCTATGAGGGTTTGAAGTTGAAGAGTGGTTGCCAAATCTGGGAGGTAGTTATATTTTTGGAGCATTTTGGGTCAACTATGACCCTACCATTGCATCTAGAAGGGCCAAAACCCCAAGATTGATTGCCAAATCATCCAAATCAAAGTAGTGTCCACTAAGGAAAAAAATTTCTCCCAGAGAACTGTATGGACCCCCAAGTTGCCATCATTGCGTCAGTATGATTTTTCAAAAAAAAAATTATTAAATCCGTTAGAAATTTTTTGATTTTTTTTTGAATAATTAGAAATTCCAATTGAATATATTTTTTTGTAATTTTTTTATTAAAATCAAATCAAAATATAAAAAATATTTGCAAGGTATATTCTAGTAATATTGCAGAGTACCATAGTACCGCGGGCCACTACCACTAGGCCATGTGGCTTTCTGCGGCCCCACAACTTGACATCCCCATGACGTTCAAAATTTCTTGGTAGAAACTTTTAATAAAAACCGACAATGCATTTGAAAAACCTAGTGGTCATTTTAATTACCCAACACTATTAAAGAAAACTGATTGAGCTCAATCAAGATATTCTAGCCTTCATAGAATATTTCATTCAATTATCAAGGCCAAAGCATATTCTGTCAGTGTTTCAACATATTCTAGCAGCAAAAATTATTCTGATGAAATATTTTGATAGGGACTGGCAACAGGTAGTGTGATGTCCAAGAGGCCGCCAATTTTAACCCCCCAGTAATGCTCATGATGGTCATTCAATTTTCAAATTTAAAATAGTAGTAGGATGACATCAACACTTTTTAAAAAAAAATCTACCCCCTCAAGCATTGAGATTTGGATTTTGCAGCCAACTTTGAAGCATCATAACTTGGTCATTTTGACTCCCTTTTTTGAGATTCTTTTATTTGGGAAAATTTTTCATGCTCTTCATAGTGGTGTAATCGGATTTTGGTTTTTCTATCTAGATTTTTCAAAAAATGGAGATTCTCACAGGTGTTGCTACTTTGTCCTCATTTTGGGAACTTTGAGAGCTCATATCTTGCTCCTACGGTAACATTTTTGGGTGCAATTTTTTTTAAGTGCATATTTTTTCATGTACTTTTTAGTGGTATGATTAGATTGATCTCATTTTGTACCAAAAATTGTACTTGATTATGCGGCTTATTTTGGCATCTATAAGCACTAAGATCAAGTCTACCTTGTTGTTTTTTGCATCTAGCAACTGTAAGGGAACTAAATATAAAGTGCCAAATCAAATATTGCTTGGGGGGTTTCCTGATTGAGTCATTTGGGGGGGTCTCTTGATGTATTGCTTTGATCTATTTTCTTATGATCTCTCATTTTCATGGATCATTCTAAGGTTCCTTTGCTCACATCATATAATTATTCAACATGGCATCAAAATTCATGGAGTATTCTAATGACTTAAGTTCACTCTTTATATGTTGAAAATAAGGCACCTGAACCTACATATGTAGATAAAAAGATAAAATGGATGATTGGACATACCAGAACTCTTGGATGTCTTCGTAGACTAGTTTCTCAAGATTTTTTGTTTCAAATTGAATCATGTAAAAATTCTCATGAAGCTTGGGACAAATTGAAAAAATTGTATGGTACTATGGATGAAGTAAGAGGCTATCAAATTGACAATGAATTGATGGGCCTTGATCCTAAGAACTTTGACAACATCCAAGAATACATCAATACTGTTATTGATATAAGAGCAATACATAAAGCATGTGGAATTGATAAGGACATTCAGTTGGTCTACAATATAATGAAAAAACTTGGTCCTAATTATGATTCTTTTGTTTCTAGCTTTCATCCTCATAGATTGACTATGGGGTCTACATATACTACACCTTCATTTGCATCATTTTCTGAGATGTTGATACATGAGAAAAAAAAGATTATCTCTATGGGTCTCATTAAGACTTCTAAATCTCAAGCATTGTTGGTTAGTCTGGTGAAGTAATCAGAATTAGATAAGAAACAAAAGAAATCAAAGAATAATCCACATTCAAATCAAGCAAAGAATAAATCCTCTTCCAAAGAGAAAACATCTAAGAAGGAGAGGCCTACTTGTGCATATTGCAAGAAGGATGGACATGAAGAACACTATTGTTATAAGAAGGATATTGATGAGTTGAAACATCTTCTAAAAAGGAATCAGATTGAATTGCCTTCTAGAATTTCTAAATCATCTCCTCCTCCTTCTTCAAAATAGTCTAAAAAGGACAAAGGTCAAGCTTCTACATCATGATATAAAGGGCATGCTATTTGTGCTTTTCCAGGTCATGGATCTGGGAGATGGCTTCTAGATTCAAGAGAATCTCATCATATGGCATCTTCATAGTCTTTATTCTCTTCTTTTCATCCTTGTACTATGTCTCCTATCTTGATGGGAAACAATACATAAATGAGTGTAATTGGGAAGGGGTCTATTAGTTTTGGGGAAAACATTTTCCAAGATGTTTTGTTTGTTCCTCATTTGACAAAAAATATTATTTCCATATATTAGATTGCACATGGTGGAGATGGGAGAACTGTGTAGTTGACTCCTCATTTAGTCATCATTCGAGACTTGGAGAGTAGAGAGATCATTGGTACTGGGATGGTTGAACATTTATCTCGATTGTATACCTTTGTAAATTTTTCTTTTGATGGTGACATTGTTCCTTTGATTGTTGATCACACTCAAGTATGAACCATGATTTAGAGGAGACATTTGGATTCTTGAACTTGGTAGTTCTCACATCAGATCTAGTTCTTGAGTCATGCACTTCATCTCCTTCATCTACTGTTGTACTTGATAATGCTTGTGATTCCACAGTTTTAACTCCTTATGATTCAGTGTAGTAGGATCCTCATTGTCTTTTAAATTTGGCTACTTTGGATGGCTTCTTGATAGGTATTTCAGACTTGTTTGTGGAGTCTCATATTTCAGATTTTGGAGACATCAATGAGGACATTCATTTTCTCTTTGATGAAGAAGATCCTTCTCTAGTTGTTGCGGGGGAACACTTTGATCCTCTTGTTCAATCTCTACATGATCATTCTTAACAATTTGATCTGATTTTGGATAGTTTTGGACAACATTTGGAGGAGGTTTCCTTGTATTCAGAGGGGATTTCATTTTCTTTGGATTGTGTTCTATATTTGAATCTCTACTAGATTTTAGGTTGTCCTCTTCAGTAGTGTGGCCTAGAACACCTATTTGGAGTGTGTCAGCTTTCGAAATTAACATGGAGACACTTGAGCATGTTTTAGAGGCATCATCCATCATCCATGATCCATCTTCCTAACATCTTGCATACATTCATTATTTTGTTTCTTCCTAAGGGGAGGAACATTGTTTGGCAAGATTAGATCATCTTTAGCATTCAATGTCGAGCTTCTACCATCATTGTAGGAGACTTGACATTGAGGGGGGTTGGATTGTCTCTCTTCTTCTTCTCTCTTATGGGGGGTCTTTTTTATCACTTTGGGTTTTGGCCTTCTCATGCATCATTGAGATCATTTCATTATTGTATGTCATCTCTCTTTTGGGGAGGAGTTTTTTTCCACTGGGTTTTCTCCTTTTCTCCATTTGTGAGAGATTTCATTTGCATATGTATATGGGTACCTAACATGGCCTCGTAGTTAGGACCCATTTTTGTATCATTTGCATAATAATATGTTACTCCATAATTTTTCATTAAGGGGGTGTTGGTGTAAATAAATTCTTGTACCTAGCTAATTCATTACTAGGGAACTTATTTACATATTAATTTTACTTAGGTCCTAGGAATCTTTCTAGAAGGTGTTAGTTGTCATTAGTTGTTATCTTATCTTTTGACTTCTAACACATGTGAACCTAGGTAGTTGTGATAATTTGTCTCATGTCATATGATTAAGTCACTTGTCATAATCCTTTTACATCTTGTATCTCACCTTGGATATATAACCAAGGGATCTCTACTACATTGTACACAACAACATTGAATCATAATTGATAGAAATATAGTTTATTCTTGTTATATTTATATTCTCTCTTTGCTCTTTCCATTTGGCCTCTAGATCTTGGTAGGATATCTCCATAGCCAATTCTAACAATATAGCATTCCTTAATTGGTAGATTTCTTTTCAAAAAACAAATACTCCATAGTCTTAATTTTTTTATAAAATGGGAGTGTAGAGGTCTAGAGCTAAGTTGCATGGGGTTGCATAGGATCATGCCCTTATCTTCTATAAAGGATTCAATGCTATCAAAACCATTCACATGGGATGATGTATAGGTCACCCAAACAATTATCACCAATCCCAAAGATTGTGGAGGCATTGAAGAGGGTGAAGTAGATGCTAGCCGTAGGGTAAAACTACAAAGATATGTTACACTTTTATAAAGGAAATAACCAATATTGATCCAACTTTTAAACTTGAATCACTAAAAGGTGATATATATGTTTTGAATTTTGAAATGATGTAAACTAATTTTATATTTATTTTTAGTATATTTTATGTTTGTATTTTGTGAATTTTTTTTTTTTATATGAATATAGTTTTTTTATAAATTAACACTATAATTTAGTTGATAAAATGCTAAAAAAAAGAAGTTACACAAGACGTCAATCTTTATATAGTAAATTTGATTTTTTTCTTCAATTTTTTTATGTGTATTTATAATTTGAAACTTTAGGGCATGTATATATATATTTTTTCCAATTTTGATAAATATATATTTTTAAATAAATATTAAAATGTGCATGCATTAAAACTTAGTTGTTTCCATTAGACCTCAATTTTCATATTAATTATTTATCTAAAATAGAAAAAAATTATACCATCTTGATATAGATTCTTGTATCTAGGGTGTCATATCTTTTTCAAAAAATTTAATATGTTTTACTATTTTTCCTTCACATGGTAATCAACCTAATGTTTTGTGTTGATAACCAACATTTAGTAAAAATAAAAAAGAGAATATGAATAATAATTAAACTATATATATAAATATATATATATATATATATATATAAACTAAACTAATGGGTCTACAAAAGGGTATTTTTATATTTAAAAAAAATATTTTTTACATGAGTAGAAGTTGTTGAAACATCATTTTTTTCAAATAGTTTTTTTTTTTTTGGTAAATTGGACTCGAAGTGGTGCTAAATATGTATTTATCTAACAATTTTAGTTGGAAAAGTTGTGGACATATATAACTTAGATAGAATGAATCTTATAATATCATTTGTTTGACCAAAATAAAATTTTAGTTAAAAATACTTAAATTCACTTGTGCTGATAAGTTGGCCAAAAGTGTGATACAACTTTGTGATGATACCGCACTAGCACACCCACATGAGTATGTAGGCCGCATGAGGTTGTGAGAGACCCACTCTAAAATATATGAAACCTACAAATTGTGATAGGAATTTAATGACCTGCAATAAAGAACAATCATGCACAAAGAAAGCACAAAAAACTACTCAAGAGAGAATATAGAAAATGCCAATGCAAGGAATTATTTACAATCACGTAGAACAACTTTGAGAAAGCCATGAATTGTGTGATGATGGTAGTTGAAGATTATTCAAGGGAATGATAGAATAGGTGCAAAGTTGAGAGATGACTCCAAATGAGTCCCACATCACTAAATCTCCATACTAAAATAACATTCTCCACCTTACATAACCTCCAAATAAAAATTTCATTATAAATTGCATGCAAACTTATAACCTCTAATGTGTAGATCTTATTTACATGAAAATAAAATTGCATGGAACTCTAGTTAGGATTGATGCAAAATTTTGGGAAGAGTTTTGTTTCATTGCTCTAATACCATGTAAGAACTTGGAAATGATGAAGAATAAATCACAAGCACAAGTGAACAATTGCAAATATGTATTTATTCAAACCAAATACAATGATGAGAAAGCCTTGCATATATAGGCAAGGAAGAGGCAGTCCACCTATCACATGGATTGACATGTGCCCCATGATGTGGCACAAATAAATAGACAAGTGTCCTATAGATGTCAACCTTTAGATCACTTGGGATATACAAACTAACAACCTATTTGACTAACTCATCAACCTTTGTGACAAGTGTTGAATGACTACAAAAGTGAACTTTGAGGTGAGATGGAAATTTTTGCAACCTCAAAAGGTATGCACATGAGGTCTACCAAACAACTAGGTAACCTCTAGAGGCCTAAAAGGTTTCACATTCACTTAGACAAGATATTGTCTAACCTCATCAACCTAAGTACACTTAAGCTATAGTGAATAGATCTAAATTATTTACTCTAACAAACTTTTGAATGCCTAACTAGACAATGCATTTTTTTAAGTTGACCTCATCGAGCCACCTACTTATCCTTGTTATTTCAAGTAAATCATACGCACATATATAATTTAAAATAATAATTAATAGTGAACACAATTACTAGTTTTATCTTGATAATAGGTTCAAAAATCACCTTTACTATTCAATGATTTGGTTGAAAATACAAATTGCAAGATCATTAAAAATATTGTAATATTATATAGAAAATAAATAAACCTTCTTCAATGTTTGTTTCTCATGAAAATCTTTTGGAGATTATGGGGCTAATGACATGCAGATTCCCTTCTAAAATATAATATCCCCTATGAAATGATCATTGTATCTATTCCTCTAGGAATTTTTCTTACAAAGGGCCTCTTCCCTCTCTCCCAAAGCCTTACTATTGTTGGTTTATTGCATAGAGAAAACTAGCATATATTAAAATAAATATTATGCCCCTAGTCTAAATCTTAAGTTCCTTTTAGAAGTATCCTTCCATCTCTCCTAAACCTACCCTTTCTCTCTAATCTCCTTTTTTACTCATCTATTGGACATAAACACCTAGGATATTCACTGTTGGCCTTATGCAGTATGATACTTTTAAGGAAATAAGAAATAATTTAGCAAAGAGAAAAAGGAATCACTTTAATTATTCTGACCTACTTATCCTACACCCTTCGTATATAATTTCATACTTTTCCATTTCTACATAAACCATATACAATATATTTTCACCATCCACACCACCTCTTTGCTACTTAAACCTACAATATATAGACAAAATGATCCTATGACTTCTTAGAAATGTTGTACATCTCTCTCTCTCTCTCTTTCCTATCTCCTTTTTATGCATCAATCTACCTACTTTGTTTTAGACACTCTTCTATATGTTTACTTGTAGAAAAAAAAAAGATCCAAAACTTTCCAAAATAGCAACTATTTTCTTCCCTCTCTAAATTCTATCATTCCTACACTTCTAATTTTATTTCTCAAAAATATTTTTTCCCTAAAAATTTCTTTCATAATAATTTGATAACCAAAAATAGGGAAAATTTAATACTATTCACAACAATATTTAAAATTTATAACAAAGGTCATGGGTGATCCCACAATACTGGTTTACAATTTTTCGGGAGATCCTTATTTTTGTTAAAATCGCATATTTTTAGAAAATATAATGATTTAAGCCTTTAAAAGTTCCATTTAAAGGATTCTAGTTGAAGAGGGTTTAATTGAACCACCTTAGATCAAACCCCATTGGATAGAACCCCACTAGTTTTAAACCATACCTATAACGAAGTCTCCTTTACACCTATCAAAATGCTGATAAAAAACCACTTTTGATTTACCTTTTGGGGGATCAAATGAATTCATTTAAAATTTATTTTTTGTAAGTATGTAGTCCTTATTATAATCTTCTCAAAAAGTATAATTTTAAATAAATTTAATTTTATTATTATATTTATTTTTTATTACTTGTGAATGTAGGTTTTTCATTGAAAATCAAGCTCTATGTTCTACACGTGGAAAAATAGCAGATTATAAAAAAAAAGTGAAAAATATCAGTGCACTAGATATTGAAGTCCTTGATCCAACAAAAAACAAAAGAAATTTTGATACATACAAAAAAAATTATGTTGTATACAGTCTACCTATGTATGAATTGTAATTGGTTTGACTTTGAAACTTGATTAAGGAAAAACTATTCAATAAAACACTATGAAACCAAATGAAAGTGCTAGATATCATAGTTACAAATCTAAATTCAAAATAATTATAATTTTATTCTTCATGGAAAGAAAGTTATGTTGTATATGGTGAGCATCACTCCTTAAAAATGGTGTTTATTGGAAAAAACTAGTTTTCAAAGGAGATGGAAAAAGAAGTGCAATCTTATTCCAAAAGTTTTTAAAAATATATATTTATAATCTACAAACAAAATTTCACAAATCACTAGTTTTCATCATCTTCAAATTCCTCAAGGTTTAGCCGCTATAGGTGCCCAAAAGTGAATATTTAGTTAGAAAAAACTAATTTAGTGTCCAATTTGGCCAAAAATTGTAAAATAGTATTGTAGGATCACCCTCATGAGAAGACATTAAAGTGAAAATAATTGGAAACCTTTAGACAAGGTCAAAACACACACGAAATAGAAAATAAAAAAAATAGTACGCATATTTAATGGAGGTGAATTTGAATGCTACTCATGATGCTTCAGATATCACTCACTGATTAAGGATCTCATCAACTTTTTTCATGAGGTAAAAATAATTATATTCTTTGCATGCCACAATTGTGTAAGATATTATCCAAAGATAATCAAACCTAGAAGGTGACTAGGTGTGGTCGGTCTTTCCTCCCACCCAAGGACTTATTATCTAATCTTGAAATTGGGTTTGGAGGAGTGTTTATTGAGCAATTACTTAACAATATTTTTGATATTGGGCTATTGAATCCTTATTGGATTTTGGTTTCTCTTCTAGTTCAAGTTAATTTTCTATTCTTGTAATCCATGCCTACATCTCCTTCTCCTCTCATTAGTTTAACGCTCTACAATGTTAGGAGATCTAATGTCATCAGAAGGACCACTTTCCTGCCTAATAAGGATCACTTTTTGTCTCCATAACATGTCCCTATTGTCATCTTCATCTTTCCTAATAAGGATCCATTTCATTTGGTAGTAAGAAAATCATGCCCATTTGACCTGAAATAGTGTCCCTTTGGATATTAATTGAATTTGAGCTTTAGGAAGTGCTCTAGATTGGTTGGGTTGACTATCACTACAATGATCATGCCCCTCATGACTAGCCCCTTGAAAAAAAAATCCTTCATAGTATTTTGATACTTGTGTATCCTAGTTATGGATTTCATTTAGGTGAAGAACTACAGACCACAGTATGCCCATCAGAGACGATGTTGGTGGCCCTTTCTTTTTTCTTTGCATAAAGAAATGGAAAACCATGTATCCCAATTATGCTAGTGCTATGTCCATGGCTGTTAGAATTGATTCTAACCTCAAAAACATAAAATCTTGTTGAAGGTACATCAATTATCAAAATTTTCTAAGCACTCAAGGTAGTTAACAAGATATTTTGGCACAAAATTAGGTATTTAAAAGCATAGCTATTGTGAAAAAGGGATTCCAATCTATCTCCCCCAACTTAATCCACTTTAATATACACCATCTATCAAAAGTGGGCTCTTTAATTTTGGTTCTATTCCAAGTGGTTAATCCATTTATTCTACCAACTTCAAATTTTTCAATCATTGATGGGTTGAAGCTAATGAAAAGGGAGACTCTCCCTTTCAAATCTGATCATAAACACACATAAAACACAATGCAAGAAGGCAACAAATTATCAAGAAACACATAATATGGAAGAGAAATCTGCAATATGTATTATGTTCAAAATTTGAAAATGAATTACATAAACATGGAGCTCATATGCTCCCATCCAATATGGGCTTCACACATAAAAAAATCTATAGCTTAACATTTTGGCTTCATTTCGGAAACATCTGGGTATGCAACCACCAAATCTCCAAAATCCTCCTTCTCCTTGAATGAGAAAGCATCATTCTATAGAAATTGTGTGAGAAGAAGCCACTATTGGTTTATGAAACAACCTCTAATAACGACCTTGAATTTCAACACCCAAATTGAGGAGGAATAAGAAAATAAAATATAATATAATTCCTTTCATTTATAACCTTCACATGGGCTCCTAACTTCTAGCCAATCACATTGGTCAATTATGACACCTTCTTTGACTCTCAGTGGCCTTGACGGCTCCAAATACAGACATGCAAAAACATGCAAATGCATGCATAACATGCACTTGAAAATGCAAGCACATGCACTCTAAGTGGTCCCCACCAATAATGGGACATGCCCAAGAGGGGTATTTCCCAATTTTTCCTTATAAAATATTCATAAATGCATAATTCTAACCAAAATTACAATCATAATTTTATCCTAAGAGAAATTATAAAGTTGCAAATAAAAATATTTATTCTCCTAACCCTAAGCCCTTATTGAAAATAAAACAATTAAAAAAACAATATTTTTAGTGATAGAGGATTGTCATTTCACCTTGGATGATCTTGCATCAAACATGTCCCAAGTAGAAAGAAATTTTTCATGAGTTGCACTCAGAAACATTTGTAGATCCTATGTCTATCTTGGATTCACCTCATTTCCTTGTCCACCAGAATCTTTTTGTGCACCACTCTTTGCAAACTTACAACATCACCATGTTTCATCCTTCCTCTACTACCTGCCATGTAATTCAAAGCATCAAATTTTTTTTCCAACCAATATACTTCATCAAAATCAAAAATATCAATTAAACTTATACCTCCTCCTTCATCAAAACAAATGTATTTATTTGCATCATTTTTTGTTCTATCTTTTCCATCTCTTTCTAGTATGTCCCCTTCATGAAATTCCACTATTTTAATGCCCTCTTAAAGACATGACACTGTTGCAACCTAGTTTCTTTCACTCAAGATAGCATTAGTAATACCATCAAAAGACTCAATTTCTACATTACTTGACAAGGAATCATGATCACTAATTAAAATATTTTCATTTGAGCCACTGTTCTCAAGAAATGATTCTTCAAAAAACTCTCCATTAACCTTCACACTCCACTCTTCCAATTCAACTTTATCAAAAGTAATTTCTTCTACAACAAAATTATCTATTCCTTTACTCTCTCATCAAAATAAACAATAACATTGGATTTTACCTTACCCTTTGCTACTACCTTCATTCCCTGCGAGATCTCTGCTTCAATCTAGGTCAACAAATCACCTTTCTCATCTTCATCATGGTTAGTGTTAATAAATCCAACATATTCATTCCTCATACTATATAAAGGCTTTATTTCATCAACCAAAAAAGACCTTGCATCATTGCAAACCTTACCTATTTCTTATTTCAATGGATTCAATTTGTGTTTCACTCCTTCCTTCGTCAATGTGTATGTGTTGGCATAACCATTATGCATTTCCTTCCTATCAAATTTCCAATGCCTTCCTAACAAAATATGACATGCATTCATAGGAATAATATCACATAAAATTTTATTTCTATAACCTCCTATATTAATATTTACCAAAAAAAAATCTCTAATCAAAACTTTCCTATCATCTCGTAGCCATGCTATCCTATATGGATGCAGATGCCTTATTTTCTCTAGCTATGATTTTCTCACCATCTCTTCAAAAATGAGATTGTTCTTACTATCTCCATCTATGATGACATTACATACCTTGTTTTGGCACTTGCATCTTGTTCTAAACAAACTTTTTCTTTTAATGGATTTATCATCTTCATTCAAGAGGGTTTTCCCTATCATTAAAGTTTCACCATCTTCTGCTTCTTTCAAATGTGATGATCCTACATCTTCCTTATTCACATTTGTTGCTCTATTTTTATTTTATGATCTTCTTAGATGATTCTTTCCTCTTCATGAGGATAGTAATATGCTCTATGATCCTCTTCTTCACACTTAAAATAGGTACCTCTGAAGGTTTCTATTCCAAAACCTCTACCTGATCTTCATCTACCTCTTGGATTTTGATCTCTAGGACCATATGATTCATAATATCTCTAATTTTTGCTGCTGCCTTGGTCTTTTTTTTTTTTCTAATTTTTTTGACTATTATCTTCTCCATATGTTCTTCCTTCAACCTCTTCATCATAGCCTCTTCCCTTTTGCTTACTTTCATACCTTTTGTTCATTCTTACCTCAATTTTTTAAGGAAATTTGATATGAATCTTCCATAGTGTAAACTCTCACCAAAGTCATCTCCTCTTGTATTCTTGGTCTCAAACCATTAATATATCTTGCATCCTTCTCCTTAGTTTCTTTAGCATGTCATGTTAGATAATCAAGAACCTATGAAACTCCTCCATATATTATTTCACTCTTCTTGTTCCTTGCCTCAAAATTTGCATCTTAAATTGAGTACCTCCAACTCATAATCTACTGGAATAAATTGTCTTTTCATCTTTTCTACCATTCTATCCCATCTAGAAACTTTTTGTTTCCATATTATTCATCTTTCAAGCTAAATTTCCTTCCATCAAATACTAGCATGCCCTTTTAGTTTTATTTTTGCAAACCTCACCCTGTGAGGGTCTTCAATATCTTCAAACTCGAAGAACGCCTCCATATCATTAATCCAATCTATCAACTCTTTGGGATTCAATATTACACTAAATTTTGAAACATCCATCTTTGGCTTCTTCCCAATTTGTGCAATGGCTCTCAACAATCTGATTTCTCCAAGATCCATTTGATCATGTTATTCCTCTTCAACTTCATCTTCACTATTTTCTCCTTCTCTACGCACATCTCTTCTGTGAATCTCTTCCTATAAAACCTCAAATTTCCTTCTAAGAGCTCTAAATTCATCTCTTGGAGGATCTCTTCCTCCTCCTCTACCTCTACCTCCACCTCTACCACATTGGGAAACTCTTGGAAGTATTGTAATCTTCACCCACAACTCATAGTTCATGCTACAAACAACCTTTCTTCAACACTCTATTTATAGACTCATAATAGCCTATTCTGATACCATTTATGAAAAGAGAGAATCTCCCTTTCAAATATGATCATAAACACACAAAAAACACTATGCAAGAAAGCATGAAATTATCAAGAAACACATAATATGGAAGATAAATCAGCAAAATGTATTATGTTCAAAATCTGAAGATGAATTACATAAACATGGAGCTCATATGCTCCCATAAAATATGGCCAATATTTTCCCTTGATTTGATTTAAATATGAGTAATTTTGGCATTAAATATTATTAACTTGACATTTTTGAGAAAACTATCTTAAAATAAATGTGACTTGAATTTGGGAGGTAAGTTCTATCAATCTCTTTTGTATATTTATGCCCACATAAAACTTACCAATTGATTATGCTTGTGCATTGAAATTATCATTTGTCAATAAATTTAATAAGGTAGCATCTTACTATCTTATAATAGGGTGGTGAAGCAATGAAATGTAAGCTCCTAACTCAGTGAAAATTACTTAATATATCCCAAGAATAAATCAAAATGCTAATTTTAGTGGTAAAGATGTCATCCCCAACTCACCTTACATTAATAAAGAAAATGGTTATCATATATAATACTTT
Source organism: Sequoia sempervirens (assembly GCA_007258455.2). Lineage (NCBI taxonomy): Eukaryota > Viridiplantae > Streptophyta > Pinopsida > Cupressales > Cupressaceae > Sequoia > Sequoia sempervirens. Next base: position 32,930,396 of record VDFB02256132.1, on the reverse strand, counting down.
TCCACCCAATCTTTCAAAAATTTAATGATCAAGAGATCATTTTTGCTAAATAATTCAACTTCCTTCCCCTCACCTCCCCCGCCCCCTTTTTGCATTAATTAGGTGTTTCAATATTTTCATTTTATTGGATTATGATAATTGTTTGTTGGTTAGTTTTGGTAAGATTGATTTAAAATTATTATTTTTTAATTGATTTTTTTTGGGTATATATTCTGTTAAAATCTAGAATACGATTTTAGTTTTATTTTTAAAGAGTGTTATATTTTTCAATAAGTCTTGATTTTAGGTAAAAAAATTTTGAATAATTTAATATCACCACTCATTCAAAGACCACATTAATAAGCTTTTATTCAACTTAGATAACAATTTCCTAACTTTTTTCTATTAAAATTTTAATTAAAATTTAAAAGTATTAGCTAGTTAATACTTTAATAATAACACATATGTTAGAGTGAATAATTTTTCTATTCACTATAATTAAGTGTACTTAGTTTGAGGAGGTTAGACAAAATCTTGTATTGTATGTGCAACCCTTACGCCTCTACAGATTACCAAATTTTTTGGTAAACCTCATGTACATACCTTTTGAGGTTGGAATACTTTCCATCTCACCTCAAAGAACACTCAACACTTGACATCAAGGTTGACTTGGTCAAATAGGTTGTTGTTTTGCACATTCCTAGTGATCTATAGGTTGAAACCTATAGGACACTTGTCCACTCATTTGTGCCACATCATGGGGCACTTGTCAATCTACATGATAGGTGGATTTCCTCTTCCTTGCCTATATATACAAGGCTTCCTCATTCATACATTTGGGTTGACTCAATACATGATTTGCATTATTCACTTGTGTTTGTTATTTTCTCCATTAATTTCCTAATTCTTGGGCTATCCCACAAAACTGGTTTACAATTCCATTGACGAAGGAAAATTGAAAAAAAATCGCCATGGAGAAAATTTTGGGTTTTGAGGGGTTCAAATGAACTTAGGGTCCACATGAACCCAAAGGGAGTTCACTCAAACCCCCCTTCGAGTGAATCCTCTTACATGATGGGTCCCACATTTTGCACGTTGCCCAAATTGAAAAAAAAATAAAATTTTGAAAAAAGTGGGGTTCTCTTGAATGCCCCTTCGTTTGAAAATTCAAAGGGGGTTTGCTCAAAGGGGGGTTCGAGTGAACCTCCCTTTTTCCCCCTTCTCCCCCTCTAGCACAAAATTTCTGCAAAATATTTCCCTTTGAAGCTCAATTTGAGGATGAAAATGGAGGAGACTTCATAGACCCAACTGGATGATGGTAGTCCTTGGAATGAGCTATCCATCGAATATAATTTTAATATGTTTTGGTTTATATGTATTTGTTTTTTTAGTTTGATTTAACATAGGTTTTTCACCGAAAATCAAGCTCTCTATTATGCACATATGGAAAAATAGTAAAATATCATAATTAAACTCTAAAAAAGGTTTTTCATCGAAAATCAAGCTCTCTATTATGCACATATGGAAAAATAGTAAAATATCATAATTAAACTCTAAAAAATGTGTTCGGGCTAGGTATTAATGTCCTTGTTCTGGTAAAAAAAAAAAGAATTTTGATAAATACAAAATAAGTTATGTTGTATTCGGTCTACCTATGTCTAAATTGTAATTGGTTTGACTTCAAAACTTGATTAAGGAAAAAATATTCAATAAAACACTATGAAACCAAATGAACTTGTTAGATATCATAGTTACAAATCTAAATTTAAAAAAACTAGATTTTTATACTTCTTAGAAAAAAATTTATGTTGTATACAGTGAGCATCACTCCTTAAAAGTAGTGTTTACTGATCAAAACTAGTTTTTGAAGGAGATGTAAAAAGAAATGCAATATGATTAAAAAAAAAAAAATTAAAAAAATTTAGAATCTATAGAAAAAATTTCACAAATCACTCTTTTGCATCATCTTCAAATTCTTCAAGGTTTAGTGGCTATAGGTGCCCAAAAGTGAAGATTTTGTTAAAAAAAATTAGTTCAGTGTCCAATTTGGCCAAAAATTGTAAACTAGTATCGTGGGATCACCCTTTTATATGGTATTAGAGCTTTAGGGGAATGTAGTTGTAGGCCATAAATTGCAGAAAATTTATTGTTTTTCTATTTTGTGACATTTGTTTTGTTTTTGTGTGTTAATCATCTGTAGGAAATCTTGAAACAGGTTTCTTCATGGAATCAAAACCATGACCCCAACTTTGACACAATTGGACTTAAACCATGTTTTAATAATCATGATTTGTGTTTAGTGAGCCTTTGAATTTATGTTTGCATGGACTAAGCGTTAAGTCTCTATGTTGTGCTTTGATAAACTTTGTGTGTTGCATTATAATTTGTTGTTCTCTGCTTGGTGAGAGGGACAATCTTGGCATTTTTAGACCTACAACCTTTGTTGTCATTTATTTCCTTTTTTGCAAGCTGTGTATACTTTTTGTAGGCTAGGAAACATCTGTTGGCCACAATTTGGAATTGGTGGGCTGCAATTTGGAAGGGGCATGCCTCAATTGGTAGGTGCAATTGAATTTAGAGGGTGCATTTGAATTTTTTGAAGGTGCCTTAAATCTATAGTGATCCACATATATCTGTGCATACATCTGAAGGCATGCTCCACATAACTCATGACTTTAACAAGTCATGATGTGAACATTTAGGCCACATTGTAAACATTGAGGTTGTGTCCTTTTATGCACAAGTTGCACCCTTTGAGGCATTTCAACTCCAGCATTAGGATTTGAACTTCAGAGGACACACTCATTGAGTTGATTTTCATTACACATGATGGGCATCATTTTTGGGTGAAAGGGGCTAGCACTATTATTTTTTATGGCCAAAAGGTGTAGCAAAAATTTTCACCCAAATCCACATGCAAGGGAAGCGAATAATGGTCAAAGGGTGTAGTAGAAATTTGTGCTCGGATCCATTTACAAAGCACCAAAATATGCACCCAAATCCAATTGCAAGGGCAACAAAATCTCACAACCCTCATACTCACCCAAAGATTGTGAAAATCCTAGCCTTGATCAATATCTCCCATAAGCATTCATTTTTTTAACATTAAATGTTTTCATTTTTTTAACATTAAATGTTTACATTTTATGTTAAATTAGTGGTTAATTTCTATATTAATCATTTAATTCCATGGTTATCTAATTACATAGTTTATTATTAAAGCTTGTATGGGGGGTATTTTTTTAAAAAAATTCATAATTTGCAAGTGGGTGGGGAGAGTCATTTAATGGGAGGGTTCATTTTCTGTTTTTGTCATTTTCTTGATATTTGGAAGACATACTTAATTTATGTCTTCATTATCTACCTCATGATGTAAATGACATAAAATTGTAAGAACTCATAACAACAACAACAAAAAATTTCAATGCACTCACATAAAGTGCCACAAAAATTGAATGTGTGTTCCTTAGGGCTCAAGGAATTTAGGAATTTTGTACTTGCACTGAATTATAAAGTGTAATGGGGGGTTGTGTAGAGATTTGATTTGTCATCATAGTAATGGATCCTCATGATTCTCACCTCATCGTGTGTGTTACCTTGCTTTTCCATCACAATAATGGATCCATGTGATTCTCACCTTAGGTGTGTGTGCCTTGATGCACACCCTTTTTTAGTTTCTTGTACATCTTTTATACCTAAGTTTGGGTCTAAATTCCTTGCACACTCTTGTGCCCTATTTCAATTATTCTTATTATATCTATTAGCATCAAAGGGGACTTATGGAAGTTTTATGCTAATGCTTATTTCAATGAAGTAGTAGAGCAACCTTCTTTTTAGCGGTCACATAGACTTTCTATCTTGATCTCTCATATAGGGGATTATTTTAGTGGATCATATCTTGTGATATTTTAGTACTCTTAATCATAGTACTATCTATATTTTAAAATTCATAGAGTTTGATTTCATTTATGTATTTATAGTTGAGTAGTGTCCATATGTCCACTCGTGCAGTTTTTTGTATCTCTTATCTTAATCTACATTTTTTGGAGGTTTGATGATTTCAATAGACACTAGTTCATCTTCGATAGATTTTAGAACTTCAACATCTTTCAGTGTTTCTCATCATGATGTTCCTATCTTAATGGCACATCTTTTCAAAATTTCTTAAATCATTCTCTTTCTCTTCTTTAGAGAGGAGTTTTGTTCCCACTAGGTTTTCTCTTTTTTCTCCATTTTTGAGAGAATGCATTCTACATGGGTACCTCACCAAGCCTCATAGTCGGGACCCATTTCTATCAATTTGCACTTTTGTAATCTCCCTAAGTATCACATAAGGGGGGGTGTTAGAGCGAATAATTTATCTATTCCATATACTTAAGTGTACTTAGGTTGATGAGGTTAGACAACATCTTGTCTATCCTAATTTGCAACCTTTAGGTCTCTAGAGGTTACCAAGTTGTTTGGAAAAACTCATGTATCTACCTTTTGAGGTTTGAAGACTTTTCATATCACCTCAAAGGTCACTCAACACTTGGCATCAAGGTTGATGACTTGGTCAAGTAGGTTGTTGGTTTGCATATTCCTAGTGATCCATAGGTTGACACCTATAGGACACTTGTCTACTTATTTTTGCCACACCATGGGGCACTTGTCAATCCACATGATAGGAAGATTGCCTCTTCCTTGCCTATATATTTAAGGCTTCCTCATTTGTATATTTGGGTCAACTAAATACATGATTTACATTTATAACATGTGTTTGCTATTTAATATCCATTAATTCTTATATATTTTAAATTTAAGTTTATATTTAAAGTTTAGATAGGGTATATAAGTGTAAAGGATAAAAATTTTCTACTTGTTCTTTTAACTCTTAGCTTTTTATACTTGTTTTCAATTTTTTTGTCATTATATTGTCCTAGTGTTAATTTGATTTATTTTGTGGCTAAGTTGACCTGAACCTTAATTCTATTCACCATTACCCTTCTTAGCTATTTTTAGTCCAAGTTCATTTCTTTTTCAATTATTTATGTACCTTGGAATATATTGCATGCATATATCTATCTCTTAAACAAGTTTACACCTACATTCTAGTCCTCTAAATTTAAATATTATTCCTTTTTTATTGATCTAATCTTTTTTAAAAATATAATTATTTTTCATAATCTTGTATGTAAAACTAACTTAATTTGAACACCTACAATACTATATTTAAGGACCACCCTAAGAAATTAATTCTTTTTAATTTATTAAAGAATATTGTTTCACATCATTACAAAGAATTTTCATAGCTTGTATTAATATCACATCAACAAATATTAAACATCAATTTAAAATTTTTGAACTTTACTATTTTACATGACATATATTCCAACTTTGTTTAACCAGTTATGAAGGAAGCTCTCATACTTCCCCTTTTCACGCTTTGATATTATTCATCACCATTAATCTAAATCATGAAAATTGGTTGACCTAAGAGAATATATGTACCTATTGAGTTTACAAACACATGAATATCATCCTCATATGCCCCACTAATATATTATAACTCTAAAAAAGTCAAGGCAATAAAATCTTTAGGTGTGCATGAATAAAATTAATTTTCACACAATGTAATTTAATAAAAGACAATAGATGAAGATTACAACAATTAAGATTGAACTATAATTTTTCTTTGTCAAGTTTCAAATTTTGAGATAATCATCAAATCAAGTCCATTGATTTTGTAAAAGAAGCAAAACAATTAAAAACATCGTCTACTTCATTTTTTCTCCATTAGATAAAAAATAAATATCTCTAATCTTTTTATTTAATTCTTATATATTTATACTAATTATTTATTTTAATTCTAGTTAATAGTACAATATAAACTAGTCCATAATAAATTTAATTGTTATATTGGCTAATTAAAAAATGATGAATAATGCCTAGCACAAAATTTGAAAATAGAACTATTGAAATGGCTATTGAACACACTACCACATGCAAATAAATCTTTGCAAAATGAACAAAGGGACCTTTTTGTATTGAAAGAGTTCCTAGGATTTCTTGATTAAAGGTAGTCTTAGCTATCCCAAGACTCTGGAATGTCAGGTCTTTCCATACTAGGTTTACTCAGGGTTGTGCAAATTGTTGTTAATAATAAGGGGCTACTGGTTATAAAACTAAGTTGAAACTTTGACAAGATGAAGCAACACACAAATTTAACGGATGTAACATGCATCACTATTGATACTTCATTAATCCATATCATTTAAAAGAAAACTATTGAAAGATCATATTTCAGAGAGAAAAGAGCCTAAGAAGTTAAATGCTCCTAGCTATTATATACACATTTACCAAGAAAATACTAAATAAAAACATAAACCATTTTGAATCTCACTAGACTACTTCACATCTACATACCGAATAGTGCAATAAGTTTAAAGAAGAGAACCATTCATAACTAGAAGAGAATTAACATGCACCCAAATGTGGCACAACACGTATTTTTTGATAGGAACAAACAATACTCAGCTACATGCATGATTTATGATCAGAAAATGTTTCTCAAATTTTCTTTGATATTAGAAACTTCTATAGTAAATGTGTGATCCCACAAAGCTGGAATACAATTTTTGGGAGATTCTGATTTTTGTTGAAATCGCATATTTTTAGAAAATATAATGATTTAAGCCTTAAAAAGCTCCATTTAAAGCATTCCAATTGAAGATGGCTTGATAAAACTACCTTAGATCAAACCCCCTTGGATAGAATCCCGCTAGTTTTAAACCATACATATAATAGAGTCTCCTTTACACCTATCAAAATGTTGATAAAAAACTACTTTTGATTTACCTTTTGGGGGATCAAATGAATTCATTTAAAATTTATTTTTTGTAAGTATGTAGTCCTTATTATAAGCTTCCCAAAAAGTATAATTTTAAATAAATTTAATTTTATTATTATATTTATTTTTTTATTTCTTGTGAATGTAGATTTTTTACCAAAAAATCAAGCTCTATGTTCCACACATGTGGAAAAATAGAAGATTATCATTTATTTATTTTTGAAAAATATGAGTGCACTAGATATTGAAGTTCTTGATCCAACAAAAAGAAAAATTTAATTTTGATGCATACAAAAAAAGTTGTGTTATATAGTCCGCCTATGTCTGAATTGTAATTGCTTTGAGTTCGAAAATTGATTAAGGAAAAAATATTCAAAAAACAATTATGAAACCAATTGGAATCACTATATATCATGGTTAAAAATCTAAATTTGAAAAAAATATAATTTTATCCTTCATGGAAAAAAAGTTGTGTTATACAGGGAGCGTCACTCCTTAAAAATGGTGTTTACTAAAAAAAACTAGTTTTTGAAGGAGATCGAAAAAGAAGTGCAATATGATTCCAAAATTTTTGAAAAAAATATATTTGAATCTATAGACAAAATGTCACAAATCACAAGTTTGCATCATCTTCAAATTCCTCACAGTTTAGCTACTATAGGTGCCTGAAAGTGAAGATTTAGTTAGAAAATAATAGTTTAGTGTCTAGTTTGGCCAAAAATTGTAAACCAGTATTGTGGGATCACCCAAACACTAGTTTTTACACTGGAATTGAACATAAAACATGAAATAGAAGTAAAATTGGTGATTTGAAAATCTTAAGTCAAATGAGTTCAACAAATTTTGATAATTTAAAATGAATAAAATCATATCCTTTATAGAACATAGGGCATCACTAATTAAGAACAACACATGGCTACGTGAAAATAAGCCAATAAAAAAATAGCACATGGCACATAACCCTAGGTAGCACTTAGAAGATATTTATCCTAGCCTTTGAAATAAGTCAAAGTTACTTTGAATTCCTTCACTATAATTGGAATGCTTGAAAATTGTGGGAAAATACACATTAGGTTCACTTTAGTATTCAAAATTGTGAGAAAAAGTCATTGACACTTTGTTTCAAAATTCCTAACCCTAATACTAAGTTCTAGCTCTAGGAAAATGTCTGCTAATGTATTTTGGGAAAACATATCATTGTGTCAACTTGTCAAAGACCCGATTCTTCCTTTTCTTAGTTACCCAGTACTCTCCTTTGGGTATTTCTTTTGTGGAATCATCTTCAGGTTCCACACCTTTTCTTTTATTACGACCTTCCCACGAGAACTTAATCTATGTGAGCACCTACATTTTTGCTACAATTCGCTACTTATCAAAAACTACATCAATATGTACTCCATATTATTTCAATCCATAACATTTAAGTCTTTAATCCCCTTATTAGAAGAAAGCATTATTAAAATCATGCTTATACAATCTTAACCCTTTCTAAACTTGTGATTACTATAATGTGTTTTCCACCTTTTTGTATATTCTAGCTTACATAGTTTTTTGGATTTTTAGCCTTATTGAGAATCCTTGAACATTGCACTAGGCACTTACTTTTGCTATGGACTTTATGCATACCCAAGTATTTGAATATCTAGTTACTTGAATACCCAAACAAACACCCTCCTAGAACATTAGCCACAACAACAACTTGAATCATAAGGCTTTGGTGGCATGCCCTTTACGCCTTACACAAAAATTTTGTAGACCCACAAAACTTTATACTATACACCCAAAAACTCCAATCCTGCTATATGGTAACTCTACCTACCAACTGCTCAGGTGGTAAGTCACAACCTTTTGCACTTAATGTCTTAGCCATTCCCTTCTCACTTTATAGAGCTAGTATTTTTATTTTGTGTGCCCAAGATTTTGTAAGAAACTTGGGGCATGTTGTCTAATCACACAACAACTAGCAACCAACAAAACCAAATTTAAAATAACAAGAAACCCAATAACACCACCAAACTAAAATTTATAACCATTTTCCAAAATAATTCGTTAAGTCTATTCAATTATCAGAATATGAATTATGAAATTCCTTAAAGAGAATCATTGTGTGCTTTGATCAATTTACCACCTATGAAGATTAACAAAAGAATTGGGTTTCTCATATCAAACTACGTGATTTGATTTATCCTTCTAAGCCAACCTTGGATATTTCCTTGCTACTAGTCAAACCTTCCACTTCACCTGCTCAATATTGAACCTCATGCGCACACCTAGACAATTTCTAACACACTTGATCTCAGATAAGGAATTAGAATGATGATGGTTCAATTATTGAGACGTAAATTTATTAAATTTAGTTTTTAGAAGCGCTTCCCTTAATTCTACATAGATTTGATCAAAATTTAATTTGATTTAACATTTTGAGCTTTGGAATTTGGAATTAAACCAACCTGGCATGCATTTTCAAATTTTATACAATCTATCATTAAATACAGGAGTACTACCTTCCTATCTCATGCTTTATCTATAGATTGATCATTCCACTCTTAAAGTAAGCATCCTGCAATTTCTGCAAACTCAGTAAAATGGATACCCTTGTATGTCATACCAATTCATGGAGGAAAACATGATTCTTAGGTAGGATAACTAGCCAATGCCTTAGGGAAGTGTTTTATATTAGAACTAGGATGACAAGGGTGGCATTAAGGATGATGCTTGGAAATGATTTTATGGATCACAAGGAGTGTTATAGAGTGAATTATAACTTTCCCTCTTGCTTCATTGCTTCATTGCTAGATATTGGGCTCTCAAGGGAAGAAGTGCAGGTGGTTGCCACCATGATCATCCTTTGAGACTGCCTAGGCAACCTAGACTACATGCTAGAGGTAGCACAACTAGGCATAGTGGTAATCATTGTTGGGGACATTCCTTTTTACTTGAATGAAGGAGTAGTTATGCCCCAAATTCCTTTGATAAGAAAATTACAATTGGTGGACCTTGATGAGCACCAACACAATGCTCATTTGGGATATCTACTCCTAACGAACTGTCAAAATTTTTGGTGCACAAAATAATACAAAGTTGTTGCTCTGTTTCCCAATCAGCTAGGAATACACAAACAAAATGCAGAAGCACAAGGATACATGCAACTTTCTTTTTAGTATTCAATAAGCTAGAAATGAAAAATACATAAAATATTACTAAACATAGATATTTAGAAAATAAACTCTAAGCTACATATTTCAAGTTGTTGGGAGCCTTCATGAGCTACTCACATAGACAAACAACTTTAGGAGCTACTAGGAGCTCACTGTCAGGAGCTACACAGATCTCTTTTAGGAGCAATCACTACTCAAATACAAAAAATATATATAGCTGCCGCTATTCAGAAATTTCTCTGAATCACACAGAGAACAAATAGAAACATTCCTCTTCAGATTGCTACTGCTCAGGAAATCTTCTTCTTGAACTGGAAAAAATAACTACCTTCAATTCCTTTTTTCTATTCAACATTCCCTCTCAAAAATTTTAAATTACCTACCACCATTAATTTGGAGTTCAAAAATTCCTATCACATTTACTTTTGGAGTTGTCAGGAGCTACAAGGATGGAGATCCCAAAAACTGTCATTGAAAATGGGGGCTCCTGATGGGTAGGTGAACCAACTGGGGGAACTGACGTGAGAGTAGGAGGCTTCAAGAGAAATTAATTTTCCAACACTCCCCCTTTGTCCTAAGCCTACGAAAAAAAATCAATCCTGATCCAAATCAACAATGCCCAATTTTCTCTTTAGGCACTCGAAATTGTCCTTGCTCAAAGGCTTGGTGAATATGTCTATTAGTTGTTGCTCAGACCCACAAAATTCCATTTTGATGTCACTATTTTCAACTAACTCTTTGATAAAATGATACCTAATTTCAATGTTCTTACTTCTTCCATGAAACACAAAAATTTTCATCAAAGCTATTGATGAAACGTTGTCACAAAAGATTATTGTTCCATCCTCTTGTTCTTCTCTCAAATCTGCCAAGATTCTTCTTAGCCAAATAGCTTGACATGCTACTACATTTGCTACTATATACTCAGCCTCTAATGTAGATAGGGAAACTATGGGTTGTTTCTTGGAATCCCATGAGATAGCTCCCAAACCCAAGTGAAATACATAGCCCGATGTGCTCTTCCTATCATCCAAAAATCCTGCCCAATCACTATTCATGTATCCAATTATCCCAAACTCATTTGCTACTATGTACAAAATTCCATATCCTTTGGTGCCATTCACATACCTTAGGATTCTTTTACCCGCTTGCCAATGGGTGTCTCTTGGATTCTCCATAAATCTGGAAATAAGACTCACACTATGCATTATATTAGGCCTAGTTGTAGTCAAATACATCAAACTTCCAACCAAACTTTTAAACATGGTCAGATCCACATTGCTACTGCAATCTTCCTTGCTCAACTTTAGACTTATGGCTATTGGTGTTGGGGTAGGCTTTCTTTCAAACATTCTAAATCTCTTCAAGATCTCATTTGCATATTTTTCTTGAGAGATAAATATACCATCATGCATTTGTCTTACTTCTATGCCTAGAAAATATCTCAAGAGACCTAAATATGTTATTTCAAACTCTCTTTTCATGGCCTCTTTAAAATCAGCAATGAGGAAATCATCATCCCCAGTGAAAACTAAATCATCAACATACAAGAAAACAATCAAAATTTTACCATTTGTTTCCTTGATGTAAAGGGTGAGGTCACCATCACTTTTGCTAAAGCCATTGCTCATCAAATATGAGTTAATCTTGTTGTACCATGCTTTTGGAGCTTTCTTCAGCCAATAAAGAGCTTTCTTTAGCCTATACACCTTGTTTTCTTGGCCGGAAACTTCATATCCAAATGGCTGCTCCACATACACTTCCTCTTTCAACACTCCATTTAGGAAAGTGGATTTCACATCCATTTGAAACACCTTCCACTTGTCCTGGGCTGCAATTGCTATGATTGCCCACAAAGTTTCCATCCTTGGAACAGGGGAAAGTGTCTCATTATAAACTCTCCCAAACTTTTGTTTGTACCCCTTGACAACTAATCTTGTCTTATGCCTCTCTATTCTTCCATTGACATTGTATTTGGTCTTGTAGACCCATTTCACCCCAATAACTTGCTTGTTGGAAGCAAAATCAGTTAACTCCCATGTGTTGTTTCTCTCTATTGCATCAATCTCCTCATCGATGGCCTCACACCATTTCTCCTCTTTCATAACATCCTCAAAATAAACTAGATCACTATGAGAAAATAATACAAAATTCACACTCTCATCAAATTCTTCATAATACCTTTCATTTTGGTAGATTTCCCTTAGAATCTTGGTCTTCTTTGGAATTAGGGAGGTGAGAGTAGGGTCTGAACTTTCACTACTATTGTTTCTTTGCTGAACAGGCTGGTTTAGAAGCTGTCGGGAGCTCTCAGGAGCCATCCAGAGTTGTCAAGAGCTTTCGGGAGCCAATCTTCTGGCTGTCTCTGGCTGCTTGCCTTTCTATTTGCTCACTTCATGAGCTTTCAAGAGTTTTTGGGAGCTCTCTTTAACCAAATCCTTGACTGTCTGTAACTATCTTCCTGACTGTCTACCTACTTCAGGAGCTTTCAAGAGCCGTCGAGATCTTTTAGGAGCTCTTCCAGAGCTTTCAAGAGCTTGTCTGACGCTTTCAGGAGCAACTATAGGCTCATCTTGTTGAACTTAATGTTATATTTCTTCTTCTTCAAGAGCTATTGGGATTGGTTCTGAGCTGTCAGAAACTATCACTCCATCCCCATGACTCATCCTCTAGGAACTCCACATCTCTACTAATGACGATTTTCTTAGTGACCAGGTTATACAGCTTGTAGGCTTTGAAATCCTCACTGTAGCTCATGAAAATAAACTGCTCACCCTTGTCATCTAATTGTTTCCTCTTTTCTTTAGGCACATGAGCATATGCTTCACACCTAAACACTCTTAAGTGCTCAACTATCCACTTGTGTTTTTTCCATGCCTCTTGAGGGATTTTGTCATAGATCACCTTTGTTGGACTTCTATTAATCAGATATATAGATGTTGCTACAGCCTCTCCCCAATATTCAACTAGGAGTCCCTTTGCTTTCATCATGCTCCTTGCCATCTCCACGATTGTCCTATTCTTTCTCTCAGCCACTCCATTTTGTTGTGGAGTATAACTGGCTATTAGCACCTTCTTGATGCCATTTTGTTTGCAAAAAGTTACAAACTGATTGGAGGTATACTCTCCTCCCCTATCCGACCTTAGGACCTTGATCATGTTCCCACTCTCCTTTTTAGCCTGGGCCTTAAACAACAAAAACTTATCAAAAGCTTCAGATTTATGTTGCAAAAAAAATACCCATGTCTTATGACTATAATCATCAATAAAGGTCATAAAATATTGGATTTTACCAATAGATAAGGTTTGCATAGGGCCTACCAAATTTGTGTGCACCAGCTCCAATGGTGCTCTTTCCCTTGTAGAGTTGCTTGATTGAAAGGGCTGCCTATGTTGCTTGCTCAAAATGAAAGCCTCACACTTAACATTAGGCTCTACTATTCTTAGGTATGGACATTTAGGCTATGCTGCAACAATGGACTAAGATGAGAAACACGCCTCAATCTTCAAAGGAAACATCTTGTTCCTTGTCATTTGAAATGCTACAAACACCTTCATCCTCTCATTCTTGTCATAAATAATGCATTGACCCTTCTCCATCAACACTCTATATCCATTTTGGATTATCTGTCCAACACTCATGAGGTTATGCTTTAACCCAGGAGCAAGAAATACATTTTGTATCTTCTTCTCACCTTGCTTGGTGTGGATCATAATAGATCTGTTAGCTCTCAAAAACGCAGGTAAGAATACCTCAAGAGGCTGCCAATCTCTTGGTACATTTTAGGGTAACAGACAAAGCCAAATGGTTTAAGCTTTCTACTCTTTAGGTGTTGTTGAACCTAGGTGGGTGAACTTGTATGAATAAAGCAGACTTGATGTGCTTATCTCTCTTGAAATGTTTTGCCCACAATGGCAGGTGGAAGTGGACAAATGAAATCAAATTTGGTATAAATTGTATACAATATTAAAACTAAAACCTAATATGTTCAGTTAAAAAATGTAAAGAAAATGAATGAATCTAAATGGTGAAATGCAGAGACTAGTGCCTTATTGGGTATGCGGAGTCAAATGAAATAGAAATGGGAAACTTATTTTCTGGAGAACACTCAAATTGTTTGGCATATGTTTTATTTATAACTTGTATATACATGCAAGACTGTGATTACTAAGCTCTTTTTAATGATCCAGATGAATTTCCCTAATTATTGTAATTAATCAAAAGGATTTAATCCCTCCTTGAAAGAACCAATCAATTAACCACACAGATACAACAAATGTGCACTGATAAAATAAAGATAAACTTGTTATATCAATTTAAACAACCAGAAAGCATCAATCCTAGAGACAACTTAGTAATAATTTCAATGAGCACAACAGACAATTGGCACCAGAAATGAGCAGCCACATCAACTGATTTTCATTGATATCTCCATTTTGAAATCATACATCATAGTCTATGTTCTAAAATTTTTATTCTATTGAATCCATTCCTACCTATCTACTGTATATCTCCGATCTAAAAATTATATCCTCTTCTACAATCAAAAATGGATATTTATACATTTGTTTTTGAAAAGACACATTGCTTCACATTCCAATGTTGGCAAACAACAGTATTTGGGCCTTTGTTAATACTCACCAAATATTCGCTATGACACCTTGTAGTTATGCCAAAGTCCAAAGTCCTATCGATAGATATCCCTTTGATCCTTTTGTTTCGCTGTGACCCATGGAGTCAGGGAGACATCTCATAGATCACCTTATGTCTCACCGAGATATGTTCTTTTGTATACTTTCGGTCGCTGTAACATTCTGTTGTCGAGAAGAGGTTTCATAGAATACCTTTGTCTTGCTGAAGTACCCCATGGTGCATTCTTGTCGCTGAGACATAACCACCCTTTCACCAATGAAATTAATCTTACTGATGAAATAAATTTCATCGGAAAGACTATGAATCTTCAAAAAGACTCATACCGATGCCAAATGTCTTGCCAAACCCGTTCCTCTAGATTACTCTATTCGGTGAGACTCTCCCCAAAGTATTCTATCGGTGTAACTTTCAACTTTCGGTGGAACTCATGACGAAGATTTCTTCTCTTTTTGATGAAAATCTCTATTTGTGCGACTTTTGAGTCAGAAAGACTACATAGCTTCTTCCCGATAGCCCTTGGTATAATTCCCTTGTGTTTTGTCGGCGAGACCAAATGCGTTCACCAAGACCTCTCTCTAATGCAAAAGTTTCTCATCGAGATGTATATCCTTATTGACAGTCGACAAGACACATCAAATTTTCCAAGACGACGCACTGAGGACACAACTCTTGCCGAAGTGTTTGCTCGTTCTGCGATATTTGGTGAGACATGAAGAGTTCACCGAGACTTCACCCAAAAGAAAATCTCTTGCCGATATGCGTATCCTTCTGCTTCCGGTCAGTGAGACATAAAAAGATCAATAAGACATCACCCCAAGACCCCTTAGTTTGGTCGATAAGCCTCCTCATGCATTGGTCGGTGAGACACGACTCATTCGGTGAGACCTCACTCAGTGATATCACTCTCGCCGATATGAATTTTCCTTTGTCGCCAAAACAATGAACAATATCCTACCGAAAGGTACCTACATGTGAATTCCAATCGCTGTGACATCCATGAGGTCTTGCCGATAGGCAACAATAGATGTATATTAACAAGAATGCATTATGGTTTGAGAAGACCTTGATAATCTCATGCGGATATGGACTATAATGTGAAATATTCAAGAATCAATGGATTTTATGGGACAAATATGGGAAAAATGTGAGCAAAATATTATGAAGAGAGGCCCCAAGCATATGGTGAGGACTCGATTGGAAACTTAAGGATATGAAAAGCTTGTGAAATTATTTAGAATTTTATAGTTCTTATAGTGGCTCTGTCTGGGGATGAATGGTTGTGAGATCATTACAAGGATCTAGATTTCTGGGTGAGCAGACCAAACTCAAGGTGATGGATTATGTGAGCAAGATGGAATGAATGAAAATGAAAGTGACCCTACACTACTGTACATGGAAAAAATTATTTTGAAAGAAGGAAAGTCAGGATTGTCCATGTACTGGCAAGTCATGTTCCTTTTATTTCCCAAACTACTGTGCATGGAAGATAGAGTTTTGAGAGGATTGTCAAGGATTGTCCATGCACTGGCAACCCTTAATCCTCTATATTGTTCAAGAGAAAAAATGCTTCAGAAATTTCCCATGTACAGGAAATTCCTAGTCTTCACCAACCATATTCTGTAGATAGTATGAATCTTCACCTTTCTTTCCAACAACAACAAAAGGTCCCAGCCACAAGGCTTCAAACTTCCCATGCTTGCCCTTCTCCTGGCACCTTGCATTCCACATCAATACCAAATCACTTTCTCCAAATTTTCTATCCTTTGCCTTCTTATCAAATAGATACTTCATCTATGTCTATAACTTCATGTTTTGGTTTTGGGAAACTCTCCTTATTTGATCAAGTTCAGCTAGTTGCTCCATTCTTTCCTCCATAGGTTCTGGAATATCCAAATCTTCCTGAAGGAAAAACTTGTAGACTAGTAACAAATTCTGCAAAGGCATCCTGGCCTGTGTTCTGTACACTAATTCAAATGGAGATTTTCCAATTGCCTTTTTTAAAGTAATCCTATAAGCCCAAACAACTAGTTTTAATTTTGAATCCCAAGCTTTCTTGTTCTGACCTAACATCCTCCTTATAATCTTTAGAAGACTCTTATTACTAGACTCTATTTGACCATTAGCCTATGGATGGTAAGGGGCTGCATAAGAAATGGTAATGCCATATGTGCCACAAATATTTCTAAATTCATCTGATCTGAAACACATCCCATTGTCAGTGATCAATCTTATTGGTGTACCAAATCTGGTAATGATGTTATCCATTAGAAAATTTTTCACAACTCTACTTGTAGCCTGTTTAGCTGGGATTGCTTCAACCCATTTGGTAAAATAATCAGTGGCCACCAGTATCCACCTATGTCCACCACTTGATTTTTCTTGTACCTCTCTAATGAAATCAATTCCCCATTGATGAAAAGGGGCATCAGCCTGCAAGGGTCGAAGTGGAAAAGCTCCCTGATACTTCAGTTTTCCAAAGAATTTCTGGCAGGCCTCACATTTTCTTACAAATGTAAAAGAGTCATTAAAAACTCTTGGCAAGTAATAACCTGCCTTGAGAATTTTATGCGCAGTTGTCTTTGTTGAGCAATGTCCTCCACAAACCCCTTCATGCATTTCACTTAAGACATTCCTAGCTTGTGATTCATCCAAACATAACAATAGTATACCATCCTTGTTCTTCCAAAATAGATCTCCATCCATGAAAACATACTTAGATGCCTGCAACTTCAGAGTTCTTTTTTGGCTGTCACTCAATCCTTTTGGACATTTCATGTATTTAAGGTAATGCATGATATCTACATACCATGGAGTATGCTCAATGCTTGCAAATGCAGTCTCTTCTTCTACATTGCAAATTTGATTTGCTTCAATGTTAGCTTCAGTCATCAACTTAGCCAAGCCCTGACCTCTTACCAATTTAGTAATTTGTATCTCCATGTCAAACTCTTGAATTTTGTTAATCCATCTGCATCTTTTTCCTATTACTTCAGACTGTGTCAGAATATCCTTGACAGCTGCATGAGGGACATAAGCAACCACCTTTGCTCCAACAAGATATGGCCTGCAAGCTTTTACAACTTTCACTAATGCAAATGCCTGCTTTTCCATTATATCATATTTTAATTCAGACCCCTGTAATGACTTACTGAAGAAAGACACAAGCTATTCATGACCTTCCCCATTCTTCTGTAACATAACAGTACCAATGGTGTGCATTGAAGCGAATGAAAATATCTGAAAAGGTTTTGCAAAATATGGAGATTTAAGGACAGGAGCTTCCTTGATGGCCCTTTTGATGGATATAAAAGCTTCCAAGGTTTCTGCAGTCCACTCTACCTTTTGTCCTTTCTTCAACATTTTTGATATGGGTTTAATGATCTCAGCAAAGTTAGAAAAAAATCTCCTAACAAAATTATTTTTTCCAAAGAATGACTGTATAGCCTTAATAGTTTTAGGGATAGGAATGTTATCAATGGCCTCAACCCTCTCAGGATCTATCTTAATCCCTTCTTTTGAAATAATATGTCCCAAGAGTTTACCCTTTATGACTGCAAAATGATACTTCTTAGGGTTCAAACTAATACCATATTCTAAGGCTTTAATAAATACCTTCTCCAGATGTTGAACATGATCTTCAACCTTCTTTGAATAAGCAATCAGATCATCCTGATACACCACCATGATAACATTGATCAAATCTACAAATGCCACATCCATAGCTCTTTGGAAGGTTGCTCCTACGTTAGTGAGACCAAATGGCATTCTTAGATAAACATATGTCCCCCAAGGAATTGTAAATGTCATATTATATTGCTCAGATTCTTTGACCTTGACCTGGTTATACCCTAAAAACCCATCCATCATAGACAATAGTTCACACCCTGTCACCTTATGCAATATAGCCTCCATATTAGGTAGGGGATAATTATCTTTGAGGGATGCCATGTTTAAATTTCTGAAGTCTACACACAGCCTGATGTCTCCATTTTTCTTCCTTATAGGAACCAAATTTGAGACCCACGTTGAGTGCCTAATTGGTTTAATGATTCCCCCATCTCTGAGCTTTGCCAATTCCTCCATCTTAGGATCCAATGTTGGATTTATGGGTCTTTGCTTTTGTCTGAATGGCTTAGCATCTGACCTCAATGGTATCTCATGTTGAAACAAATCTTCCCTGTATGTTTTTAGATCTTCATAAGACCATGCAAACATATGTTTATATTTTCTCAGCAACTCTATCAGCATTCTTCTAATTGTAGGGCTTATTTTTTTCCCTATGTACATCTTTCTTGGTGCAATTTTAGTTCCCAAATTGATTTCTTCAATATCCTCCCTATTTACTGGTGCTTGCTTTATGAGGGATTGATCGTTTCCATTATACACCCTCTCCAATGCCACTAAGCCTTTAGGAAGCTTATTTGTTTTAAGCTGTAAGATCTCCTTTCCAAATACTATTTGCTTCCCATCCATTTCCTCAACAAAGGCATTAAAATCAATTTCTTCAGCTTCATACTGATGTATACAGTGGAGGAATTTCAAAAGGTCAGTATCATCATTAAAGACCTGCCAACTATATATGTTATCAGGGACTGCAGGCCTTGTTTTGAACTCAATCTGTGATACTCTAGCCAATGTAATGTCATCTCTTTTTAGTGCCACATTTGCTAAAAAATATGCCATTATGTTTTTTGACCTCTCAATCCACTCAATTGAGAATGCATCAAATAACTCAATTGTGTCCCATACAACATTCTTGTATTGTTTCAATCTTTTATGTTTTGTTGCATATTTAGATCTAACTTGTGAAACAACCAACTTAGAATCCCCTAGAATAGTAAGCAACTTGATTTTATGTTTCACAGCTATATTCAAAACTGTTATTAAAGCTACATATTCTGCCACATTGTTTGTACATTCAAATGTTAACAGGAATGAATACTTAAATGTAATACCTTCAGGCGAAACAAACAAAATCCCAACTCCATTACCTTTCTGGCTGCATGCTCCATCGAAATACATTTTCCAAACTTCATTGCAATTTTGTGCCACATGCTTTTCAATTGGATCACTATTTGTTAATTCTGGCTGGGTTGGTTCTATCTTAAAACTCCCAAAATCAACATCACAAAAATAATTGATTTGATCTTGTGGTACATAGTCAACAACCTGGTTCATCCTTGGCTCCCTGTACAACTTTACTTCCTGACCATTTACCGGAATCGTTGCATAAGACAGATCAAACTAGACATTTCCACCAACTGTTGTCATCCATTGTCTTGATAGAAGCATCCCAAACTAAGGATGGGTGTCAATTATTGTTATATCAATGTTATAAGCCACTTGAGGATAAGCAGCTAACTTGACTTCAACATCTTTCATTATACCCACCACAGGAACATGTCTGTTATCCATTGCATAGCACTTCCCTCCAATAGTATCCACCCACATACCAAGCTGTTTCATAACTCCTACTGACATAATATTCATGGCAGCACTAGAGTCTATCATGCAGTTCCTCAACAATTTGTTATTTATTAGTAATGTAGTGAAAAAAGGATCAACTGGTGGAGGATTTAATGCTGAATTACTAAGGCACACTTATGGGATATTTACTTTCTCTTGCTTATTTTTAGCAGCCATATTACTTTCAGAACTTATATGTTTTTCATTTCCATTTGTTATTAATTGAACAACACTATCTTTGTATTCCTTAATTTTCATCATCTCAAGTAGTGGCACAAACATTTTTACCTAAGATAAAGCCTGAGTGAAGTCAAAAGAAGAACCCTCAGCCTTAATCATTTTCTTTTGTTTTGATGTTTCTCCCTTTTTCTCTTATTTTCTTTTTTACTTGGTTGATCAGTCTTTTGTATTTCTTTATGTAAATCCTTTAATTCCTCCTTTTGGACAGGCTTCTGTTCACTTTTATCATTTTTTTTGTTTTCTATTTTCTTCAAATCTCCTTGTGTCACTTTTTTATCCTTCATAAAGATTCCCCTAGGGACACCTTCCTTGTCATTTACTGTTTTATTTCTCAAGCAATACTTACTCTTTGCTTCTTCAACTGCAGCAACAATTAATCTCTCTATCTCCTCTTCAGTGAGTTTCCTCATGCTGCCCTGAGTAGGCACCTCATCAGAATGTTGCTCCGTATAATCTTCCTCAGAATCAGAAAGGATCTACTATTCAGCCATGTGGACATTGTACTTTTGATTTGAAACATCAAACTCATAACCTTCATCCTCTGAAGATGAGTACCTCTCCTCCACATGGTGAAAAGTATTTGAAGTCAAATACACTGTGTGATCTTTTCCACCATTTCCATCAACATTCCTTCTTCTTGCATCTTTGGGCTACAACACAATAATCTGGGGAATGTGGCTTATCACAAACTTCACAAAAATAATTGTTCCTCACCATATAAGTTCCCTTCTTCCTTAATGGATCAGAAGTCTCTTTGTTTTTAGGCCTATCTATTATAGGTTTTCCATCTTTCCAATTTGTATTATAGGGCATGTCATGCAGCCTAGGCCTTTTATTTATGTATGTGTTCTCCTGTTTGTATTGATAATTATTGGTTTGTTGGGGAGCCCTATGATTATCTATTTTATCAATTATCCCAGCAGCCCTCCTATTGTTTTCAATTGTTAATGTTGTCTTCTGAGCTTCAACCAAGTCTCTTGGGAACCTATTTCTTAGTTCATACCCTATTTTAGGATCAAACACATTCAAATAAACACTCAATGTCATAGAGTCTGGAAATTTTGATCCAAGAGGTATTTTATTCTGTAGTTTATTGAATCTTCGGTTGAAATCATAAATTGAGTCATTCTGATTTTTTTGAATTCACATCAATTCATGAAGAGTAGCATCAGGCGCACTTTGATTCCCATATTGCTCAAGGAATTAGTCCTGAAATATTTGGAGAGAATCAATAGAGGCTGTTGTTAGACTGTTCAACCAATCTCTGGCTTCTTTAGTAAGCGACATCATGAATAGCCTCATATGTAAGTCTTCATAAGGTACATCCAAATATTGAATGAAGGAATTGAAACTCCTTAAATGGTCTTCAGTAGAAATTGCACTACTCCCTATAAATTTAGGCACTAGACCTCTCCAACTGCCATCCATGGGGTATGGGTATAACTAAAATCCTACCAAATCAAATTGTCTGATCATGGTGGTATACTAATGAGGAGGAGGGTTAGGTGGGTACTGATACATTGGGTTATTATATTGTGTATTATGATGTGGCATATAATGCTGACCATGAGGTGGATGAACATTTGTATATTGTGTGGGAATATGAGGTGGATAATTTGGCTGTCTGTATTGACTCCCTACTTGATGGTGAGGGACCCTTGGTGGATCAGAAGGCCCTGCACCATGATTACCCTATTTATGAGGTGGCACATACTTTGGGGGGCAACCAGCTGTCTGAGAAATGTTCTGAACCTTCTACAATTTGAATTCTCTCATTGCTTGTACCATCCAGGCCTTTTCCTGTTCTTCTCTCTCCTTTCTCTGAGATTCAAACTGTGCCTTGATTTCCTCATAACTCAAAGATTCATAATTTTCTTGAGGTACCATATCCTCATTGGTCTCATTTTGATTATTCTCCATTCTTTGTTCACATTCATGTTGATATCTGAGTCCCTCTGCTTCGAGTTTAGCATCAAACTCTAGTTGCTTCTGGGGATTATAGAAACGATTTCTTTATTCCTCTAGGGTACAAGGCTCTACACTTGAATTATCTATCCATGCATCATAACGGTCATATGTTTCACCATGTGGTATTGATGATTTTTCTTTGTTCATTATGCACATGTCTTCATTTATCCTTTTACCCTTATCAACCCTATCATCCTTGTGTGTCCACTTACTACTGCCAGCAGGGGCTCCAGTATGACCTCCCCTATATTGAGATCTTCTTCCATTCATGTTGCAATGTTTTATCAGAGTCACCACTCACTTTCTTGAAAGTGAGAAAAGATTGTTACTTGTTATTCCTAGCGGAGTCTATTTAAAGTTTCTGACTCTATGATTAAGGCACAGATTCTGATTTAATTCCCCAACAGAGTCACCAATTTGTTAGCTCTCAAAAACACAGGTAAGAATACCTCAAGAGGTTGCCAATCTCTTGGTACATTTTAGGGTAACAGACAAAGCCAAATGGTTTAAGCTTTCTACTCTTTAGGTGCTGCTGAAGCTAGGCGGGTGAACCTATATGAATAAAGCAGACTTGATGTGCTTATCTCTCTTGAAATGTTTTTCCCACAATGGTAGGTGGAAGTGGACAAATGAAATCAAATTTGGTATAAATTGTATACAATATTAAAACTAAAACCTAATATGTTCAGATAATAGATGTAAAGAAAACGAATGAATATAAATGGTGAAATGCAGATACTAGTGCCTTATTGGGTATGCAGAGTCAAATGAAATAGAAATGGGAAACTTATTTTCTAGAGAACACTCAAATTGTTTGGCATATGTTTTGTTTATAACTTGTATAAACATGGAAGACTGTGATTACTAAGCCCTTCTTAATGATCCAGATGAATTTCCCTGATTATTGTGATTAATCAATAGGATTTAATCCCTCCTTGAAAGAACCAATCAATTAACCACACAGATACAACAAATGTGCACTGATAAACTAAAGATAAACTTGTTCTATCAATTTAAATAACCAGAAAGCATCAATCCTAGAGAAAACTTAGTAATAATTCCAATGAGCACAACAGACAATTGACACTAGATATGAGCAGCCACATCAACTAATTTTCATTGATATCTCCATTTTGAAATCATACATCATAGTCTTTGTTCTAAAAATTTTATTCTATTGAATCCATTCCTACCTATCTACTGTATATCTCCTATCTAAAAATTATATCCTCTTCTACAATCGAAAATGGATATTTATACATTTGTGTCTGAAAAGACACATCACTTTGCATTCCAATGTCGGCTAACAACAGTATTCGGGCCTTTGTTAATACTTGCCAAATATTCAACGTGACACCTTGTAGTTATGCTGAAGTCCAAAGTCCTATCGACAGATATCCCTTTGATCCTTTTGTTTCGTTGTGATCCATGGAGTCAGGGAGACGTCTCATAGATCACCTTGTGTCTCATTGAGATATGTTCTTTTGTATACTTTTTGGTCGATGTAACATTCTCTTGTCGAGAAGAGGTTTCATAGAATACCTTTGTCTTGCCGAAGTACCTCGTGGTGCATTCTTGTCACTGATACATAACCACCCTTTCGCTGATGAAATTAATCTTACCGATGAAATAAATTTCATCGACAAGACTATGAATCTTTGAAAAGACTCATACCGATGCCAAATGTCTCACCGAACCCATTCCTCCAGATTACTCTATTCGGTGAGACTCTCCCCAAACTATTCTATCGGTGTAACTTTCAAATTTTGGCAGAACTCACGCTGAAGATTTCTTCTCTTGCCGATGCAAATCTCTATTGGTGTGACTTTTGAGTCAGCAAGACTACATAGCTTCTTCTTGATAGCCCTCGGTATAATTCCCTTGTGTTTTGTCGGCGAGACCAAATGCATTTGCCAAGACCTCTCTCTAATGCAAAAGTTCCTCACCGAGATGTATATCCTTATCGGCGGTCGGAAAGACACATCAAATTTTCCAAGACCACACACCGAAGACACAACTCTTGCCGAAGTGTTTGCTTGTTCTACGATAGTCGGTGAGATCTGAAGAGTTTGCCGAGACTTCACCCTGAAGAAAATATTTTGCCGATATGCATATCCTTCCACTGCCAGTCGGTGAGACATAAAATGATTAGTAAGACATCACCCCAAGACCCCTTAGTTGGCCGATAAGCCTCCTCATGCATTGGTCAGTGAGACACAACTCATTTGGTGAGACCTCACCCCGGTGATATCACTCTCACCGATATGAATTTTCCTTTGTCGCCGAAACAATGAACAATGTCCTGCCAAAAGGTACCTACATGTGAATTCCAATCGCTATGACATCCCTGAGGTCTTGTTGATAGGAAACAATAGATGTATATTAAAAAGAATGCATTATGGGTTGGGGAGACCTTGATAATCTCATGCCGATATGGACTATAATGTAAAATATTCAAGACTTGATGGATTTTATGGGATAAATATGGGAAAAATGTGAGCAAAATATTATGACGAGAGGCCCTAAGCATATGGTGAGGACTCAATTGGAAACTTAGGGATATGAAAAGCTTGTGAAATTATTTAGAATTTTACAGTTCTAACAAGATCCTCTTCCCACAACTAGAACTAATCCATTATTCCACATTCTTATCTCTGACTTTATATTTTTATCAATAAAAGAAAACAAACTTTCATTACCACTCGTGTGGTTGCTGCAACCATTGTCCAAATACCAGACTTCTAGGTTGCCTTCTTCACCAATGTTGCACATGATGAAGGTTGTGGACTGATTTCCTTTAGCCACATTCGCATCAGCCACATTTACATTTTGTTTTGACTGATCATTATGCTTTCTCCAACACTCTCATAATGACAAAATTAATGACAATAATAGCATTCAACATTTCTCTTGTCATTCTTCTGATTTGAACTACTGTTCTTCTTACCTTGTTGGGAGCTGGTCTAAGAGTTTCTTGCTCCCTCTTGGATTCTTGCTCATCTCGAGCTATCTCTTCTGGCATTTCCTTGTCCGAAGTTGTCACAACCTCTACTTATTGAGCTCCTTCCACCATTGTTTCTTTTCCCCCTTCCTCTTGCATTTGAATGAGCTTAAAAATATTGCTCTTAGGAAGAAGTAGCAAACCTATTGAGGCATTGCTCATGGGTTTGCAGAGAACCCATCAACTCATCAATGGATAACGTTGTGATATCCTTTTCCTCTTCAATGGAAATCACCACTGCATCAAATTTCGTGGGTAAGCTCCTAAGAATTTTCTCCACAATCATTTGATCATCCATGGCTTCTGCATTCACTCTCAACTGGTTTATCAAACCTAAGAGTCTTGCGTGAAAAACTAAGATGGACTCATTTTCCTTCATTTCAAGAGTCTCAAACTCTCTTCGAAGCATCTAGATCATCACCAATCTGACCTTGTCAGTCCCTTTGTAGTTGGTCTAGAGGATTTCCCAGGATTCCTTTGCATAGTTAGCTACTGCTATTTTGGGAAAAATGGCCTCTGTCAGGGCTGATTCTATTAAACTCAATGCCTTAGCATCTTTCCTCCTGAACACTTTTAGGTGGGTCTTCTGGTTGTTTGTGAGAATTGCATATGCTGCAGTATCAGTTACATCATTGAAACCACTGATCACAAACTCCCAAAAATCATTTACAACCATTATGGTCTTCATCTTCTTTTCCCAAACATAGTTTTTTCCATTAAAGGATAGTGGTTGCTGCCAACTCTTTCCTTCATCTCTAGCCATGTCTCCTATAAGAAAAATTAATACCCAAAAAAAAAAATGCCCTAACTCATGAAAAAATGGGGCCTATGGCTCTAATACCATGCCTAAATTTTTGATGCACAAAATAACACAAAGTTGCTGCTTTGTTTCCTAATTAGTTGGGAATACACAAAAAAATGTGGAAGCACAAGGATACATGCAACTTTATTTTTTGTATTCAATAAGCTGGAAATGAAAAATACATAAAAAACTAAACATAAAGCTTTAGAAAATAAAGTCTAAGCTACAAATTTCAAGTTGCTAGGAGCTTTCATGAGTTGCTCACACAAACAGACAACTTCAGGAGCTACTAGGAGCTCATTGCCAGGAGCTACGCATAGCTCTTTATGGAGCAATCACTGCTCACATACAAAAAAAAAATATACAACTGTTGTTGTTCATAAATTTTTTTGAATCACACAAAGAACAAACAGAAACACTCCTCTTCAGACTACTGCTGCTCAAGAAATCTTCTTCTCCAATTGGTAGAACTAACTTCCTTCAATTCCTTTTTTCTATTCACATTCCCTCTCAAAAAATTGAAATTACCTACCACCATTAATTTGAAGTTCAAAAATTCCTACCACATTTACTTTTGGAGCTGTCAGGAGCTACAGGGATGGAGATCCCAAAAACTACTATTGAAAATGGGGGCTCCTGATGGGTAGGTGAAGCAACTAGGGGAACTGATGTGAGAGCAAGAGGCTTTAGGAGCAATTAATTTTCCAACATGGACGAAGCCAAGTAGATTGACTAACTGTGTGCTATTTTAAGTTTGGGTGACATTGAATGCATGGAAAATTAATACTTTAAAAAGCTAGAAATTTTTTGTGTTTTGAATTATACTTATAAATTTTGTATTTCCATTGTATATATGAAATACTTCTATTAGTACAAATGAATTATGATTTTATCATTTCTTGTTGTTTTACCTTTTAACATGGTGTATTTTCTTCAAATTTTGAATTATGTTGTTTATGTGTTGGATGGTTGTGGAATCATGTGATTGTGTTCTATGAATTTCAAGGAAATTAGACTTAATCAGGCACTAACCAATTCTACAAACCAAGCCCCACGCCCAAAAATTTAGAGAATTAATAGCTAAAACTGACCCTAAACTACTAATAACCCTAACATAAATTAAAATGCAATTAACACCTTGAATTATAACTCAAAATTTACTTTTGAGGACAAGCTTTGTAGTGTTCCTCATTCAAATTTTGGTAGGCTTACCCTTAAACTCATAGATAAACATTCTAGATAAAGGGTTAAAAACATGCATCATTTTTCGCTCTTTATGCCAAATAAATTTGTATTTGAACGTGTATTTACCAATTATCAATATGATATGGATAGAAATAACCTAATTGTTTTTCAATATTGAGTAGCATCTCCTATCACTAAATTCCAGGTTTTTGTATGCCTCATGATTATGAACTTTGATAACATTCTCAACCTTTCAAATTTAATCTTTTGTGGTACAATGATCCTTCTTTACTTTCAACATTCATTCATAATGTTCATCTTTTCCTTTCATGTTTTCAAAACATACATTAGTTAGTATTTTATCACTAGAAATTTCTTGATTATCTATTCTTCCATGATTAAGAATGAAATTATCAAAAACTAAAAAAATGAAGGACCGATATTTAGACTTTGGCATTAAATCCCGAATAACTTCCCTTTTCATATGTAATTCCAAACTTTCAAATGATGTCATTATGCTTTTTGATTGCTTTATTGTATCTATTTCCTTAAGGTCCTTGAAATATTTTCTCTTTTGAAGAATATTTCTTTGATTTCTTGCTTCTTTATCTTCTTCGTAAGGCATCCATGGTGTCACAGAATATAGTTCCTTCTCTGAAAACTTTCTCAAATATTTGATGGGGAGCTTCAAATTTGTAAGCCTACCACCTTTGAATTTAACTTTTGAAACTCTATCCACTTTAACCTTACTAAATTTGTTTGAATTTTATTTAGCAAGGTTGGGATTTTTCAATCCTTCAATCCTTTTCTTACATAGAGACACTTCACTTAAAGGTATTATGTTATTAATTGCCAAGATTACCTTGGTTAAGAAGATTTCACAATTGACCTCACCATGATCCTCCATGTCATGGATCATACACTTATCGGTCCATCCAGATAGTATTTTTTAGGGAAAATCTTTTTGTTAAGTATTTTCTAAACAAATTCGATGTTTATGTTATCATACTTCTTCCTAAGGCATACTCTAACCTTAGGGTTATCATTGTCAAAGGTGAAATTTATCATTTTACTTTGTGGAAACCCTCCTAGTGCCAATTATATTGATGTGGTTGTTACACACACTACAACATTCAGATAAATCTATTCCAAATGAAAAAGGAACCTATATATCTTGAAAGAGTCACTAGGATTTCTCGGTTAAAGGAAATATTAGCTATCCCAAGGCTTGATAATGTCAAGTCTTGATGTACTAGGTCTTACCAAGGTTTGTTGTGTAAATTGTTGTGAATCATAAGGGGTTGTTGGTTATAAATCTTTGAAACTTTGGCAATATGAAGCAACACAAAGATTTAATAGATGTAGCATTCATCACTATTCATACTTCATTAATCCACATCATTTAAAAGAAAATTACTAAAAGATCAGATTTTAGAGAGAAAAGAGCTTAAGAAGTTAAATGCTCCCAACCATTATCCATGCATTTACCAGGAAAAGACTAAACCAAATCATAAACCATTATGTATCTCATCAGCTTGCTTCATAGCTACATACAAGACAATGCAAGAAGTTTAAAAAAGACAACCATTCATCACCAGAAGAGTATCAAAATGCACCCAAATTCGACGTAGCACATTGAATTTTTTGATAGGAACAAACAATACTCAACTATGTATGATTTGTGATTAGGACATATCTTTCAAATTTACTTTCATATTAGAAACTTCTAAGGTAAACATAAGTTTTTATATTGGAATTGAAGAAGACACGAAATAGAAGTAAAATTGGCAATGTGCCAATATTAAGTCTAATGAGTTCAAAAAATTCTAATCCTTTAAAATGAATAACATCCTACCCTTATAGAACATAGGGCATTAGTAATTAAGAATATCAAATGGCTATGCGAATAAAAGCCAATAAAAAATAGCATGTGGCACAAAACCCTTGGTAGCACTTAGAAGATATTTATCCCAACCTTTTAAATAAGTCAAAGTTACTTTGACTTCATTCGCTATAGGGGAGAGGGGACCATATTAGAATGAAGACCAAAAGTAGGGATAGAAGTGGTCCTTAGTGGGCCCCACAATGGAGCACTTTTTATCCAATTTCAAAACACTTTTTTCCATAAAGTACATAATCTGACAAATTACGTGATGCCACATCTACGTAACATATTCACATGACTTAGTGCCCTACTATTGGATTGTATGTGGTTTAACAAAAATCATGCTAATGTAGCATCATATTTGATGATGCGAACCTAAAAATAACTTTTTTTATGTTGATGAGTTGACAAATAAACTGTTGTACAAAATTGAGACTTTTTGGAAATCATATGCTATGAATTTCAAAAACCCAGAAATTGGGTACCCTACTATGGGCCCCTCTATCGTAGTTGGAATGCTTGAAAATTGTAGGAAAATGCACATCAGAATCACTTTAGTCTTCAAAATTCCCAAGCACGAAACTAAGTTCTAGCTTCGAGAAAATGTTTGCTTTAATGTATTTTGAAAAAACTTGTCATTGTTTCAGATTGTCAAAAACTCAGGTCTTCCTTTTCCCTGTTACCTACTACTTTCCTTCAGATATTTATTCTATGGAACCATCTTTAGGTTCCACACTTTTCTGTTTATTATAGCCTTCCCATAATGACTTAATCTATGTGAGCACCTACATTTATGCTACAGTTCGTTGCATTTATGCTTTGGTCGCACATCCTTTACACCTTATACAATTCTATGAAAATGGTAAAATTGGTAAGTTAGTTAAATTATCCAAAGTATCATCAACATACATTAAAACACTAATTTTTATGATTAGTTTATCATTGCTATTTGGCCTTATAGTGAAGGCTATGCATGGAATTGTAAAAGATTCTAACATCATTTAAGTTCTAGATGGATAAAAATTGTTAGATATCTTTTCCCACCTATTCTTTTAAAATTTTCTTTAGGTATATCAAATATTATCATATGAATATGATAATAACCAATCAACAAACAAGTATTGTCACATCAAGCCCAATATATATCAATTTATGAGTTAATAAATGTAGTTAAGAAATGAGATCAAAAAAAAAAAATTCACTATGCTAAAGTGAGTGAAATATATAAAACAATAATCTCCACCACATAAACAACAAACATCTTGTTGTTCCAACTATTAAATGGTTTGATCTATTAGCTGATCTTGTTTACTTATCAACTATAATAAGAATTAATTTTTAATTTCCACCAACATATAACCACAAAATATTTATTCTTAGCTAGATATAAAGCAACAAGAGCTTGAAAAAATATATACAAAAATCATTTTGTCAAACAAATTGGTTGAGTCTAGGATTCTTTATTTATATTTCAAAACATCTATATGCTTAGAATTTGTTGGACTATGTAAAATAGTCTTATTTTAATAAGATACATGATTTCAACTAAAATATGGGTATGTGCAGGATCATGATGAGCCAAAAAGTGGCAATATGATGGGTATGTGTAGGGTATGTGGCTGACGACTTTTTTTTACCCAAAATTGATAAAACAAAAAGGGTTTTTAAAGGAGATTCTCAACTTTCCATATAAAATCATGCTTTTTGAATTTAATAAATAATTAGTATTCATTTTCTATTTCTAATTATGTTAAAATTTAATAAAGTTGGAACATCTATAGCTCTCAAACGGTATCATTTTTTGAATTTGAAACATGTGTCACATTCTATGCTTTACATACTATAGGATTAAAAAAAAAATTGGATTTCATAAAGTTTTGACCAAGTTAAGGTGGTCAGACATACAATTTTTTATATTTTTAAATTTTTTAATAAAAAAATCATAATTAATTATTTACTTGGAAAAAAAATTACAAAAAAATATGCATCACACTAGGACATGAGTCCTCTACTTATATCTAAAATATTATAAGAAAATATTATCATTTTATTGTGGTTAGGGTGGTCAGATAGACACCTACTTATTTTTCCCGAAATTTAATTACTACTACATTGAAATTTCAAATTTTCACCAAATAATTTTTTTATTTTTTTAAATAAACCTAGTAGTTTAGAAACTACATTCAATTTTCTATAGATTCTATTCTTACATATTTTTGAAATAATATAGATAACTTATTCAAATTTTTATGTCAAGTTGCCTAACTCTGTTTTTTCTGATTTTTTCGCCACTTAAGGGCTTGTTTTTTCCATGATGATCTTGCACTAACCACATTTCCAAATAATAGAAATTTTCATTAAGTTCTAAATGCTATAAATTTAAGGAAGTTTTCCACAAGCCACCACCTTCAAAAAATAAAAGAAATCATGAAACCAATAAAAAAATATGAGGGAAAATAGATCAAACCATTATACAAGAGTTGACAAAATTGTGAAGATTGAATAGAAGATAAGGACACCCAATATATGAGATTCCAAGTATAATAAACATCAAAGATCCATTTGGCCAAATAGTCCACAAAAATATTCCATTCTCCAAGGATATAGACTCAAAATTTCATCAAAGGTGAAGAATATGCTCAATACAAGATGTCAAACTCTAATAAGACTCTTGAAACCTTCCATTATTTAGAAGGGAAAAATTATAGAATCCTTCTCACAAATTACTTCAACAACACCCTAGAATTTTGTGGTAGCATCCACATAAGGTATTAAATGAAAAAGTGTAATTAAATTCAAGTGATGAACTAAAGTTAAGTGCATGTTTGATATTGATTTGCTTCAACTAATATTTTACTTATTTCAAACATTTTCTAATGACTATAAAATTAATTTTGTAGCTTTCGAAGTCACTTATCTTTATACATTTTTCACAATTTTAATATTTGAAAAGGAAACAAATTGTGTTAATTTTAATCTTCATTAACTAATTAAATATAAAAAATAGGCACAAACCAATAGGATTTATGTCAAATAGCTGAAAGGCTAGACCATTTTTTGTTATCGCCAAAGTGGCTTGAGTCTGAGTTTGATGTTTACTCTTCTATCCTTGGCTATGTAGGCTCTGATCATTTCT
This sequence comes from Sequoia sempervirens, assembly GCA_007258455.2. Classification (NCBI taxonomy): domain Eukaryota; kingdom Viridiplantae; phylum Streptophyta; class Pinopsida; order Cupressales; family Cupressaceae; genus Sequoia; species Sequoia sempervirens. The sequence goes on along the minus strand of VDFB02256132.1, from coordinate 32,898,093 downwards.
TGGTCATGTTAGTAGTCTTGGAAGACATGGCTCTTAATAAGATTCCCTTCAAATTTGAGCCCATGTGGTTTAGAGACTCAAATTTTATTCCCATGATTCAATTTTGGTGGGAAAATGCTCCCTTTTTGCTAGTTCTCATATGTTTCAATTGGTTAAGAAGTTGAATTTCCTAAAGGGAAAAATCAAATATTGGAATGTTTCCCACTTCAAGAACATCTTCTCAAAGAAATTAAAACTTCAAAAAGATATTGAAGCTCTAAATGAACATGTTTTTATCAATGGTATGAACTTAACTTCTTTTGAATTGGAAAAATATTTGGTCTTTGAATTGGATGAGGTTCTTCTTTGTGAAGAATGTTATTGGTGGAAAAAATCTAGAGACACTTGGATTTCAGAAGGGGACAGGAACACTAAGTTTTTCCATGCCTTAGCAAAGTGTAAGAAGCAACATAATAGACTTTCCTTAATTAAAAACGAGGCTGGTATTCTCCTAGAAGATGAAAAGGAAATTGCTCATGAAGCTTCATCTTTCTTTAAAAATCTCCTTAAGGTTGATCTGATTAATTTGAGTGATTCTTTTATGGATTCTATACCTATGTTAGTCTCTTGAGAGGATAATGATTTTCTAATGGCCTCCTTCTCTTCTGAAGAATTAAAACATGTTATCTTTGCTATGTCCCCTGAAAAGGCTCCTGGCCCGAATGGTTTCACTACTTTATTTTTTTAGAAATGTTTGAGCATCATTGGATAGGATGCCTTGAGAGCTTTGGAAGAATCAAGGTGTAACATATCTATTCTTAAAGAGTTGAATACTACTTTTATTGCCATCATCTCGAAGGTGGAATCCCCCTCTACTTTTATAGATTTCAAACCAATATCTCCCTAGAACTCTCTTTATAAAATCTTTACTAAGGCCATCTATATCTGTCTTGCCAAAATTATTCCTCAAATAATTTATGATGAACAAGGTGGTTTTGTTCCTAGAAGAGAAATAGTTGATGGTGCAATTTTTGCTCATGAAATCTTACATTCCATTATGTGGAATAAGATCCCAACTATGATTCTTAAATTGGAGATGATGAAAGCCTATGATAGGCTTAATTGGGATTTTCTTCTTGTTGTTTTTTGTAAGTTTGGCTTCTGTGAGAAATGGGTGAAATGGATTTACTCTTGCATTTCATCTGCAAGATTTTCAGTGTTGCTTAATGGTTCCCCTTGTGTTTTTTCTCTTCTTCTAGGGGGGTAAGACAAGGGAGCCCTCTTTTCCCCTTTATGTTCATTCTTATGTCTAAAGGGTTGAATAGAGAAATTAAAGTTGCTAATCAGAAAAATATATGGAAAGGAATTCACTTCCCAAATTTGCACAATAACCAAACTCATGGGCTCTTTGTTGATGACACTCTATTGCTTGGCCATGCTTCAATTCCTGAAGCTAAAGTCATCAAAAAAATCATCTTAGAGTAATCTTTGGCATTTGGACAGTTGATCAATCCTGCTAAATCCAAATTGTTCCTCTTTAATGTGTCACAATTCATTGAATCCAAATTTAAAAAGTTTTGGGGTTTTCCTATCGACACTTTACCTTGTTCTTATCTTGGTATTTCATTATTTGCTTGGAAAAACTTACCTTCATTATGGGATAAAGTGGTTTCCTTAATCTCGGGAAGAATTATTTCTTGGAAATATAAGTGGTTATCCTTTTTTGGCAAGATTTAGATGATAAAATCAATTCTTAATGTTGTCCTGATTTACTTGATGTTTGTTCTCAAAGCTCCCATTTCCATGTTAGACCACCTAAAGTCAATTTTGAGTTATTTTCTATGGAATGATAATGTTGGGGGAAGGCAATAATCTCTCATTGCTTGGGATAGTGTTTGTCTTCTCAAAGTTCTAGGTGGGACTAGGATAAGAGGCTTGAATCATCAAAATCTTGCTCTTGGAGCCAAATTAACTTGGAGACTATATAAATCTCCTAATTCTAGATGGGGCAAGCTTATGTTTTCTAAATATTTAAATTCCCAACCAAGGGAACACATCTTTACTGCTTCTTCACTGTCTAAAGGTTTTGTTGTTTGGAACTTCATTTCTTCATGTCGATTAGTTATTATTCCACATCTTTCATGGTTGATTCACAATGGTAAAAAGGCCAAGTTTTGGGAAGATGTTTGGAATGGCTATCCTACTTTGATTTAAATTAGAGACTAGGGAATTCTATTTCCAATGCTTAAGAATCATTGGGGCTCTCATGTGGCGTATTATTTTATAGTGTAGTACACAAATTCTATTTTGTGCATTACCTAGTAATCTATTGAGGCCTTCCCCATTCCTCTATCTATGAAAATTACTTTTAAAGAGGAATTGGGTAAAAGATCAATTGTCTTTGCTGACAAGGATGATGTCCTTATTTGGACTAAATCGAAATTAGGGGATTACTCAGTGAAGGAAGGGTACAAATATTTATTGGCTTCTCATGAAAAATCAGAGCTTCCCCATTCTCTTTTTTGGAATGATGCTTGCATTCCAAAGGCAAGGGCTTTTGCATGGGTTTCCCTTCATGACAGAGTCTTAACTGGGGCTAGGCTATATAGATTGGGTATTATGACTTCCTTCCCTTGTGTTTCTTGTGGATATTTTTTAGAAACAACAGATCATGATCTATTCTTACATTTCCCTTTTGCATCTCAGTGTTGGTACTGGTTATTTGAGAAGTTGGGTTGGTCTTTGATGTTAACCCTTCTCTATCCATTCATTTTAAATCTTGTCCCTTATGTTTTTGGGCTTCTTTCTTTTCCTCTCTATGGGTTGTTTCTCCTTTACTTCTCTAGAATATCTAGATTGAGCAAAACAACAAAATCCTTAGAGGTAAATCTTCTCCTTTGGAAGAAGTGCTCTTTAAATTAGAAAAATCAATAACTAAAGTCATAAAATCATTCATCTTCAAGCAAATTATCAACTTTAAAATCTTCTCAAACTAGGATAGCTTCATTATTAAGTCATGGGGTATGTGCAGGATCACGATGGGAAAAAACGTGGCGATATGATGGAAACTTTTCCTGTAGACACAAAAGTTTAAAAAAAACACAAAATTTTGAAGAAAATTGTGTTAGATTCTTCAAGTCCGCCCTCCTTCTAGTGCCAAAATGTGAATGTTGATCCTAGACCTACACAAACATGAAGAACAAACACATAATTAGTCTCAAATGCAAGTTAGAAACCTCATTCCCAATGAAATTCATTTGAAGCATAAAAACAAGAAATAATATGAAGAACACAATGAAAAATCTATTAAATCCTATTTAAATGATTAAAATCTCAATCCCATGGGGGAATAGGTGCCATTTTGATGTGGAAAATGGCCCTTTCCCAATTCCTTGCAAGCTTGAATGATGATTGGTGAAGATTTGATGTTCCTTGGTGGAATTCCTACATAACCTAGCTATGAAACTTGAAGAAAACTATGAAAATGGATGAACAATGGATGAAAAAATTCAAAATCTCAAGATAATGACTTTGCATAAAGTTGTGGATCCAAAATCCCAATGAGAACCTCTTATTTATAGATGAGAGAGATGGAGGATGAGGAAAAATGGATGAATGTGGGATAAAAGACCAACCAATAGCATAAAGCCACTTGTTAACATGTGAGTGGACAAAGGTGAAGCACATTTTGGTCATTGTGCAATTAAATGCAATTAGGTGGAATTTCAAAATTGATGAAATGACAAGTTGGAGGGAGAAGAAAATGAAGTTAATTCCACTTGGCTAGAGGCAAAGGACATGTAAGAAACTTAAATTCCTTGTTGGATGTACAAACCCTTTTGGAGGGATTTTTCAAACTTGGAGAATATTCCCTCTTTGATGCCTTTTTGAAAGCAAATAGAGATTTAATAAATCAATTAAAATGATTTTCAAGAGCAAGTTGCAAAATCTAGAGGATTGAAGTGATTAATATTAGCATTAATCATGATTTGATTAATTAAGAGGGAAATTAACTGATTTGACCATTTGATTTAGATTTTTGGATTAATTTAAATCAAACTGAGAGGAAAATGATTAATAGACTTAATTAAATAAGATTTTATTTGTTAAATTAAAGAAGATGATGTTAGATTAAATCAAATAAAGAATAATTTATTAAATTTAATAGAATGACTTTAGAGATTAATTAAATAAAATCAATTATTTAATTAAAAGGGAAAAAATGACTTAATCAGATAAAATTAATTTATTTAAATAAGAGATGGAATGTGATGAATTTAATCAAATAAATATTAATCAATTAAATGATTAATAAATGAGATGATTCAGGACGAAACAGTGTTAGTAAAATCTCGATCAGGTGTATAGGATCAATCGATACATTTTTTGTGTCCACATTTTTCCCCTCTTTGAAGCAATGTACCTAAGCATTGGTTCAAAGAATAAACTTCTTGAGATCTAAATTCTTTTTTTTTTTATTAAATGCCCCACTACTTCCTCGGTGAGAAGAAACATGCTAACATACTACCCCCTCAAGAGATTGGACAAAAAATTAGATTTGAGGGTTGATCTCATGGAAAAGAGGTTGAAAATGGACGTATGGATGGTTATGACGATGATGCAAATGAGAATATTTTAAGATGCTTAGAATAACCAATCTATATTATCCTAAACAACTAAAATTATGATGCAATGCATTGGAGATGGATGATGTGATGATGCCTATATGATTATGCAATGGATGTTTTATGTAAATGTATAGTTTATGAGATGTTGAGACTAACATATCTATGTTATGATGGAAGTGCAATGTATGTGAAATGATCGGTGTTTCCTATTATGATCTGATTGATATGCAACATGCTGACGATTTGTGGATGTAGGATGGATTAATTGGTGATGTTTTTGATTAACTATCATGGTACCATGTTAGTGCGGAGAAAAGCAAGAAGAAAATAAGAGAATCCAACAAGTCAACCTTATTAGATATGATGATGATGATGATTTGGTTACTAGGAATTGAGACTTTAAAAGGGATACTTACCTTATGCTTGATAACAAACATAGGTACGATGCATCAAGGTATAAAGAACTAGGATGGCGTTGCACCTAGTGTGATGGAATTTCACTCCACAATTAGATAGGAGTATTCCTATTCACACCTGACATACAAAACCTCATTTAAAATGTAGTTCAGATATTTCAAATAACTTGAACCAAAACATAGAAAGGAAAGTCTTCCTATGTGGTCAACAAGACACCTAAAACACCTTCCCTACAAACCAAACAAAGCACACATGACCAAGGCTATATTACAAGAATATCCAACAAGAACAACAGATAAAAGATAATGATCATTGCCCCATTCATTTCTCTCTAAATCATTTTGTTTTAATATCATTGAGAGGTCATTGGAATGAGTGCAATAAGGTAAATCAAAAGACAAAGATCAAGTAAACAAATAAGCCAATGTTCTTCATACTGCTAGCCAAGACTAAACTACAGTGATGCCTGATGCTGATGCCCACTGTAGGAAGGATGCATCCTAGGACATGATGTTATCAGATGATTTTGAGATTGACTGGATGATGAGCTATTAGTACCAAGAGTTTACCAACTTGTTTACCTACTGACCTAGGGTTGAGACCTTGACGTTTTAGGTTTTAACTTTTAACCTGCTAGACTCGTTTCTAATTGTTTCACCAAAGGTTGATGATGATGATTGATTTATTGTGAGTGGAGGTTTATTTTGGGTGATTGTGAAATGGGATGGGTGGATTCTTTTCAAATATTTGAATTTTTTTGATGTTTTTGAAATGTTTTGAAGCTATTTTTGATATTTTCAAGGTTTTGCAAATGTTTTGATTCTCGAATTTTCCAATGTTTTTGGTGTTTTATGAGATTTTATGAATGTTTATGGATTTTGTGTTTTTTGAATGTTTTTCTATTTTTCACATAATTTTGATGATTTGGATATGGATATGTGTAATGACATCAGTGCTCTATTTGATATTTTGTTGAAAACCAAGCTAAGGTTGATTGATCCGATCAGTGGATTGATGATGATAACATTGTTGAGGATATAAAATAATGCAAGGATAGTGTTAAGCAACACAAGGATTATGATGGATATCCCAAGATGATGAGGGATTGATTGGGTTTGATTGATTAATATTGAAGCCTTATTTGGAATAAAATATGTTTGAATGAAATGATGTGACATTGAAGCATATGTTAGATGCAACTGATATTGATTGTTTGGATCAATGTTTGATGAAAGATAAAGCTTGATAAGGAACATCTTCTTGTCAAAATGTGCCATGGGATAGTGATTTGGATTTTGGCTCACAAATGCTTGACGAGTTTGATTTTATGTTTGCTAATGTTCGGATCACCACATAAGTTGGAGGATATAGATCAAGATTTATTCCCAAGGAAAGATGTACATATCTACCCCTAGTGTCTAGCAATGTATGGAATTCCATGGGTTGATGCTTGGATAGGATGAATGGATGGATGGATATGGTTTATCTTGAGATAAGATAAGGTGTTTGAATAAAGAATGCTCATTTGGATATGGCTTAGATCATGTTGGATAGGATAAGATCAATGAAAATGACTCATGTCAAGATGTCTACCCTAAACAAGTGTAAAGTACGCACCAAAATTTCATTAAGATCACGATAATTTAGAAGATGGATGGAGATGGATGAAAATGGATTGGATAAATGGTTCATGGACAAATAGATTTATTATGGATGAGATGGATGGAATGTTGGATTTATTATGGATGAGATGAGATGCTTTCACCCAAATTAGCGCATGCAAATGCTTAATTCTACATATGACACCTGTTTTCTAGGTTTTCATCATGGTACCTATCCAAAGTGCCACCTTAGTGGTATTCATAGAGGACGATTTTTTTTCTTTACTATTTTTAATCCTTTTTTGGATATTTTTTGGATTTTAATATTTTTTTGATGTTTTTTATATTTTTCTAAAAGATTATAAGCTCATGTTGAAACACATTGTGGTGTTGATGTAGATTCTTCTGTCATGATGTGCCATCAATAACCTACTTGAATAAGTTGCTTTGCTAAGATACATGCACTCGAATGCAACTATTGAGATTCCTGATTTGCTTTGCTAATAATGGAGTTAACTTTGTCTTTGTGTGCACATCGTGATAGAGTGCCTTCTAAATCCTTATGATTAAGGGTGGTTTCCAATACATGGTCAACGTGAGAATTGGATATCCTGTGTGGAGGCATGGATGGAGTGTGGTTAGGAATAAAATATGGATTAGTTGATAGTTTGAAACCTTTGACTCTCCAAAATTGGGAAGATGAACAATGATGGGTGGATATAGAAGTGTCTGTGTAATTAGGACCAACTGCTTGATATACTTTGCACGTTGCTTGAGAAGCCTACTTTTTCCTTTGTGGACATATTTGATGGATACTTTTCCCTTTTTTATTTTGCCCCATAGTTTCTTTGACTAATGGAGTTTGATAGGGATAATCTTTCTTTGTATTCTTCAGTATCCATGTGTATTTGATTTTTCCATTATGCTTCTTAGCTTCTTTTGCTTTATAACATTCTTTGTTCTTTGATTCAAATATTTCTTTTGATGTTGGTCCCAATTCGTGGATGGGGTGATGGGTGGATGAAGATTCATGTTGTGGCTAGTTGTTGTATTGACATCAGTTTCATCATAAGGATTCTTTGTGCTCCCATGTTGATGCTTACACTAGATAAAGTTTCCCCCAATATTATAGAGGTATCATTGATATGCTTACATCCCTTAATTATCGAATAACCAAGACCTTGATGCTTAGGATTGCCAATAATCTGCACTAGTTCTAGGATACCCTATTCATGTAGGCCTAATCCTTTGCCTTGATAATTCATTTGTTGAAAAATTTTATTTGCAATAGGATTTGATTTACATTGGACACAAGGTTCTAATTCTTCTCTACTCTATCGTGGATCTTCAAAGGTGATATCTTCTTCATTGATAAGATAGCTTTCCCTAAAAAAGTATGTGATCCTAGTTTATAACTGATAGGACCCTCCATAAGTGGGATAACTTCCTGATTGATATCTTTGGCTTGATCTTGTGAAGTATCATAATTTAATACTTCTCCCATAGGTGTTGATGATTCACTATCCACGTAAAATTCTTCCTCCTAATTCATTTTTGATATGCCTTGAAAGGATGTTTTTGATTCACAACTTCTGTAGAAGCCTTTTTCATGATCCATTTCTAATATGTCTCTAGATTTTTCTATATCTTGATCTTGCGTATAAATGTTAGGAGTAGGAGACTCTTGTTCCTTGGTAATGATATCAAGAGTATGATACTCTTGTTTTGAATGAATATCATCTATATGTTCATTAGGAGTAAGCATCTCATGAGTAAATGGAGGAATATGTGCTATATGGATATGATCATCATTTGTGACATCTTGTATCGATAGGAGAGTGTCCATTAGATCATTGTAGTATCTTGGAGATACAAATTATTAATCTTGATTAATTTTGGAATTGCTTTTCACATGCTTTGGATCAAGTTCTTGATATGTTTCAAAGGATGGATTGCTTATAAAGGGTTCTCGGATATCTTCATTAGGAATGGGAAGTTGCTCAATATCCTCTTGAGCTTTGGGTGGCCTTGGATAAAGTGTTGAGTTGAGGATTCCTTCAATATCTATAACCATGATGTCAAAGGATGTCAATATGTCTTGGAAAGGATCATTGCTAGACTTTGGTGAAAGATGTCAATCATGCTTAGGGTTAAAATCTTGAGATATGTCCTCTAACTCATTTGGTGATGTAGAGACATTTTCAACATGATCATTGGTTGATGGATCGTGGATTATGTCAATAGGATCAAATAATTCTAACACTCCTTGAAATAGATCATTTCTGAATATGTTTGAGGTGTTTTGATCATGACAAAAAAGTGACTTTTGATGTATGCTGAGTTGATCATTAGATGAAGGTGGAAACATCATCAAGGTGCTCATTGATGGATAGATTTTGATCATTGTTTTCAACAATTGTGGTGGAGATGATTTTTTCAACCATGGGATCAAATGATGTTAACATTTCTTGAATTTGATCATTGTTGGATATTTTTGGTGGATTTTGATCATGATTGAAAAGTGATTCATGGTATATGTTGATTCGATCATTGGATGAGGTAAAACATCTTCAAGGTGCTCATTGATGGATAGTTGTGATTGATTTTGGAGATGTGATGACTGATCTTCGAGATGGGGTGATCATGTTTGTTGTTGATGTTGTTGATCTTGATATCCAACCTTTTGACATTAGAGATATTGTTATTGATGTGGTTGTGGACACAACTCAATGCTTTGATGACATTATTAAACCAATGGAAGAGTGTCTTGATTTTGAGGTGGAGATGTCTCTTGGCTCAATATCTCAATTATTTTGGCAAGTGAAGTGATTTGATCTAGCAATTTTGGATCTTGATCTTGATGTAATTGATTTAGTTTTTTCCCAAGCAGATTTGGAATGTATACTTGTGGTGTTTGTATGGGATCATGGACAAATTTATTTTGGACAATGTTCTTATTTGGGATGATGTTTATATTTGACATTATAGGTTGATATTGAACATTGTTGGGGTTGGGAATCACATTTTTTTGATTTAGGTAACATTGATTTTGCATGGTGTTACCTTGACATGGATCAATACATGAAGTCTTTAACATATTGTTTGGACTTTGGACAACATTTGTATGATTCAAAAAAATATCTATCCCAAAGTTTACAAAGTGTGGATTATAAATGTTCATGTTTGATAAAGTTGTACTTGGTATATTCACATTTGTAATTATTGGTCTTTCCATGGTTGTTCCCTTGGTTATGATCTGACATCAGATTCATGTATATTTTTAGGTCCTAATTTCTAGTTGGTTGCTCACCATTCATGACCTTGTCATCAATGAGGTCTTGGATAAAAAAATTCAACCTCATATAGCTGACTCTTGTGTGCCCCTTGATTTTGTGAAAATCATAAAGGTTGTTTTCATTGTACCATGGTGGTTTTACTTGGGGTTCTTGATAATTCTCATACATGGGAATTTTGATGAGATTCTTGTTTACTAGTTTCTTCACAATGGATTTAATTGATTCCCGAAGGGTTGTGTACTTTCACTTGGGGGGATATTTGTTTCATAGGGGTGGTCCTCCATGATTGTTCAGATTGTTGACTTGATTATTTGGTGGTTATTGTGATACCGTGTTAGTTTGTGTGTTGTTTCAATTGTTGTTTTGTAGTTGCTACTATGATTGGGTTTTTTGTTTCAGAGCACTGATTATGACCTTGGCATCAATCACACCATCATTAGTGACATTTTTTTTTCTTGCCCACGTGCGAGCTTTTTCATTATAACTGGTGGAAGGGAGGTTGTCTTGATGTTCTATACATGCGAGTGTCCCCCCTTGTGCAATAAGGGCTCTTTTCATGTTGAGAAGCTTAGGGATCAATTGGTCGTAGGTGGTGATGCACTACATTTTTAGATGGAATGCCAATGTTTTCTCAAGATTGGAAATGATGGTGCAAATTTGTTGCTCCTCTAGCATGGCCCACTTGCTCCTATTGGCCTTGGATCACCATCATTGCAAGAAGGAAGTGAATGATTCCCCCTTAGCTTGTTTAAGAGTAGATAGCTCCTCTAGACTCACATCCATACCTATATTGAATGCATAATTTTGTATGAATGAGTCTATAATCTCTTGGAAATTTTTGATGCTAGGAGGAAGGTGAGAGAGCCACTCCATGGTAGGATCAGCCAAACTTTGAGGGAATAGCCACATTAGATATGTATCATCATATGCGACCTCCATGCAATGTACTTGGAATTCCCTAATGTGATCTTCAAGGTTTCACGTCCCATGATATTTATTGAATTTAGGAATTTTAAGTCCCTTTGGGAATGGTACCATTGCAAGGCTCCTGTCAAATGGATGGGGGGCACAAGTTTCTTGGTGTCTTTGTTTTTTTCCTTGATTGGAGATCAAGCACTTGATGTGTGAGAAACTTGATTTGTGTTGTCACGTCATCTTATGGATCGAGAGGTGGGGTGAATGTTTTTTGAGGTGGTCGAGGTGTTTAAGTGATGGGTGGAGTGTTGGGTGTGTTGGTGGGAGTTTGTTACAAACTCTACTGTGCAATCAAGGCTTGTTGGTATGCCTACATTTGTTGTTGTGCCAACAATGCTTTTTGTTGGTTGTGTTGTTGTTGCACCAACAACGCTTGTTGTTGGCCGTGCTATTGTTGCACCAAAAAAAGTTTTTGTTGTTGTTGCTATGCCAACAACGTTTGTTGTTGGTCTTGTTATTGTTGTGCCAATAATGCTTGTTGTTGGGATAGTGATTGGACTGTTTCTTGTTGTGCTTGGTATTGTTGTAGGGCTTGCTGATATGCTTGTTGTTGGGCTGCTTGCAGTTGTGCCTAGTATTGATCTTTCACTTACACTTGTTGATCTTGGTATTGGGATTGCGCCTAAGCTTGAGATTGCACTTTATCTTGCACCTACCAGGTAGCTTTTTCCGCTTTTGCAACTTGTGTGGCTTAAGCAGATTGAGCAATTTGAGTGGCTTGAGATGCTTGCAGAACTTGGGCAGCTTGTTGTTGTTGCAAAAAGGCTTGAGCTTGAGCAGCTTGCTATGCTTGTTGTGCTTGTTGCACTTGTTGTGCGGCTTGCACTTGTTGAGAAGCTTGTTGAATAGCTTCTGTGTTTTGTGCTTGTTGAGCTTGGAACTACTGAGGTGCCTTTTGATGGGCTTGTTGAGCTGCTTGCAATGTGATGCTATATTGGTTGGCCACATTTGGTCTTGGTGGTGGTAGTGGTGGTAGATTCAGAATGGTGTTTTTTTTTGTGATGAGAGATTTCATTGTATTGAGGATGGTGATTTGCATGGTGGATGGTGTGATTGATATGCTTGGTCCTTGAGAGACCATGTTTATGGATGGTGCAGTGATTGCTTGGGTTTCTTGGATGGTTGCCATCTATTGTTGCAATATCGATGGCAAGATCAGAGGATTTGGTACGATGTTTTGATTTATGATTGGGGGGTTGTTTTGATTGTGTTGATTGAGTGGTGGTAAAGGAGGTAGCCTAAACCAAGGGGTGGTGTGGATGATAATGGTAAGGGGTGGAAGTGGTGGAAATATAGGTGGTGTGTTCCCTTGTGGAAATGATGATGATGAGGGGTAAAAGATACCCCCTTGTCCAAATAGCCCACCTTCTCCTTGCGAATTCATAGGGAGAGAGGTTTGTGTATTGAGAGGATATTTCAGTGTTGTGTGAAAAGATGATGATGGGTCATTGGGGTCTTGAAAGGTAAGTGGAACATATGGGTGTAGTAGATTTTGAGGAACTGATTGACCCAAGATGGTGTTTGCATTAAAATCTTGGTTGTTCACAAGGGGGTGTGTTTGTAGTTCCTAAAGCAATGAGCTCCCCTTGTTGACAATTGGTTGAGTTGGAGCAATGGATGTTATGATTTGGGGGATAGTTTGAGTGATGCTTTGAAATCGAGGTGTGGATGATATTGGGGGTGTGGATGAAATTGGGGGCATAATCCCAAGAGGCTTCTCCACAAGAGTGCTCACATCATAGTCGGAAGGGAGTTTAACCCCTTCTTTAGCCAATTCTATCATGCATTGTGAGGGATTGAGCTTCATCATGGTATTGAAAATTCTATGAGTTTTAGGATTTTGGACCATTTCAATAATTTCATCTTGTGTCATCCCTAAGACATTATTGGTGATGTCTTCTACTTGACCTTCATCTTGAGAATCTTGTGGTAGTGGAGAAAGATTGAATGTGGGATTGCTAGATCCAATGAGATTAATTTCGGAAGTGGTTTGACTCAAGTCACTTGAAGTTTATGTTTATTTGTTTGTATCCATGTTCTTCTTGAGTTGATATCTAGTTTGAACCATAAAATAAGGATCAATTTCAAGAATGTAAGAGATGAACCTCTAATTCCTTAGATTTATCTAAACTTTAGGTACAAGAATGTGAGTCTAAGATTTTGAGGATCAAAGGATCGTGATGAGATAATGAAAGATGGATGATTGGTGGATGATTGGAAATCCTTAGGGAACCTTGAGGAGGATGCTAGACTTTAGGACTTTTGGATTGATGTTTGATTTGATTTTGGACCTTGATTTTGGATTGATGTTTGATTTGATTTTGGACCCTGATTTTGGATTGATTTGATTTGATTTTTATTTTGATTGGATTTGGTTTGGATAATGAACTCATAAACTCTAAGAGGTTGGATGTTGTCTTAGAGTAAACTTATTCTCAAGATGATAATTTGACTAAGCGTGTAAAGAAGGATTCATCTACACACACCTAATCAAACAAGATGATTTGGATTTGTTTTTATTTTTTATTTCAAGAGAATTTTCCCAAAGTTTAGCATGAAGGATTTTTTCAAGATTTCCAAGAGTTGTTTGTGAGGTGACTTTTTTTGATTTGATGTTTGAAGATGGATGAGAGTGTTTTGATTTTGATCCTAATACACTTAGAGAGTCTTTGTTTACTAGACCAAGGTGTTGAAGAACATGCTAATACTTCCTATGTGAGATACTCAAACCTTTGAAAGAGACTTGGATTTTGACAATAGTAAAATGAATACAAATTTGGATTGTTCCTTGATGTACATTTATAAAAGTTGAAAGTCAATCTTTCTCTAAATTTGTAAAGCATAAACAACCTTTTCTTGCGATCTTTTTGACTAAGACCTTTGGACTTTGGTTTTTGGATTTTGATCTTTCAAGAAATCATTTGAAAGAGCACATGTGTGGGGTCCAATTGTTTCTTATCCTTGCTTAGTGAGTTATTTTTACCACCAAAAATTCTTTATTAGGTTTTCAAACTAAATGTCCAATGTCCCAATTTCTTCTCATCCCACAAAGTCCATTATGTGGAAATTAAGGAAAAAGTTCCCTATTGTTGACTTTAGTGAGAGAAAATGGAGATATAAATTCAAATGCTTAGAAACCTCTAAGGATAGAATCCCTAGGGCAAGCAATAACACTTGAATTTGGTCAAAGGTATTTGCTTCCTAAAGGGTTTGAAATTTGATGCTCATGTTTGAATTTTTGTAATGTTTAAGATCCAAGCAAAGTGTTTTGATTCCAAGAACATGCACAATCCTATGGATAAGAGGCAATATTTGTTAAATCCACACTTGGATAAATCCAACTGCACTTATTCTTGATGGATGATTAAAATCTTGACCGCACTGGTTCCCCTCTATGACACTCACTTCTATGGCTCAGCCAAGCTTTAGTACCCATGAAAATCCCATGGCATACTTCTCATCTTTACCAAGAACCACAAAAATGTGGGGCGGCTTCAGAGGTCCAACCTCTTGCACCAACAAATAGATAAGTATTTTGGGCTTCTAAACAAAAGGTTCTAGTATGGGCATTCCATTCATGGGGGATCATCCATATGGCAAGAGACCATTGATGCCCTTCTTGTTGGAACAATCCTAGTGATACTTGAACTTTCCTCAAATACCCACACTTATATACCAGGTGGAAGTCGCTTGGCTTTAGTGTGTTCTCGGTTGGGTCATTCCCTAGGGTGATTAATTTTTCCCACTAGGAAGGCCCTCTAAGGATAAACAAAAGTGAGCAAGCACATCCGTAGTTTGATTAATCTTTGTTGACAAACAAAGAGAGAACACACGCGATATACTCCACTCGCACTTGCAAGATTTTGTTCAATTTTAAGAATCCAAATTGAAGTGTGGAGACAATCACTTATACAGCTTAATATCACAAAAATCCTTTTGATTATCAAGCTCACTGTGAGGTGCGAGAGAAGCACATATATATTTTAGATGATATTACTTTGGATAAGAGATTACAAAACATAAAGGCACATGTTCATTTTAATCCCTCAAAGCAAGAATTGGATTCTTTTTAAGCACCAAAAGGAAATATGAGAGTTGTTTGTTCAATTGTTAAGTCCCAAAACAAAATCTAGTAAGTTTCCTAAGGTTCTTTTAATCCTTTTGTTTTGTTCTTTTTAAGCCTAAACAAAAATTAGTGAGTCCTAAAGCTTGAAAGATAGAAAATCCTTAGAAAAGGGATTATAATTTCTCCCCCAAAGTGTTTAAAAACACTTCATACAATGAGATGATGATGACATTGAGAATTATTTTTCTTCTTTTCCTCCCTCCACTTTTGATCAAGCCAACCTACAAAATTTGGTTAAAACTACAAAAACAAAAGCCAAAAGCTAGTTAGTAGTCAAAAGCAACCAAAATGGAAAAGCGCATGTTGAAATTAATTTGAAAAGTTCCTTTTACCCAACTCCAGCAGTGCAGTTTGTGATGGCAGTGCAGTTTGAAGGAGTCAACAACATTATATAGCGCCGCTAGGACTAATAGTGACAAACTGTGGAAAATCTAGTGAGCGCAATTGGGCGTTGTTTTGACCAGTGACATAGTTTGGAGTTTGGATGAATTGCGTCACTATTTGGAATTCAAATTTTCTAGCAGGAAGAATCCAACATCATGGTTTGGAGTTTGATAGCAGTGCTAAATGGTGCCACTAGACTAATAGTGGTACAATTTCTTTTTCAGTGGTGTACTTTCTTGTAGACACAAAAGTTTCAATAAAACAATGGAATTTTGAGGAAAAACGTGTTAGATTATTCAAGTTCTCCCTCCTTCTAGTGCCAAAATGTGAATGGTGATCCTTGACCTGCACAAACATGAAGAACAAACACACAATTAGTCTCAAATGCAAGTTAGAAACATCATTCCCCATGAAATTCATTTAAAGCATAAAAACAAGAAATAATAGGAAGAACACAATAAAAAAGCTATTAAGTCCTATTTAAATGATTACACTCTCAATCCCATGGGGGAATTGGTGTCATTTTGATGTGGAAAATGGCCCCTTCCCAATTCCTTGCAAGCTTGAATGATGATTGGTGAAGATTTGATGTTCCTTGGTGGAATTCCTACATAACCTAGCTATGAAACTTGAAAACTATGAAAATAGATGAACAATGGATGAACAAATTCAAAATCTCAAGATAATGGCTTTGCATAAAGTTGTGGATCCAAAATCCCAATGAGAACCTCTTATTTATAGATGAGAGAGATGGAGGATGAGGCAAAATGGATGAATGTGGGATAAAAGAACAACCAATAGCATAAAGCCACTTGTCAACATATGAGTGGACAAAGGTGGAGCACATTTTGGTCATTGTGCAATTAAATGCAATTAGGTAGAGTTTCAAAATTGATGAAATGAAAAGTTGGAGGGAGAATAAAATGAAGTTAATGCCACTTGGCTCAAGGCAAAGGACATGTAAGAAACTTAAATGCCTTGTTGGATGTACAAACCCTTTTGGAGGGATTTTTCAAACTTGGAGAATATTCCCTCTTTTGTGCCTTTTTGAAAGTAAATAGAGATTTAATAAATCAATTAAAATAATTTTCATGAGCAAGTTGCCAAATCTAGAGGATTGAAGTGATTAATATTAGTATTAATCAGGATTTGATTAATTAAGAGGGAGATTAGCTGATTTGACCATTTGACTTAGATTTTTAAATTAATTTAAATCAAATTGAGAGGAAAATGATTAATAGACTTAATTAAATAAGATTTGATTTATTTAATTAAAAAAGATGATGTTAGGTTAAATCTAATAAAGATTAATTTATTTAATTTAATAGAATGACTTTAAAGATTAATTAAATAAAATTAATTATTTAATTAAAAGGGAAAAGCTGACTAATCAGATAAAATTGATTTATTTAATTAAGAGATGGAACGTGATGAATTTAATCAGATAAAGATTATTCAATTAAATGATTAAAAATGAAATGATTCAAGATGAAATGATGTAAGTAAAATCTGGATCAGGTGTATAGGATCAATTAGTACATTTTTCATGTCTAAATTTTGTCCCTCTTTGAACCAATGTACCTGAGCATTGGATAAAAGAATAAAATTGCTAATATCCAAATTCAAAAAATTTCTGATTTTTAAATTCCCCACTACTACCTCGGTGAGAAGAAACCTGCTGACATATTGCCCCCTTGAGAGATTGGATTAAAATTATGATTTGAGGGTTGATCTCACGACAAAGAGGTTCAAGATGGATGTATGGATGGTTATGATGATGATGCAAGTGAGATTATTTTAAGATGCTTAAAATAACCAATCTATATTATCCTAAATAACTAAAATGATGATGCAATGCATTGGAGATGGATGATGTGATGATGCCTATATGATTATGCAATGGATGTTTTATGTAAATGTATAGTTTATGAGATGCTTAGACTAACAGATCTATGTTATGATGGAAGTGCAATGTATGTGAAATGATCAGTGTTTCCTATTATGATATGATTGATATGCAAAATGCTAATGGTTTGTGGATGCAGGATGGATGCATTGGTGATGTTTTTGATTAACTTTCATGGTACCATGTTAGCACGGAGAAAAGAAAGACGAAAATAAGAGAATCCAACAAGTCAACATTATTAGAGATGATGATGATGATGATTTTCTTACCAAGAATTGGGAATTTAAAAGGGATAATTACCTTATGTTTGATAACACACATAGGCACGATGCATCAAGGTATAAAGAACTATGATGGCATTGTAGCTAGTGTGATGGACTTTGACTTGACAATTAGATAGGAGTATTCCTATTCACACTTGACATACAAAACCTCATTTAAAATGTAGTTCAAATATTCCAAATAACTCAGACCAAAACATAGAAAGGCAAGCCTTCCTATGTGGTCAACAAGACACCTAAAACACCTTCCCTACAAACCAAACAAAGAACACATGACTTAGGTTATATTAGAAGAATATCCAACAAGCACAACAGATAAAAGATAACGATCATTGCCCCATTCCTTTCTCTCTAAATCCTTTTGTTTTAATATCATCGAGAGGTCATCAGAATGAGTGCAATAAGGTAAATCAAAAGACAAAGATCAAGTAAACAAATAAGCCAATGTTCATCATACCGCTAGCCAAGACTAAACTACGGTGATGCCTGATGTTGATGCCCATTGTAGGAAGGATACATCCTAGGACATGATGTTATCATATGATTTTGGGATTGACTAGATGATGATATATTAGTACCAAGAGTTGACCAACTTGTTTACCTACTGACCTAGGCTTGATACCTTGACGTTTTAGGTTTTCGCTTTTAACCTAGTAGACTCATTTGTGACTGTTTCACCAAAGGTTGAGGATGATGATTGATTTATTGTGAGTGGAGGTTTATTTTAGGTGATTTTGAAATGGGATTGGTGGATTCTTTTCAAATATTTGAATGTTTTTGATGTTTTTGAAATGTTTGGAGACTATTTTTGGTATTTTCAAGGTTTTGAAAATGTTTTGATTTTTGAATTTTCCAATGTTTTTGGTGTTTTATGAGATTTTATTAATGTTTTTGGATTTTATGTTTTTTGAATGTTTTTCTATTTTTTTGAATATTTTGATGATTTGGATATGGATATGTGTGATGATATCAATGCTCTATTTGGTATTTTGTTGAAAAACAAGCTAAGGTTGATCGATCTGACTGGTGGATAGATGATGATAACATTGTTGAGGATACACAAAAATGCAAGGATAGTGTTAAGAAACAAAAGGATTTGGATGGATATCCCAAGATGATGAGGGATTGAGTGGGTTTGATTGATCAAGATTGAAGCTTGATTTGGAAAAAAATATGTTTGAATGAAATGATGTGACATTGAAGCATAAGTTAGATGCAACTGATATTGATTGTTTGGATCGATGTTTGATGAAAGATAAAACTTGATAAGGAACATCTTCTCGTCAAAATGTGCCATGGGCTAGTGATTATGATTTTGGCTCATAAATTCTTGAACAATTTGATTTTACATTTTCCAATGTTCGGATCACCACATAAGTTGGATGATATAGATCAAGTTGTACATATCTACCCCCAGTGTTTAGCAATGTATGGAATTCCATGGGTGAATGCTTGGATAGGATGGATGGATGGATGGATATGGTTTATCTTATGATAAGATAAGGTGCTCGAATAAAGAATGCTCATTTGGATATGGCTTAGATAATGTTGGACAGGATAAGATCAATGGAAATGACTCATGTCAAGATGTCTAACATAAGCAAGTGTAAAGTGTGCACCGAAATTTCATGAAGATCAAGATAATTTAGAAGAAGGATGGAGATGGATGAAAATGGATTGGATAAATGGTTGATGGAAAAATAGATTTATTATGGATGAGATGGATGGAATGTTGGATTTATTATGGATGAGATGAGATGCTTTCACCCGAATTAGCGCATATAGATGCTTAATTCTACACGACGCTTGTTTTCTAGGTTTTCATCATGGTACCTATTGTTAGAGTAAAGGTTTTAACTTAATTATGTTAATTAAATTACCTTTATTCCTCTCTTAATATTTCACTTTAGTTTGCATATTGTGACATTTAATACTTATATTAATTATTAAATGTCTACCTATTAGGGTTTCTTCAGGGTTGCACAATCTCCTTTTATAAGAATTGATCATTGTATTTTATCCAACTCTCTGATTAATACATTTTCATCTTTCAGAGCACCTTTGCCTTTTGTCTGGAATGTCTTCTTTTTGTGACAGGTTATTTGCATGTAGGTGATTTTTAGGGTCTATGAGGTTGGCTTTCACAACTTTAACATGGTATTAGAGCCTTGATTTGTAGCCCCTTCTCAGATTTTTGAGAAAATCATTGCAGGGCTTGTTTGGGATTCCTCAAGGGTATCATGCCTTGAGTTCATCTATGAGGCGTTTTGGATCAGATCGAGCTTCACCATTGGATTCAGAGCACTGGAGAAAGTCAGGATTGACTTTTATTTTGTAGATTTTGGCCATCGTTTGTCAGATCTATGAGGATTTGAAGTTTATGAGGGTTTCCAGATCCAGAGCGTACCTAAAATTTTGGATTGTTTTCAGCCCAAACGGACCTCACCATCACTTTCAGAGCACCCAAAAACCCCAAAATCGATTGTCAAATTGTCAAAATCAGACATAGTGAGCAGGGAGGTAAAAAAATTGCATTTCTGGGTCGTACGGCCTAGTATGACACACAATCCAAGATTTAAAAAAAAAAATAGAGTTAATGGGCGCCACCATCAGTTAACCTCTAGTAGTTAACCGCTAGTGGTTAATGCTAGTGGTTAATGCTAGAGGTTAGCCTAGCCGCCAGGCTTAGCTCTAAACCCTTTTGGAGGAGTTTTGGTATTTTGGGCATAACTTTTGCGTCTGAACTCAGATTTTTGACAAAAAAATATCACCGGAAAGCTGGTTCCAAGCACTATCCTGTGGTGTAGTTTATTTTTTAGTATTTTTCTACTTAGCTGCATTTATTTCTGTTTGAAGTCAGATGTTCATTTATGGCTTCGGAGCTCATAACTTTTTGGCACAATCTCCGATTTTCATCTTCTTTGCGGCATTGGAAAGGTATTGAGGAGCTCTATCTTGCTGTCCATGCAATTTGTTCTATATCTGTCCCAAATTTTTCATTATTCCAGATTTGTCCTGATGGGTGTTTTGGAGATTACTTGGATGTTTTGATAGTTGGAAAAGTGAAACTTGAATATTTACACTTCATTTTAGTACCAATTCATATGATTTTCTATTTATGCATGCATTAGCATTCTCTCCTTTTACAATCATTGGGTTATTGTAATAAATGAGCTGAGATAAAGTTCCATCAGGGGGGTTTCTTACATAATAAATCTGATTAGAGTGTGCATGCACTTTGATCTCCATATCCATTTTGATTTGTTGGCAACTCGTATGGGCTATCCGGTTTCCTAGTTTCTTTTGGCCACATTCTTGCTATAGCTTGACACATATTTGATTCATCGGTTCACACTTCAGTTGAGAGATTATGTTTCTTGATCCTCATTGGTTTAGATTCTTCTTAGTTTGAGGGCCATGTTTTTATGGTTAATGTTCTAGAGTCTATTTTTGGTACTCCTTCCCATGGAAGAGTTTCAGTCATAGTTTGGCATCGGCATTAAGATTCATGGTTTTTAGATTCTGTCATCATTTCATCTACTGTTGCTTCACAGATTCCAAGGTTGTTCTAGTTTGTGAGTTTTCCAGTGTTTCGTGGCATTGGGTCTGTTGTCACATCATGATTCTAGTTTTGGTTTCAGTTGTAGACAGAGGTATCTTTTCCTTGCTTGTTGGATTTTAGTTCCAGTGTTACTCCACAGTGTTCTTCCAGTGCTTCTTTGTAGCAGTCATCTCATTGTAGGGGGTTTTGTCCCACTGGGTTTTCCTTCTCTACTTCATCATTATTGCATCTGTACATGAGTACCTGATCAAGCCTTGTTGTTGGGACTCATATTTGCATAATAATCTGCTTCTCCCTAAGTTGCACTTATTGGGGGGTGTTGGTGCAATTAATATTTAATTACACTTTGCATAAGTTTACTTAGGTAATTATTTAATTCCTAGGTTAATTAGCTATCATCCTTATCTTGTTGAGCTATCTTGTTGCTCAAGATAAGATTAGGGTTATGCATATCTTTGCTTTTATAAAGCAAGTCATTATCATGTAATTATTGAATTCTCGAATAATATTATGTTGCACATTCTTTTGCAACCTCTCTGCTTTTTTTGATTTTCTCTTTTGTGGAAGGTCTTTTCAGTTTGCAAATCTAATCTTGGTTTCTAACATGGTATCAGAGCCTTGATTTGCAGCCCCTTCTCAACTTTGTTGGAGGAACACAGTACAGAGCTCGTTCAAGGTCCCTCAAGGGTTTCATTCCTTGAGAATATTTTTGGAGCATCTTGGATCAGATCAGGGTTTTTTGTGGATTCAGAGCACCAAAAAAAGTCAAAAATGACTTTTATTTCATTTATTTTGGTCACCATTTGCCAGATCTGCGAGGGTCTCAAGCTCGGTGATTTTTTTGATAGATTCGGGGGTTGTCTGATTTTCGGAACACTTTGGGCCCAAACGGACCTCACTGTTGGATTCGTAGCACCCAAAAACCCCTATTTCCATATAAAATTTGTCCAATTTGGGAAAAATCATCCGGAGAGGCAAAAATATTTTACCTGAGGGCTGTATGGCCCCCAGGCATGCATTCCGATGCACAAAAATTGAGAAAAATTCAAAAAAAAGTTTGGAAATTGGCACCGCTAGTTATAAAGGGGTTTGCCACTGGGTGGCCACTAGGCGGCCGCTGGTGCACCACCGCTGCTGGTGGCTCCCCCTGCAGCGTTGTCGGGTCATTTAGCCAGCCCTCGAGGGCTTAAACCTCCAGCTAGTAGTTCTATGGGTGACCAGCGCCCACACGCCAACCCCCACCCTGGTCACATGGGTGACCAGGGGCTGCGTCGAAGCTCCTTGACTACCAGCCCCCTAGTTCTATGGGCTTTTAGCCCCCACCCTGGTCACATGGGTGAGCAGGGGCTGCACCGAAGCTCCTTGACTACCAGCCCCCTAGTCCGCCTATGCGACCAGGGGCCTTATTTTTTTAGCCCTTGAGGGCTATACTTGGCCGAATTGGACATTTTTTAAGCACTTTCACAGAAATGAGCATAACTTTCACATACGGTTTCATTTTTTTGCAAAGAAGATATCACCAGAAAGCTATTTCAAAGCTCTATGCAATGGTGTAGGTCTAATTTTTTTGTTTTGTTTTTTTGTCTTTTTCAGCCTCAGAAGTCAGATGTTACCGTTTTCACTCCGAGAAGCATATCTTTTTACTCGCTTATTCCTTTTTCACGATTTTCACAACGATGGAAAGATGATTTTAGCCTCTATGCAGATCTGAGGTCATTTCCAAAAAATGTGTAACTTATTTTATGCATGCATTAATTTTTGTTTCATGTGCTAGGTTTGCATTTTCGCTTATGTTTCTGTAGTTTTGCATTTTCTCCTTATGTAATCATTGGGTATTGTAATAACGAACTGATATAAAGTTCCATTAAGGGGGTTCTTGCATCCATCTTTCATGTTGGTGACAACTTGCATGAGTTTTTCTGGTTTCTTGTTGTCTCCTTCTAGCTTCTTTCTTGCTTAGCTGGACACATTGTTGGTTTGCTTCGGTTCACACTTCACATTGGGATTTTAAAGTTCTTGATCCGCATTGGTTCAAATCTTTCTCATTTGAAGGCCATGTTTTTATGGTTAATGTTCCAAAATCTTGATGGTACTTGTCCTATGGGCAGTTTTAGTTTTAGTTTGGCATCGGCTTCGAGAGACACAACTTCCAAATTTGTCTTCATTATGGTTCCTTTCATCCTTTCATCTACTGTTGTTTACAGTTCCCAGGGTTGATCCAGTATGTGAGTTTCCAGTGTTCCTTGGCATCAGGTCTGCTGTTGCATTTGTGATTCTATTTTTGGTTTCAGTTGTAGATAGAGTTATCTTTCCTTGCCTGTCGAATTTGGGGTTCCAGTGTTGCTTCATCAGAGTTCTTCCAGTGCGTCTTCACAACAGTTCATCTCTTTGAGGGGGGGTTTCCCACTGGGTTTTCTCTCTCATTGCATTTTTACATGAGTACCTGATCAGGCCTTATTGCCAAGACTCATATTTGCATAATAATCTGCTTCTCCCTAAGTTGCACTTATGGGGGGGTGTTGGTGTAATTAATTATTAATTACACATTAGCATAAGTTTACTTAGGCATATTTAATTCCTAAGTTATAGGTTCTTTTTTTGAAGATATCAGCTTACATATTTTTCTTCTGTGCAATGGTTTCATTCTAGTTTTCTTTTTGCCAGATCAAAGGGGCTTTCCATCATTTTTTAAAAAAATTTCACCTTGATCTCTCAAACAGTGCATTCTACTACAAAATGGACCTCATGGGCACGCTCAGAAGGCCCAAAAACCCCTATTTTCATATAAAATATGATAGGATTTGCTAAAAATTGATTTTTTAGTGTTTTTGGGGATCTCAAAAAAAGGCCAAAAAAATCCGTACGATTGTACGGATCCATATGGACACGTCAATTTTTGTTTCATCTTTTTGATGTCTGCATCAATTTTGAGCCACCTTGGTTTTTGTGCCATTTTGCATTGATTTCTATGCCCTTTTGATCTCTATGCACATTGATTTTCATGCCATGAAGGTACAGCTGAATATTTTATTAATTTTTTAATCTTCAAATTAATAAAATGTTTGGTTTAAAGCCTAAATGAGCATATTTAGTAAAATGGTCATATCTTGAGCATACGGTGTCGGTTTTTTGAAAATGAAATATCATCGGAAAGCTAGTTCTGGTGTCGATCTGATGGTGTAGGTGTGGTTTCTTCATTTTTCTATTTTGATGCTATTTTCCTTAGTCAAAGTCAGATCATGGTTTTTGCACTCTAGGGCGCGTAACTTTTGTGTCTAAACTCCATTTTTTGCAAACAAATAGGCATTGGAAAGGTGGTTCTATGATATTTCCAGATCTATCATTTATTTTTCTAGAATCTGCCCCAGGTAAATTTTATTCAGTATTTTGTGTTTTCACAATTCTGTCAATTACTTGGACATTTTGGCACCTGGAAAGGATCTATTTGTGTGAGATGGCATATTTTGATCTGCTTTATATGTACTGAGGTCATTTTTTTCTCAGATTTTATAATTTGAAGAGTTATCATGGGTTTTTCTACTCACCCTTCAATTGTAATTCGGGAATGGGGTAATTATGAGTCATGGGCAAAGGGCATACTTACACATTGTAGGTGGCTTATTATTTTGCCTTATTTATATGATCTCATACCTGAACCAACCACTTCAGAGGGAAAAATAGCTTGGGATATCATTAGAGATCACATAGTAGGACTTAGATTGTCTAGTGTTGATGATGACACTATGTGGGCTATATCGGACATTGATTGTCCCCACCCACTTTGGGCACGTCTTTGGGAGATCTATGGAGATCCCAATATCTCTCCATTTCCAAAGGATCCTGCTTTATATTGTCTCTTACCCATTGCTTGGAGAGACAATACACCTTTTGATCATGATACTTTAGAGGAGCTTGAGTATTTAGACACCCTTACATGTTCTGATGGATCAAAGGCTTGTCTCATAGTTCCTACTCTTCAGACTGAGATTATACATGTATCATATGTTGTTCCTGATGACATTAGTATTGCCACATTGGCCCCTATGGATTTAGTTCAACATCATGACCATCTTGGTCATTCATTATCTGCTACATCATGGGATTCTTATCTTGCAGACACATTCTTGTTTGTTGAGTCTCACACTACAGATCTTGAGTATTATTTTGAGGACATTCATCTCCTCTACCTTGACAGTCAGGTTATCACTGTACACCCACCATTATCCATGCATTCAGAAGATGCATTTCAGGAGTCTTCACATCAGTTTGGATTTGGCATCATTTGTTTCAGTTCAGACACAAAGATTCTTCAACATCCTATCATGGCACACATCTTGAGACAGATTGGTTCATCACTGTTCATAGGGTTTCTTCGACATCATCCTTTGGATCCGTTTCTTCCTAAGGGGAGAAATATTATTTTCCACTTCAGGATCTCCTTTTGGATTCTACATCAGGCATCTACCATTACGATAAGAGTTTCTTGATTGTGGGGGGGGCCTTATTTTCTCTTTATATCTCTCCTATGGAGACCATTGTATATGTACTTATATGATAAAAGCTGTCTATGGGGGGTATCATGTAATCCACCTCCTATCCTTCTTTCATTAGTGCATTTCATTCTTTTATTTTCTCTTCTTGGAGGGGAGTTTTGTTCCCATGAGGTTTTCTCCCTTTCTCCACTTTACAAAGATTTGGCTGTATTTGGGTACCTAATCAAGCCTAGTTGCCGGGACCCAAGTTTTCTTTCATGCATTGTAGTTACCTTTGCTTTCTTGCACATGTTTGTAGCTGCACTCTTGCTCATCTTAAGGGGGGTGTTAGAGTAAAGGTTTTAACTTAATTATGTTAATTAAATTACCTTTATTCCTCTCTTAAGATTTCACTTTAGTTTGCATATTGTCACATTTAATAATTATATTAATTATTAAATGCCTACCTATTAGGGTTTCTTTAGGGTTGCACAATCTCCTTTTATAAGGATTGATCATTGTATTTTATCCAACTATCTAATTAATACATTTTCAGCTTTCAAAACACCTTTGCCTTTTGTTTGGAATGTCTTCTTTCTGTGACAGGTTATTTGCATGCAGGTGATTTTCAGGGTTTATGAGGTTGGCTTTCACAACTTCAACACCTATCCAAAGTGCCACCTTGTTGGTTTTCATAGGAGGATGATTTTTTTTTCTTTACTATTTTCAATCCTTTTTTCATTTTTTTTTGGATTTTCATATTTTTTGATTTTTTAAAGATTTTTCTGAAATATTTTAAGCTCATGTTGAATCACGTTGTGGTGTCGATGTATATTCTTCTGTCATGATGTGCCATCAATAGCCTACTTAAAGAAGTTGCTCTACTAAGATACATGCACTTGAATGCAACTTTTGAGATACCTGATCTACTCTTCTCATACCAGAGTTAACTTTGTCTTTGTGCACACATCATGGTAGAGTGCCTTCTAAATCCTTATGATGAAGGGTGGATGCCAATACATGGTCAATGTGAGAATTGAATATCCTATGTGGAGGTGGGGATGGAGAGTGTTTAGGAATAAAAAATGGATTAGTTGATAGTTTGGAACCTTTGACTCTCCAAAATTTGGAAGATGAGCAATGATGGGTGGATACAAAAGTGTGTATGGAATTAAGACCTACTACTTGATATACTTTGTACATTGCTTGAGAAGCCTGCTTTTTCCTTTGTGGACATCTTTGATGCATAATTTTCCCTTTTTTATTTTTCCCCATAGTTTTTTTAACTGATGGAGTTTGATAGGGATAATCTTCTATGTATTCTTCAGTATCCATGTGCATTTGATTTGTCCATTATGCTTCTTAGCTTATTTTGCTTTGATAATGTTATTTTTTCTTTGATTCAAATATTTCTTTTGATGTTGGTCCCAATTCGTGGATGGGGTGATGGGTGGATGAAGATTCATGTATTGGCATCAGTTTCATCATAAGGATTATTTGATCTCCCTATGTTGATGCTTACACTAGATAAAGTTTCCCCCAATATTATAGAGGTATCACTAATATGCTTAGATCCCTTAATTGTCGAATAACCAAGACCTTGATGCTTAGGATTTCCAATAATTTGCACTGGTTCTAGGATACCCTATTCATGTAGGTCTAATCCTCTTCCTTTATAATTCATTTGTTCAAACATTTTATTTGCAATAGGATATGATTTACCTTGGACACAAGGTGCTAATCCTTTGCTATGTCGTAGATCTTCAAAGTTGATATCTTCTTCATTGATAAGATAGCTTTCCCTAAAAAAAGTAGGTGATCCTAGTTTATAACTGATAGGACCCTCCATAAGTGGGATAGCTTCCTAATTGATATCTTTGGCTTGATCTTGTGAAGTATCATATTTTAATGATTCTCCTAGAGGTGTTGATGATTCACTATCCACATAGAAGTCTTCCTCATGATTCATTTTTGATATGCCTTCACTAGATGTTTCTGATTCACAACTTACATAGAAGCCTTTTTCATGACCCATTTCTAATATCTCTAGATTTTTCTATAACTTGATCTTGTGTATAAATGTTAAGAGTAGGAGACTCTTGTTCCTTGGTAATGATATCAAGAGTATGAGACTCTTGTTTTGAATGAAGATCATCTATATGTTCATTAAGAGTAAGCATCTCATGGGTAAATGGAGGAATATGTGCTATATGGATATGATCATCATTTGTGACATCTTGTATGGATAGGAGAGTGTCCATTAGATCATTTTAGTATTTTGGAGGTACAAATTCTTGATCTTGATTAATTTTGGAATTGCTTTTGACATGCTTTGGATCAAGTTCTTGACATGGGTCAGTTTCAAAGGATGGATTGCTTATAAAGGGTTCTCAGATATCTTCATTAGGCATGGGAAGTTGCTCTATATCCTCTTGAGCTTTGGGTGGTCTTGGATCAAGTGTTGAGTTGAGGATTCCTTTAGTATCTATAACCATGAGGTGAAAGGATGTCAATATGTCTTGGAAAGGACCATTGCTAGAATTTGGTGAAAGATGTATATCATGCTTAGGGGTAAAATCTTGAGATATGTCCTCTAACTCATTTGGTGATGTAGAGACATTTTCAACATGATCATTGGTTGATGGATTGTGGATTATGTCAATAGGATCAAATAATTCTAACACTCCTTGAAATAGATCATTTCCAAATTTTGTTTAGGGGTTTTGATCATGATAGAAAATTAACTCTTGATGTATGTTGAGTTGATCATCAGATGAGGTGGAAACATCTTCAAGGTGCTCATTGATGGAAAGATTTTGATCATTGTTTTCAAAAATTGTGGTGGAGATAATGTTTTCAACCATGGGATGAAATTATGTTAACATTTCTTGAATTTGATCATTGTTGGGTATTGTTGGTGGATTTTTATCATGATTGAAAAGTGATTCTTGGTATATGTTGATTCGATCATTGGACGAGGTAGAAACATCTTCAAGGTGCTCATTGATGGATAGTTGTGATTGATTTTGGAGATATGATGACAGATCTTCGAGATGGGGTGATCGTGTTTGTTGTTGATGTTGTTAATCTTGATATCCAACCTTTTGACATTGGATATATTGTATGGATGTACAAACCCTTTTGGAGGGATTTTTCAAACTTGGAGAATATTACCTCTTTGATTCCTTTTTGAAAGTAAATAGAGATTTAATAAATCAATTAAAATGATTTTCATGAAAAAGTTGCAAAATATAGAGGATTGAAGTGATTAATATTAGCATTAATCAGGATTTGATTAATTTAGAGGGAGATTAGCTGATTTGACCATTTGATTTAGATTTTTAGATTAAATTAAATCAAACTGAGAGGAAAATGATTAATAGGCTTAATTCACTAAGATTTTATTTATTTAATTAAAGAAGATGATGTTAGATTAAATCGAATAAAGATTAATTTATTTAATTTAATAGAATGACTTTAGAGATTAATTAAATAAAATGAATTATTTAATGAAAAGGAAAAAGATGGCTTAATCAGATAGAATTGATTTATTTAATTAGGAGATGGAATGTGATGAATTTAATCAAATGAAGATTATTTAATTAAATGATTAACAAAGGAGATGATTTAGGATGAAATAGTGTTAGTAAGATCCATATCAGGTGTATAAGATCAATCGATACATTTTTCGTGTCTACATGTATCACATTTTTTGAATCTGAAATGTGCGTCACATTCTATGTTTCACATACTATAGGATTTAAAAAAGAATTAATTTCATGAAGTTTTGACCAAGTTAAGGTGGCTAGACATACGAGTTTTTTATATTTTATAAAAGTTGTAATAAAAAAATCATAATTAATTATTTACTTGGAAAAAAATACAAAAAAATATGCATCACATTGGGACATGAGTCCTCTACTTATACCTAAAATCTTAAAATATTATCATTTTATTGTGGTTAGGGTGATCAGACGGACACCTACTTATTTTTTCCCTCAAATTTAAGTACCTACTGCATTGAAATTTCAAATTTTCACCAAATAGATTTTTTTCTTTTATAAACCTAGTAGTTTAGAAACTACATTCAATTTTCTACAGATTCTATTCTTACATATTTTTGAAATAATATAGATAAATTATTCAAATTTTTACATGAAGTTGCCTAACTCTATTTTTTTTGAATTTTTCACCACTTAAGGGCTTGTTTTTTCCATGATGATCCTGCACATACCCCACAATTGTTAATTAAATCACTGCCTTTTCATGGTTATATTATAAATAAGGTGGATAAATGCTTGGCAAGAAAGGAAGCTATATGGTTCCCCCCACTAGTGAACTATTATAAACTTAATTGTGATGGCACCTCATGAGGCAACCCTGGGAAATTTGGCATTGGTATTATTATTACGGATTCAAATTCAAAAGTTTTGAAAGTGGCTTGTAAAAATTTACCTAATGGGACCAATAATCGGGCTGAATTAGAGGCTCTTAGCTTTGGATTGGAACTAGCTTTTTCTATTGGCATAAAATATATTATTGAGGAAGGTGATTCAATGGTAACATTTCAGGTGATTACCCATAAAAAGTCACATGTTTAGCATCTTCAATATCTCTTGGATAAATTTCTTCAATTAATTCTATTTAATAGCTATTCAGTTTTTCACTGTTTCAGGGAAGTTAATGTGATTGTTGATTATCTGACTAATAAAGCAATGGATGAGAAATGAAGTTACAAAGAATTCTTACAAGAATAAATTCCTACCTTTTGCAAATAAGTTTTGTCTTGTTTTCAGGACTGTTGCTTCAATGTTTATTCAAAATTTCCAGGCTAGTTTGTTTGCTCCAATTCTTTGCATTCCCACCTTGATGCCCTTTCATAGTGCTCAAAAGAAACATGGAAATGATAGAATGTGTATTATGATATTTGTGGTGGAATTAACGATGGTTGTTATGGAAATTAAACTTGACATGGTGGGATTGTTGACATGGCACAATCATCGTGTATGGTGATGTTGTGTGTGGTGGCATGATGAGTAAGCTATGTTTCCCTACGGAAATTAGGATGCCTATTCATCTGGTTCTAAATGGTATCACGTGTTGTGATATGCTTAAGTTTCATTGATTATTGGTGATATGCACAATGGTATTTGTTTTTGGTATCCTTGTACAAGCTTTGCAGGTCTCAAGGTGCCTTCATTTGCTGAAGAGGTTTGGTATAGTAATACCCTATTGACTATTTGTATGTCTTCCCATATACTTTTCCTAAAAAAATGAGAAGCTGGTTGGTTTATATCATTGCTGATAAACTTGGGCAAGCTAATTCTCTTCCTGTTCTAGTATTTGGTAAAGCTTGGGACATGTATCATTTTTTTCATGCTCATACTGCTATTGATGGCTTTATATTTTAGAATATGGTGTTTTCTAATGGTTGGCATGGAGAAATTTTGATGGTTTTCAGGTTAGACTTTTAACTATGACAACTATCTCCATCTCACTCAAAAATTGGCCTTAATAGCTGTTGTGGAGGCACCCAAGGTACTATATTTCTGTGTTGGCAATTTTTTCATGCTCTTAGTTTTACCAACTTTTTCTGATACTCATCTAAATCATGTTATGTATGATGGGATTTTCTGCCCTCAATGTAATGAATTTTTGGATGTTTTTGATATGTAAACCATATATTTTGAGCTACAACTGGAGGTTTTCTTCTTGGTTCTTTCTTGCCAGTATGCTCTCCTTGAACCAGGTTTTGTAATAATTTAAAATTTAATAAAATGTTTCAGTAGCTCTGCCACTTTTATCAAAAAAAAAAAATCTATTAAAAACTTACAAGGTGTAGACTCCTAAAAAATGACTAATACATTTTATCTAAATCATCATTTCCTATTCATATATCAATTAATATTAATTAAATAATTATTATTATTCTATTAAGTTAACACCATATTCATTAATTTTTCATCATCTACTATAATTAATTAATTCTTAATTATTTAATTATCACATCATTTACCATCATTAGCATTAATTAAATAGTTTTGATTATTTAATTAATTTCCCATTTCCTCTTATCCACGCTCATTAAATATTTTTTAATTATTTAATTAGTTTTTTAATTTCTTCCAACAAATTTAATTATTTAATTATGTTTAATTTTCTTCCATACACATTGATTAAATATATATGTTTTTAATTAATTTCTTTTTTTTTTAGAAAGGAGAAGGCAAGGGTATGTGAAGGATCATCATAAAAAAAAAGTCCCTTAAGTGGTGAAAAATTCAGAAAAATCAGAGTTAGGCAACTTGATGTAAAAATTTTAATAAGTTATCTATATTATTTCAAAAATATGTAAGAATATAATCTGTAGCAAATTGAATTTAGTTTCTAAACTACTAAGTTTATTCTAAAAAAAATCTATTTAGTGAAAATTTAAAATTTCAATGCAGTAGTACTTAAATTTTAGGGAAAAAATGAGAAGTAGGTGTCTGTCTGACCACCCTAACCACAATAATATGATAATATTTTTTATAAGATTTTAGATATAAGTAGATGACTCATGTCCTAATGTGATACATATTTTTTTGTAATTTTTTTTCCAATTAAACAATTAATTATGAATTTTTTATTACAACTTTTAAAAAAATATAAAAACTTGTATGTCTGACCACCTTAACTTTGTCAAAAATTTATGAAATTCAATTTTTTTTCTATTAATCTTATAGTATAGGAAGCATAGAATGTGACACATGTTTCAGATTCAAAAATGTGATACCATTTAAAAGCTATAGATTTTTTTCAATCAGCCTATCAATTAGGACTTTAGTCGTAATTCAAATAGAGAATGAATAATAATTATTTATTAAATTCAAAGTAAAGCATAATTTATATTGGTGGAAAGTTGAGAATCTCCTTTAAAAACTATTTTTGCTTTATCAATTTTTGGTAAAAAAAGTCGTCAACCACATACCCTACACATACCCATCATATCACCACTTTTTTGGCCCATCATGATCTTGCACATACCCGCAACAATTATTATTATTTTAAGAGGTAAATGTTTTTGGCTTGAAGCTATGAACCGAAAAGGTCACAAATGGGGGATCTCAACTCCAATTTAAACATTTGACAATTACACTCAAATGGGGTTTGAACCTTGATGGAAAGAACACCACCACAACAGCTTAACCATCATAGTATGTCACTATTGTCATATTTAAGTAATTTCTTAGTTCTATCCACAATAATTAAAAAAAAAATAGTTATTTAATCAATTCATGCATTCTTCTCATTTACCATAATTAAATAATTTTTATTATTTAGTTAGTTAATATTTCCTCTAAAAGTAGATAGGATAATTTAATTTATTTAATTTTCTTTTTGTACCTTGAAATTCTTCTAAAAAGAAATAAAATCAATATTTTATTTATTTCCTAAATTATATATTCACCTCAAACACAATAATTAAATAAATTTACTTATTTAATTATATTTATATTCCTCTATCTCCTAATTTAGTGAGTTGACTCATGACTAAAAAGCAACATCAGTTTACTCTCACTCATTCACTTCACTCATACATAATGTTAGTCATATAATCCATACAACCACTTGACTCATCATTCAAGACCATCATGACACATGCCACTTGCATATTCATCATGATCTATCACTCAATCTTTCAAATAATCATAAACTATTGATTAACTATTAAATGATAGCTATAAGTACACCATCATTTACAGATTCAACCTTTCCACAAATTTTGAGAAATCAAGTCATATTTGTATCCATTTTGTGAATCACTATTATGCTAAAGTTTTTTTTAGATAAAAAGGAAAATTCCTATTATATTATTAATAGTGTAAAGTTCTGAAATTGATATATATATATATATATATAGCATAAAATATTATAGAGTAAATATGGTGAGGGGAGAAAAATATAATGCACCATATATGAGTTTCTCTACACATGGAGGCCAATATAGAACAAAAGCCTCATATCAGAAATTGAGTGAAAATCATAGAGAAAGTAGATTTTATGTAAGACATTAAGTGGACTCCTCACACCAATTCAGGGGTGGTGTCAAAATCCACTATCCATTGGAGATCAAACATAGGCTCCAGATTGTTTACCTTCTTTAAGAAACAACTAATCATGCATGCTAGTACTCTATGTTGTGCTAGTGACACTGTGCAAAAATTCCCAAGGAATGGAAGTCATTCCACCTTAGCACCCACCTCATGCATGTTCTAGATATTATAAGGACTCAAAAAGAAAACCACGTGCCTTGCTACATCCAAGGTTACCTCTAGCCCACCTAGGTTGAGCTTATTAAACAATTTTTTCATCAGTTCCCCAACCAACTCTGTTTTCTCTCCTAAATCCATGAGGAAGCCACAAAACATAATGTGGTATTTGTGTTTACTCCGTAACACACAAAATCCCTTAGGAAATTGATGCCAAGTATCATCTTGACCATTTTTAAGTCCTTTCTAGTGGGATGTTTCATTAGCACCTTCAACTGTTGGTATGCGGTAGCACTTATGAAGGCCATTTGGTGACGTGAACATGTAAGGCATATTGGGGTGTCCATTCTCAACATGAACTCTAGGAAACTATGAGAATAATAGAATGGTGAGGATATCACCCTTCTACTTTAAATAGAGCAAGTTGTTTCATTCTCCTATGCTTAAGGCAAGAGGATATTATTTCCAAATTTACTTCCCACTAGAAGAGGTAGTGACGTAACTTCAAAGCACCTTATTACCATTTTTATAAATTCTAACTCACTATTGAAGTACTACGTAGCCTCCTTGTCACTAATGAAAAATCCATTAAGTAACTAGTGATCAAATGGGGCTTGTGCCAAAACACATCCAAATGATCAACCATACTAAGAAATGCTAGATGGTGATGTCATCTAATTGGTTAACATTATTAAATTATGCACATCCCATCAGGTAGAATGTAAAAATGTGTCAATTTTGGGTTAGTGTAGGATCATGGGGCTCCAAACTAGGCCCTTAAGTGGCAATCAAATTTCAGAAAAGCATAGTTAGGCAACCTGACATGAAAATTTGAATAGGTTATTAACATAATTTTAAAAATATGTAAGAACAAAATTTGTAGTAAATTGAATGTAGTTTCTAAGATACTAGTCCTTTTTTGGAAAAAAGTAAATTTGTTTGGTGAAAATTTGAAATTTCAATGCAGTAGTACTAAATTTTCATGGAAAAAATTAAATGTAGGTGTATGTCTAACCAATCTAAGTATAAGAAAAAAAATAGCATATTTTTTGAAAATTTCAATATAAGTAGAGGAAACATGCCTAGATGTACCACATTTTTTTTTATAATCTTTGTGAAAGTAAATATTTTTTTATGAATTTTATTAGAAATTTTAAAAAATATTAAAACTTGTTTATCTGACCATCATAACTGGGTAAAAAATTTATGAAATTAAAATTTTATTTTTAATCCTATAGTATGGAAAGCTTAGAATATGTTGCATCTTTTAAATTCAAAAAATGTGAAATTGTTTGAGAACTATAAATGTTTTTCAATCAGCCCATCAATCAAGACTTTAGTCAGAATGCATGTATAAAGTCAATAATAATTATCAATTTATTTCCAAATAAGGCATATCTTATATTGGTGGAAATTTAAATTTTTTTATCAATAAACCCTTTCCATTTCATCAAATTTGGATTAAAAAAATGTCATCAACCAATTTTTGGTCATATCACCACTTTTTGGACTACCATGATCTTACACTCACCCTTTTTTTCTTTTGAATGGAAAGAACTTAGCTTGATGCCAACATAGCCACATGTCACGTTTATGCAACTAAAGGCACCCCATGCTTTGGGAGGGCACTTGAGAGAGTACAATAGTGCTAGGTGTTTATGTGTTGTGATAGTGAGTGTATTATCTAAGTTTAGCACCAACTTCAACAATACTTAGAAACTTACAACTGGCAAGGCTTGCCAACAATGAACCCTTGTCCTTGAAAGAGTATACAAATGTACCTCTCAACCTCCACATTTTTAACCATGTGGTGGAACCACCAAATTTCTCGACCAATTGCTCAACAATGATTATTTATAATACTTAGAAGCTTTCGCATATTGCGTTAGCACGACACATGGCTTGATGAGGAGGAAATCAGTGAAAAAAAAGACATCACTTACCTCTTTTGGTGGTGGGTAGGTCTTCCATGTGCCACCTCAACACTTCCCTCTATGAACTATGACATCTAGGGTGAAAACTACTCATTTTTAGCAAGCTTCAAAATTTTAAATGAAAAGTAGACCGCAGGAAAAACAAAATGCCTGACACTACACTAGTGGTTCTAGTCAATCTTGCACTAGGAGTTATTATAATATTTAAGGTTTTCACCAGACTGCACCAATTTAACATGTGGCATTGGTGCAAGGGTGGGTGATTGGTATGTCCAAGCATCACTAGATGTACGAGGACACACGTATCACCTTAGCACATTGTATTTTAAATTTAGGCCTTTAGGATCAATAATAACTTCACAACTTTGACAAGTGAAAACTTTACCATCAAGGGCTCATAGGTAGAAGAAAATTCCTACTCAAGGGCCCGCAAAACTTGGAGATAGATACTACTAATGGAACTCAGTATCACACACCCTGCACACATATGACAAATAGTATGCTAACTCAGCTCCCCTTTATGGGGTGCAATTAATTGTTGGCTATATGCATTAGGGTAGGATAGTTAACAAGATCTATTTGATTACATTGTAGTGCCCCAACATCTTTGTCACACACCATATTTTCCAACATGTCTACTAATTTATTACCTTCTCTATAACAATGTGAGAGTTGGTTAGAGTCAAAATATTGTAACATTTTGATGCCTTGGTTTATGATTAAACTTAACATCCAATTGATTGAATTTGTTTGCTTACATGTGTTGATTATGACCATAGAATCCCTCTTAATCTATATATGTTTGATTCCTACTGAATTTTCCAATTTCAGACCTTTGAGTAATGCTTGTGCCTCAGCCTTATTGTTTATTCCATATGTTAATTTCAATGCTTGGTTCCTCAATACACAACTAGCACCAAAAGCATTCGAGTCCCTCAAGAGGCCCCATCAAAATTATTTTTTTCCACACACATTAGAGTTGGAGTCCATACTACACTATTGTGATTGTGATTAGTTTTGGGTAACCATGTTCTTGGGTTTGAGGAATGGATCAACTCCCACTATGAATATATTTTTTCATCATAATTTGAGTAGATTTATCTTGAACCATTTGGTTTATACACACTAGACAAT
The DNA here is from genome assembly GCA_007258455.2 of Sequoia sempervirens. Classification (NCBI taxonomy): domain Eukaryota; kingdom Viridiplantae; phylum Streptophyta; class Pinopsida; order Cupressales; family Cupressaceae; genus Sequoia; species Sequoia sempervirens. The sequence goes on along the minus strand of VDFB02256132.1, from coordinate 32,861,146 downwards.
AGTCATTCATAAATTAATCTTTTAATTTTGCATATTACTTCTTCCTATATATGGTGCTCCTTACAAAATATTATTTTTCCCTTTCCCACCATAAACACCATATTTGTGTTGAGGGGCTTACTATCCATATCAAAGAGAATAAAGATTTTTTATACATTATTGACCATGAGGAAAAAGCAACTAATAGAGATTCTTGAAGGGATGTGATCTAATTTAGTTTGTTTTGGAGTCATGTCCAACACTATTGTGAAAATTTGCAAGTTAAGAGAGGATGGTATACATCCTCTTCTTGTTGGCTATAGAATACAAAGCTTAAAGGGCCAGATATTCCCAACTTCACCAATCTCTAACAAGTAAGGATCTTCTTGTTTATTGCCTTGACCATGCAAACGACCAAAATTTTGGAAGAATTGTAGAGTTTCAAAATAGTTTATGGGGCTAGATTGTTGATTGAGCATTTCCTTAGTGGATGGTTGATGAGTATCCTAGGTTGAATTCATAGTTTCTTGACTTGGAAGGATCCCAAATGAGCCTATCAGGGTTGTTGAAGAAGATAAATTGTCTTTGTTAAAGAATTCTTGACAACTAAGACTTTTGGTTTGTTGGAAAGGTACAACCAGTGAATTTTTCTATTTTATATTTGAGAGATGATTCTCTTCTAGCTTGAGGTAGTCTTTTAATTTTTCTCCCTAGTGATTCTTTAGGTATATTCTGGCTTGTTATAATCCTTCAATTTTTGATAGTGGTGGGAAGTCATTCTAGGAGTCATCCTAGAACAATGCTTTTTCACCATTGCTTATAGACTAGGTTAAATGTGGGATGATAACTTCTCTATAGGTTATGATAAAATTTCATATTTTAGATCATTTTGGTGGGTTTTCTATTGTAAAGATTCGTTCAAGAATTGCAAAGTCTATACATTTTCTTTGCATGATTTTGGCATTTTTTGAAGGATGTTTTGCAAAAATATTCCATGCTAGTTTGGTCCCCAAGGCCAAATTTCTTGCCTCTAGGTTATGTAATCTAGCTCCTTTGTATTTTTATCTTCAAAAAGTTTATTCCATGAAACTAGTGGTATCTTACTCTTTTTCTTACTTTCAAGGTTCCCATGCAAGATAAAATTTTTAATGTATTGCTCTAAATTTAGCTATACTAATTTTGGTAGCTTAAGGACTCACATAACATAGTTGGGAATAGTGGAATGGACTGATTTGGTTAGTGTGATCTTTCCTACCATTATTAACCATCTTCCTTTCCATGATGCTATTCTATTTTGAATTTAGGTCACAAATTTTTTCCAAAACTCAAGCTTGTTTGGACCTGAAAAGAATGGGATACCTAGGTATTAACTTGGAAATTCATCATATTTGAAATCAAGAATGGATAGGATATACCTGGGTCATTATTTGAAAAGAAATGGATTTGGAAAATAAAAGTGTATCATCTGTAAATAATGAGTGAGTCATATTCATGGTTGAGTTTGGGATATCTATACATTTCCAAGCACCTTGATCTCTTTCCCTTGCTATCACCCAAATCCATGATTATGCCATTAAAATGAAAAGGAAAGGTGATAAAGGATCACCTTATCTTACACCTTGTGAAGAATTGAAGAAGCGAATTGGAGTACCATTTATCAAGACTAGGAACTTGGTCTATGTTGTAAACTACTGCATAGAAAATTGTATACACTTACAATTTCACATTATGTTTTTCCCACCTAATTTATTGGACTTAATCAAGCTTCTAATTTTCTAAAATATGAATTTCAAAGCCTAATTTTTACCATTTTTTGAAGAAAAATTATTAAACAAATGCATTCAATCATTAAATTGTCCCCAAATCACTCATGGGTAATTAGGTCCCCAAATCATTAAAGTGTCCTAGAATTTTGAGCTAGAACCCAATCACTCATGGGTAATTAGGTCCCCCTTCTTAGCTGGCACCAAAATTTAAATATGTTCTTGGCAATGTTTTAATATGGGGTGATCCCACAAAGTTGGTTTACAATTTCTAGGAGATTCTGATTTTTGCTAAAATCACATATTTTTAGAAAATATAATTATTTAATCCTTAAAAATTTCCATTTAAAGCATTCTAATTGAAGAGGGTTTGATCAAACTACCTTAGATCAAACCCCCTTGGATAGAACGCTATTAATTTTAAACCATACCTATAATAGAGTCTCCTTTACACCTATCAAAAAGCTTTTTAAAAACCACTTTTGATTTACCTTTTGGGGGATCAAATGAATTCATTTAAAATTTTATTTTTGTAAGTATATAGTCCTTGTTATAAGCTTCCAAAAAATTATAATTTTAAATAAATTTAATTTAATTATTATATTTATTTTTATTTCTTGTGAATGTAGGTTTTTCACTGAACATCAAGCTTCGTGTTCTGCACATGTGGAAAAATAGAAGATTATATTTTTTGAAAAAAATATGAGTGCACTAGATATTGAAGTCATTGATCCAACAAAAAAAAATTGAATTTCGATACATACAAAAAAAGTTAAGCATTATACAGTTCGCCTATGTCTGAATTGTAATTGGTTTGACTTCGAAACTTGATTAAGGAAAAAAAATTGAATAAAAAACTATCCAACCAAGTGAAAGCACTAGATATGAGAGTTACAAATCTAAATTCAAAAGAATTAGAATTTTATCCTTCATGGAAAAAAAGTTTTGTTATACGGTGAGCGTCACTCCTTAAAAATGTTGTTTTCTAAAAATTACTAGTTTTCGAGGGAGATGGAAAAAGAGGTGCAATCTGATTCCAAAATTTTTGAAAAAAATTTATTTAGAATCTACAAAAAAAAATTCACGAAACTCTATTTTGCATCATCTTTAAATTCCTCACGGTTTAGCCACTATAGGTGTTCAAAAGTGAAGATTTAGGTAGAAAAAAATATTTTAGTGTCCAATTTGGACAAAATTGTAAACCACTATCGTGGGATCACCCTATGCAAAATTCAAATATGAAATGTTGTCTTTTGAAATCTAATTTTCAAGAAATTAGATAAACACCTATAAATAGTTAGTCTTCTATCATTAGAAATCTAACAAGAAAGAACAAGCATTAAGGAGAAATATATTGGAAAACTTATGATCAAGAGCATTACTGAGAAATTAAAGAGCATTATCGAGAAATTAAAGAGCAACATTATGATATTTTATTACATCAATTCAATATCCAACATCATGTCAAATTCTATGTGTGTTCATGTTCATCTTTTGTGAACTCTAACATTGTAGTATATCTCCAAAGCATTCAAGAATTTAGGAATTCTATGAAGCAAGATCCAAATCCTTGAAGTGATATGTATGTATTTAGTCCTTCAAGGAAGCCATTGAAGGGTGGTGAGTTTCATCATTTGTTCATTCACCATTTCCTTCCTTTCCATTAAGGTTTTATCATTGACATTGCCATTGTGGAAGTAGAAACACTTACATGGGGTTTGATTGAGGAAAGCCCCTATATGGCACATTTTCTCTCTTTGTGAATGTGTAGGTTGTAGGTCTAGAAAGGATTGGAGAGATCTTGAAGACCTATTTTTCATTGTTGCATTTATTGTCATCAAAGTTTTCAAGACACGAAAACTCCATTACATAATTTATAGAAGACATTTTGATAGTGGGACAAGCAGAAAATAGAAGTTTAGATCTAGCACCAGAGGACCCTAAAATTTGAGAAATACACCCTAACAAAGACCTAATCACCTAGGGGTGGCATAGTCCTAGTACAACACTCAAATCTGACTTTTGGTGATAGGTACATATCAGTCTACACTTTCCAAATCCACCATAAAATTTGTTTGCATATATGAATATTAACTTTAATTGGATCTAAAAATTAGATTCACATTTGTTCATAAATATTCAACATCATTGTATACTTGAATCTTGCATCAAATTGGGATACATTAAGAAAATTTTGAAAAGTAATTTATTGTTACAACTATTTGTAAGTAGAATTAGGATCCTTAAGCAATTTAATTCACAAACTTTCATTTTTCAAAACCCTTGACCAAGACCCAGTCACCATTGGGTGACATTGTTTCACTTGTCTTAGCTACAAAAAATTTCTTGAGACCATTGTTGTTGTGTTTACTATTTTTTCCTACCTTTTTCTTCCTGATTCTAGGGTTTTTTTGTCTTTACATAGTACATTGGTGTTCATCTTGGGTGCACTTTTGGTGTTGTGAAACCTACATGAGTTTCATAACATAGTCTCCTATTTCCAATAATTTAGTGAGATGTGGTTCGAGACTCATGGCATCGTGTGTTGCTAGTACATTTTTTGTGGATCTTGAGTTCTCTAACCATTTCATGCCAATTTTTTTCAATTCTCAACCCATTTTGTATTCCATCCCTAATGATATAATTACCATGACCTTACTATCGACCACTATTATTGATGTTGAAGCCATGGTAGCTCATGTCCCTAAAGAGAAATTAAAACAATTGGACAAATCCTTAGAAAAACTTCAAGACTATCTAAGCATGGAATATATCATTGACACAATAGTCCCTATCATAGATAACATGAGGAAAATGCTTAATAATGATCATGGATTAGAGGTAGTACATAGTCTAGCCCACATCATAGACAATCATGTGCCTATAATGGATAGTTGTGCTCAATCTTTGGGGTATGCTCAAAGACAAGGAGTAATTCAAGTTTCTCTCCCTATAACTATAGCCTTTATTCCCTCATATGAAAATCCAACTGTGACCACAATGATCCAACCAAGAAACAATATAGCTCCAATTTTAGATATTTCTACTAGGAATCCTTATAGTTTTTTTAACTCAAAAATCATATCTCTAAACCCATCACCCTTCACAAACTTGTAATATAGTGCTCCACCTAATACATATATAGTTCCACCATATTCACCTCATTCCTAAAATAGAACAAGAAATAATTTTTTCATAAACCAAATCTTTCAAAATTTGACATCTCTTCAACAACAAATATCAACATTAAACCAAAATAAAAATGGACAACCATCACAATATGTCACATGAAATCCATTCTCATTGAGTATATTGAAAGAAAAAATGAAAAAAAACATAGAGATACCCTGCTTTGAGAAATACAATGGTAAAGGAGACCCTAGAAATCATATATCCACATACACTACCTTATGTAGTGACTTCATTTTTTAAGACAAGCTCTTGGATAAAATTTTTCCTAGTTCATTGAAGGACATGGCCTTAGACTTGTTTTTTTCATTATCAAATAATTTAATTCACTCATTTAATGATATTTTTTATGCCTTCCTCAACCATTTTGAAGTGCAAATTGGTTCCAAGATCAATATAACTAATTTAATGTGATGAAAACCAAAAAAAGGTGAAAAAGTTGTAGATTTGATTAGCCGCAATTAGTTGGTGGTATCACAAATTAATTTAAGTCTTCCTGATGCAAAAATACAAAGAATTTTCATTAACAACTTACAAGAAAACATAAGATAACAATTCCTATTGGAAAAATTTCTATCCTTTATAAGTATGTGCACAGTGCTTTGTGATTATCAAAATTCAATTAATAAGTATGAAGCATCTTCATCCAAACATATTGAGAAGTATGAGCCTATACATAAAAATAGTTACCAATAATTTAAGAAATCAAACAAGAAATTTTTAAATATAAATCCATCCCAAACAAACCATGTTGATCCTCAAGTCATTTCCATATGCTCTACACAATATCAATTCTAACCTAGGGATGGACAACTTACACAATTTCCCAATTCCCTCCATTCGATCATGTTGCAGCTCTTGAGTAAGAATCTAATCCATTAACCTCTCATAAAACTTATAGACACAACAAAACCATTACCACCAAATTATAATCCACATTTCTTTTGTCAATATCATTGACAAAGTGGATATGGCATGGAATGATGCATGCATCTTAAACATCAAGTTTAGGACCTTGCCGATTCTAATCATATTTAGTTGGGAAGTGTTAATTATAAAGGCAATAAGTCAGTTGCCCAACCCAATTTTTTTTATAAATATTCACTAACCCAATGCCATATCATTCCACTAACTTTGTGAAAGCTATTGAAGTCAAGAATGATGTGATGAATGTTGATAAGATTGAGGACATAAATGATGATAATGATGATGATAAGAGTGATAATGAGGAAGATCTAAAAGACATGGTTAGTCTTATAGATGTTCAACCTTGTAAGGGCCAACCCAGTTTGTTACCTAACATTACTTTCACACATATTTATGCTTCTATACATTTACCTGATCATCCTCTCTATCACCACACATATTAATTAAAATCCTACAACTGGGACACATATTTATCCCGTTTATGTAGTGAATGGGATCACCAAGAAATTCTTGTGCATGAACTCTATCAAGATTCTTATGAACAATTGAAAGCATGGATTAAAACACATAATGGTTTTTCTTGCCCTATGATAGGTTTGATCACTCGTCCATTAAAATTTGGACCAAAAAAATTAAATGTCTCATTCTCCACCATCTCATCATTGGAGAAATTTCATGTGAAGTTAGGCTACCCATAGTTATGCTCCACTAATGTTGTCATGTCAGTTATTCACAAGTGCATAAAGTTTCCCTTTGAAAATTAGATATTTATAGTGCACCATAGGGATTCAATCCTTTGTCTTCCCATGGGAATTTTTTATTCAATTTATTTTGGCTTGGACCTATGGAAACTAAAAAAGCCTCAAGAAGATTTCTTTTTCCAGTCATCAAAAGTTGAAAGTAATGTGCATAGAAGAATTATCTCTTAGCAATATTCTCTTGTCTGATAGGTCCATACTTGTTCCTTCTCCCCAACCCATCATTGATGAACCTATGATTGAGCCAGAAACACTTTGAACAAACCAAGATAAGTATAGCATAGTTCCTCCACCACTTTTCTACAAAAGACCAAGAGATAATAAAATGATTCCTTTTGTACCACCAAAGATAAAATAAGTATATAGACCTAAAGAGACATTGGTTTCCCAACCCCCCATGGTTCCTTCAATTCCTCCCCTAAGAGGAGAAAAGAAACTGATGGTTGATAAACCCACTTTCACCCATCACAACTTGAAAGACGTACAAAAATAAACTGAAGTGTTAAAGAGAGTAGACAAAAACATCATGCTATCACTCACAAATTGGAAGAAAAGAATAAACCAAAAACACCCACACCTATGGAAACAACTCAAGAAGAAACCCAAATTTTAGCAAAACAAGAAATGGAACCAAAAGAAGAAATGAAACAAGACAATTCAATTGCAATTATCATAAAACCTCCTATTGTGATTAATTTGGATGATGATGATGAGATTTATAAGATTGATGAATAAGTGCATAATGAGTTGAACTTGTTATTTTCCACTTATATGAACTTAGATGGGCACAACCATGACAATCTTCCTAGTGAGAGTGACCCACCACATGTTGAACCTAGTGATGATCCTAGTATGACACTTTTTGTAGTCCCTTTAGCTAGTTACCTACTTTCCATTTACGATGAGCAAGGTTGGGATGCATATGAACTACTTTAGGTTGGTTCACATGTGGCATACTCTTTTATGTTTTTTCATATATTCTTTGTGTTTTCTTGCATGTAATGTGATCTCTTGTATTGTGCTATCCTTCATGTCTTTACATTTGTGAGTTTTCTTTGGATGAGCCTTGTTGCTTTGTTGGTGTAAGGATACAAAGAAAATGAACCTATTGTGACATTATTCTATTTTTATCTCAATTCTTCTATATGTCAATATTTTCCTTTTTCCTTTTGTTTTGTGTTTTCCTTTTGGGTATGATACAAAGAGTTGAAACATTTACGTCTCTTCCATGTTGACCCAAAAGGCTTATTTTTCTTCTATCTCTCTATGTGTCATTCCTCATTTGTGTTTGTTGTTCCACTTGTATTTTGGGAATGATGTCACTTTTGAGATCTATTATATCACAATATCAAAGATGTATACTGACCCTAGATCTATGGACCCCTTAGTGTACACCTTTTTTATTCATGACATTGTATTATGGGGGAAACCCCTTATCATGATGTAGTTTATTTTGAAACATATAATTGGCATAGGAATTTCCAAATAAGCTCTTGTGTTCTTTTGTTGCATGACATTTATCATTCTTATACTTTAAAGTAATTTCTCACAACATGGTGTTTAGCAATTTCTTTAAAGTGGGGGCATACATTGGCATTGTTTTGCTTCACTTTGTTCACAGAGGTTGATATTAGTGATGCATTGAAATTGACATTTGGAATTATTATTTTTTCCACTTATTCAAAGAGTCTAAGATTAGTGGTGCATTGAAATTTGACATTTGACATTTTATTGGCTTCAATTTGTTCACAAGGGCTAAACCTAGTGTAAGCATTAGCATAGAATTTTGATCATTTTGTAGCACTTTACCAAAGTTATCAGGGAGTATAACTCTTGGTATAGTTATTGGCACACCTTGTATACCTAGAGTGTTTTTCTCATTTTTCTACCTATTTTTGGAGCTCAACTAGTGAAAAGTGGTCCTCACTAGCCTACGTGTCTTCCTATTTGTATAATCACTAGTATAATACAACTTGTTAGCTCATACCCATTTTTCTTTTCTTTTTCTCCTTTTCCTAGCATTGACGTTGTATGTTTGTGTATCTTGTCTTTTGACATATCATATATGTGTGTTCCTTTGTGCTTATGTTGGTTTTCCATGAGATCTTAGATCCTAGGGGCTTGATCACCCACCTTGATCCTTAGTCATCCTATATCTCTAACATTTGTACAATTGAACCCCTCTTGACATATTTCTCTACATTAGTATGAGTTTGAGCATAAGTTCATACTCTCACTAAAGTGGTGGCTAAATGTTGCATAGAAAGTTTTATACATTTACAATTTCACATTATGTTTTGGCCCCCTAATTTATTGGACTTAATTAAATTTTTAATTTTCAAAATTATGTATGCCAAAGCCTAATTTTTATCATTTTATAAAGAAGGATAAGTATTATACAAAAGAATT
>VDFB02256132.1:32821202-32852021 GCA_007258455.2 Sequoia sempervirens | reverse complement strand
GAAGGTCTCTTTAAGATCCAAGCTACTTAGGAGATCCCTCATTTTTATTGTTGAGGAAAAAATCTAGACATACATTATGGATTTTATTTGTTTCATTCCACATTCTCTAGCTGAAGGGTTTTGTTCTCACTAACAGAGTGTTGGGGAAAGTGGTGAAATTTTTTTCCTACGATGGTGTTGAGAGAAAGTTGGAGTAATAGAGAGTTGTTGGTGAAGGGAAGCATGTGAGAAACTCGAGGGAGGCCCACCAAGCAATGATCAATTTTTTCCCTTTTGAGGATTGTTGTAGACCACGCCTATATTTTCCTCCTTTGAAAAGCCACTAATAACCTTTTTTCCTTGAATTTTGAATGCCTTTCTAAGGATTTACAACCCTTGAACTGGCCTAAAACCATGGGAAGGGGTTTTTTTGTTGATTTACAAGGTGAAATTTTGAAAAATACCCATTGGGGGGTTGTTCTCACTCTAGCTCATGCTCCATCTCAAAATAACTTATTGGTATGCTATGTTAAGAGAAATCTACATAATATTGTTACAACATTATTATCAAGTATAATGGAGTAAGGTTAGGCATTTTTGTGTAGGTAATATTAGTTCAAATCCACTTATTTTGTTGTTTGTTCATTCACTCTCATTATTGTAGTCATTTATCATTGAATTGGGTTTCATTGATATTCTCATTTTTTAATTTTGATAATTTGATAGGCTCACATTCTAGCACACTCGATGGGACCCATGTCCCTAAAATTTAATAATTTTCTTTGAATTTTTATGATTCTTAAGGTTATAGGTATGGACCAACACTTTTGACCTAGAGTGGTTCTTTTGATCTACACAGTGGTTTATTTATTTATATATTGGCATTTATGGTACAAGGTTTTGTGCTTCTTATAAGATTTTTAGCACTTCTAATAAGCAGTTTAGTACATCTTTTTATTTTTTAAGATTCTAATAGTTTAATCAAATATAAGACTTTCATTTATTGTTATTTTTCAAACCACTAACAATTTGTTGTTTTCAACCAACTCCTTGATTTTTAAGACTAATAATTATTTTTAGGGTTTCAATTTTATTTTTATATTGGTAGACAATGTGATTGTAGGTACAAAATAGAAAATAGATGCTTTTATAGATAAATCAATGTATTTTGACACATGCTATGGCACATCTAATAGATTCAAAAACACTTCTAAAAAATATTATGATGTATATGAGAGGTAATTAAGTGATCTTGAGAGGTATAACCACACATTTGATAATTAATTTAACACAATTAAAATATAATATTGTGCATCTGATTCTATCCATTTGATTTTATTTTTACCTAATATTTGTGTAATTTTCAAAACTAATCAAGTGGTGCTAATTATAAATCATTGATAGAAGGAATTGAATTTGAGGTTGTTAACATAATTTGGTGCAAGGACAAGTTACATATTTCTTAGCTTAGTTACACACTACATTTTAATTATAATTTATATGAATATTTTTTTTTATGCTCATGTAAAATTCTAGATGTGTATGTTTTCTCCTTGTGCTACATGTGAGACTTTAGATCAAAATCACCTTTTAGTTTACTTATTTTATTTATTGCACTACATGTGAACCAAGTTTGTACTAGTTGTTTATGCTCTCCTCGTGCACTTCAAGTAATCCTGGGGATTAAAAGAACCAGAATCAATCTTTCGTATTATGGGGCCTGCATGGGTATTTCATTACCCCAAGGTCAACCTCAACCACATTTTTTGGTGGGGTATATAAAGGAGAGAGAATTTTTTTTACCTCAACAGTGATACATTGTTGTGTTTGGACAATGTTGGAGACCCTCAATCCAATGAGCCTCATATAGGTGAAGAGGGTAGAAGAGACCCTCCTAGCCTCAAGAATTTGTAGATGGACCCTTAATTCACATATACTACTACAAACCTTGTTTTTAGGAATCCTAAGATCATTGGGTGTCAATATAGTGTAGTGCAAGGTACAATATCATTCCTAAAGTTAATAACCATGTACCTTCTTAAGTAGGGTGGAAATCCCTTAGGGTAAATTATCAAAAAATTGAAGGTAAGGAAAAAGTGAGCCCTTGTGCCACTAGACTCCTAGCCCATGTTTCTTGCAGTAATCGCAATGTATTTTATCATGTGGGCCTACACTTGTACAACACTCCTTAATTAAATAATTAGGGTTATTAATGTCCTTGGAGTGTTTTCTTGTTAATACTAGTATACACCATTAAACCTTATTACCTTGAAAATCAACAATAATTATGTATACTATTTTTATCTCTTGTTAAAGAAAAACGACTGTCCAAAACTTGCAAAAAACAAAATGTTACACAAATTCACAGTTTTGCATCTAAAAATACATATTTGAGTCGTCTTGTATCACTTTTCATTTTTTTCATCTTTCTATTCATCTCCCAAGAAAACTTATTCTTTTGATTCTTACTGTTTTACATCTTCAATACACATAATTATTCTTTTGATCTATTATTTTGTTGTTTTTATACACATAACTACATACTTAACATATCCTTTTATGTATTTGAGTTATTCTTTTTGGCATGTTTTGTTCACAAAATTGCACATTTGACCTATACATTGGCACTTTTGATCTAATTCCCTAGCATGCCTAATTTGATAGATTGTGCACTTTTCTAATATAAATATGATTTTGAGTTTCAATTTTATTTTCTTGAGACATATTTTTGCACTTTATAACCATATTTTTATCCTTTTGAGACATACTTCGATGCATTTGAGAAATACATGGACGCTTTTGACCTATTCCTAAATTTCCAAAATACTCCAAAAGTTAGATTTTAGGACCTTATATCAAATGGACCTAAGAAATAATATCTATAGCACATCTAGGCTAAATTTATCATCATTATACCCCACAAAATTTTTAATCCATTATTCATACCATATCATCTTTGTCAAAATTTAGGTTTAGTTTATGAGGCTTAGACAAACAAATCATTTTCATGATAATCAGTTATCTAAATGCGTATCCAACAACCAAAATAGTCATAATGTGGTATATATATTTTGTTATTTATCACTATATTATATTTTTTCTTGAGAAATTGCATCTTTCAACTAGATAGTTGTGTTAGCCCCAACCATTTGTGAAAAACTTACTTAAGGTTCTTGGTGACTCTTGAGTTGGTGAAATCTACTCTTATTTTTTTTTCTTGAACTCACTAGTATAGCTTAAGTAAAACTCATCCAAATATTAGTATTTATCACCACAAGAAGATCTAGATTAAATTTGGCATATTAATGTTTTATTCTACAACATCCTTTTATCAATAAAATACTAAAAAAAAAAATCATCCAAAATCATCACATCCTTTTTCCAAATCTAAAATATTTCATATCTTTAGAAAATTCCATAAGAAACAACACATCCATATCAAATTATCCAATTTTCACCTTGTATCATTGTAGCATTGAAAACTATAACCCTTAAAAATTTCACACTATGTTGTGTCCCCCATAAATTATTGGGCCTATTTGACCCTCTAATTGCCTAAAATTATGCATTTTGAAGCCAATTTGTACCATTTTTCAATAAAATGCAAGCATTGAATAAATGGATCAAATTCATATGTTGTTCTTGACATTCGATTTCCTGGAAATTCGGGCTAGGACCCATATACCCTTAGGCATATAGATCCACCTTCTTGGATAGGACCAATTTTGGAACATGTTGTTGGCAATAGTTTAACATTCAAAATTCAAATTGCAAGTGTGTACTTTTAGAATCTAATTTTTGGGAAATTAAATAAATGCATATAAGTACCTAGTATTTTATCATCTAAAACTAGAACACAATTTGAAGGAGAATTTATGAGAAAGATTTATTGTCAAGAGTAGCATTTTCAGAGCTTTATTGCAGCAATTCATGTTGTCATGTTTTCATTATTTTGTGAAGGCTAACACCCTTTTGAAGGTTTCCAAAGCATTCAAGAATTCAAGCAAGAAAGATCCAAATCCTTGAGGAGATGTGTATGAATTCAATCCTTCAAGGTAGCCATTGAAGGGTGCTAATTTGCAGCACATTGTGAATTCAACATTCCTTCCTTTCCATTATCATTTATCTATTAACATTTTCCCTTGTATAAATGGAAATACTTGCATGGGGTTTGATTGAGGCAAGCCATTATATGGCACATTTTCCCTTTCTTTGAATGTAGAGTTTTAGATTTGAGGATGAGAAATGTAATGCCCCATCGCGCAAACCCCAAAGGACAACTAAAAATGCACAATATTTTTTTAAAAGTTAACATAAAATATATGTACGTTAAGTTCAATGCATGACATTCAATTAAAATGTATTCACTAGCCACTTAAGTCCTCTGGGGTACACAAGGAAACATCACGTATCCTAATCCATATGAATTGATGATGAAGGAAATTCCAAATTACATTACAAAATGTGACCAAGCCTACATTAATAAAACCATACATCCAACATAATTCTAGCATTTAAGTATAAATGTAATAACTCAATACAACAAGATTAACTTGATTTGCATAACCATAGAACATTATATAATCAAAAGAATACAAGAATCATATTTCCATAGACACCCCATGTTCATATGGCAATAACCATACAAGAGTATGACTGAAATACAAATTATACATTTGACAATAAAGTGAACTCTGGAACATTCTGCATCTGAGTAGCACTGCACTGTACGAACGCTGACAAGGAACCCAACAGGGTGTGTGGCATGTTACACCTAACCACGTGGACCCGAAGGCCCAAACCCCCATGCTAGGAGTAAAAAAGGAAGACCCATGATCCAAGATGGTCAAATGGATGACCACAAAACCAAAACATATAAAACAACTAGAACATAATAGCCAACAACATCAAACAACTACAACAAGACGACTGCTTCTAGAGACATGCAAAGACAAATACAAGGGGTACTATGGGAGAGTGTCATCGTGCGACTGTATTATGGGTTATCCTGGCTACCTCTCTACTAAAGTTCACCCTCATCTATGGTTATCCTAGCTCTTCCCCTCACTAGGTGCAACCCCATAGCATAAAACGTGCGGGACCGTTAACCTCTCATGGGAATGAGGTAATGACCTTTTCCACCATGACCTTCTCAGTCCACCCTTAGTCTTGTTACCTATTTTTCACTACCAGCTAAAACAGGGACAAATTCATCATGTTCGTGGTTATCTTATCAGATATGTGGAGCAAAATGGTTTCCCACAAGGGTAGAGCTCGACATATCAGAAAAATACCTCTAATCTATTTATATATGAGAGCTTTATATCAGTCATAGTCATGAAGTAAGACTACTGTCATAAAAGAAATTCAAAGAAAAACTTAAGGAAACAACTTTCAAGCCATATGAAGCTATATCATGGTGGAAATTTAATTGATCAAATTATCATAAAACAGCAAAATGCATTGATGACATTTATTATGTCTTGGAAGTAACTAAAGATACACATTGAATCTGGTATAAGCTTACCAAGAATAATAGATTGCAGTCATTAAAGGAGAAATAATTAAACATCAAAAGGGCAGTCACGTTATGTGTTCATTTTAAAAATAATAAACGTTGATCAAGCTTGCATAATCTTCAGCATAAAAGGAGATATTTCTTCTTCATCATTCTTGAGGAGTTTCAAGAAAGTGGAGGCAGAGGAGATCATTAAGGAAACAAACATGAGGAATCCTTTGGAATGCTCAACGAATGTATAGATCATAAATAAATTACACTATCATTCAGCCATATGTTGTTGCCTCATATCGTATTTTCTGTTGTTTGTATTTTTTGAGTACATATATTAAAGGTGCGACCATAAAGGCATATAAGCAAGGCACTAATTACAACAGTTATAGCTTATTAGCCTATAGGAAATGATTGAAAGTGTCTCATCTTGTGGAGTGTGCACAAAGTATGTAGAAACAATGATGCTCTTTAAATTTCAAGAGTAAGATTAATTCAGCCCAAGCAAGGTATTGACCATTTTTCTACGTAATACCTGAAGAAAAAATGAAGATTGAAGAGATAGCACATAACAGTGACAGTAAGAGCAACATGAATACATGTAGTTTTATGTGTTTAAAGTTTTCCTTATTCCAATGTTCAAATACATGTTGAAGATAATAATACTCTAGCTTATACAGCTACAACAGTGAAGAGTGAAGAAAAATGCATTGCATCAGTGAAGAGCCATTGATTACATACATCCACAATGGGGAATAAAGATAAGTGAAGTCGAGCATGTAAAAGACAAAGAGAGAATGCATCTTGATGCTCAAATCAAGCTTCTTCTTACAGGAAAGTCAAAGAGAAACATACAAATGGTGGATTTCTAAAGGAAAATTTTGTTCAATAGAAGGACAAAGATGACAGTGTGTTTGAGTTTCAGATTTAAGGCAATGTTTAGCATGTAGATCCTTGAGAATAAGTAAATGGGCAATTTTCGATGGCGCAGCCAAGCCATTCACATAAGAAAAACCCCAGTTGCAGCTTTACTATGGCTAACATTTATATCTTTTTCCAAGAGTACTGACAAGAATCAAACACAGAGGCAGTGTCAGTCACATAGTCATGAAGTCAATAGAGCAACAGATCTATAGTATATATAAATCACATGCAAGGATTATGTCTGTTAAGAATGCAGGACATCAACAATGAATATGTTGAATAGAAACAAAAATGACATTTTGATTTTGTTTTGATGTCCCTGATTGTTTAAGGTATGCAAGATGTTGACAACATACAGATGTGAAAGAATATGTAATAAGGATAAACATCGAGCTTGAGTAAGACAAAATACAAAAATTTGGTGGAGTTTGTTTTCCTCATAGAGAATGACTTTGAATGCCACAGCAAGAAGGAAAGAAGGAGTTTCAGAAATCATTAATATTCTCTCAAGATGCAAAAAAGGCGTTCATCGAGATCATAGAATAAGGAACCATGGATAGAAAAGATAAGACAAGAAAATATCAGAAGATTATGTGCACAACCGCGGCTAGAGAGCCTTGAAATATACTACAAAATGGAGGCAAATCTTAGTTTTGTATTAAAAAATAGCAGAGAACACTTATCAATGAGTTTCAGAGGGAGGGTCGACCAAGATGAAGGTGTAAATATGAAGGAAGTCATCGGAAATCAAGCTCAAAACCTTCATGACGGCTGCAGTAAAGTTTGTTCAATGAAGCAAAAAGTGAAGAGTGATAATGATTTTTAGGGTTCAATGATTACTTTTGTGCATTCACCCTAAGCTTTATTTTGGGTATTTTCGATAATCATTATGTCTTTCATTTCTCCCCATGGCCATGAATTTTAATTCAATGAGCCTAGCTAAAGTATGGTCGACCTTATCAACATATGAAGATTTGTGCTAAAGTATTATGGCAGAACATTCAAATTATTGACAAATTTATGCCAAGTGTGGTTGAATGGGGATTATTTAGTGAAAAGTGCAAAATACATGCTAAGTATGACATATGGAGCTTGAAGGCCGTGAAGTGGAGAAATATATTTTCTAAATTAGCTTTATTCTTTTCATATTTTTTTGCATTAAATAATGTAAATGGATTAATTAAATGATGCGTTATAAATCATTTAATTAAATTCATCATCTTATAATGCAAATAAAGATATTATGTAAAGCTAAATTACAATTTAGTTTAGTTACACATTAGACTCAACTGAAGACTTTCACATAAAGATGGAGTTCCAATGTGAATGGGTGAATTGATAAGAACAAGACAATTTTGCATGCTTTAGCCCACCTTTTCAGGGATTTCTAGTTCAATTTGAGTTACCGATCAATTGCATGCTTTATGACTGCCAGTTTGAGATTGAGTTCACTCATTTTTGCATGAGTTTGAACCTTATTTTCAGGGATTTTTGCTTCTTCTCGGTTTTCACCTTGGAGTTATCACTTTTTCACTAAAATTAACTTTCAGTTGCTTGTTAATGCACTTAGAAGTGCATTCATATTGTATATATTGAAAAAGTTTATCTTTTTCAATTTAGTTCTTGTTATTCATCCTTTGCATTCTGCAAAGCGAATGGTCATGTAACTCATCTTTCATATTAATACAACAGTGTTTTTTACAAGTTTACTTATGTCTTTTTGCAAAGATTCCTTCAAATTATAGTAAAATCAAAGTCTTCCTTGTCATTTGGCTATCTTTATGAATGATTTGATGAAGTTTAATTGTGTTTAAAAATCAGAACCTTTCAAATCTTTGTCTCATTTATATTTGCATGCATTCGAATAGTTAAAGTCACAGGTCTAAGTTTGTGTAAATGAATAATATTCTTCTTTGTTGTGAAAACCCTATTTTCCTTCAAAGCTGATTTATTCAAGCCTTCCTTAGAATCAATTTTGTGGTGAAACTATCAAAATTAACTTGTGTGGTTAGTTTTCTAAGGTTTATTGTGAATCAAAATTATAGATCTTTATCAATTAGGTGCATCACCTTCAATTTACAGTTTCTTGCATTTAGATTTAGTCTTTCTCCTTTTTCTAGAAAATCACTCAGTTATTAACCAGAAAATTAAATAGGAACCAACCTAGAATCTAGATGTCTAATTCCTTATAGGGTACCCACAACCTAGAATTAGTTCCAATGTTTCAGCAGATTGTTGAATTTCAATATTCAAGCATTCGGGTGCAATCTAATTGACAAAAGTTTTTAGCACGCCCGACGGGACTCCGAAGCACGCTTCAGAGAAGAAATTCAAAGTTTTCAAGCTGCTGTCTTGGTATATACAACAGTATAGTTTTTCCTTCCAGAGGTTACAAAATTATACCTGGCGACTCCGAGCACAATCCACTAGTTTCAGTAGACGAAGTGCTGGTATGTTTAAATTTACAAAAGAGGTTTGATTCACTTTGATTTAAAGAAGATTTGTAGATTTCAAATGCTTTAACATGTCTGGTTTTTATGAAAAAAGCATGTTTTCACCTTCGTTTCATGAAAATCCTGTCAATCAAACACCCTATCAGCCATATCAAGCCAATCACGATGCTAGTTTTATCCCAAACAACCATGCAACAACAACCTATTAGCATGCTCAACATGCTTACCTCCCACCCACCCCTACTCAGCCTTTAAATCAATATTCATATGTCCAAAATCAAATCCAAGAGGTGGATGATATGAAGAATAACATGAGTAACATGAAGGACATATTGTTGGACATAGCAAAATAGTTAGAGGAGTTCAAGAGGCAGCAAAAGTATGATCAGCAACAAGAAGAGATGGCCTATCAGGCCCATCTCTATGAGCAAGACTTGTTGATGCAGAGGAGACAGTATGAAGAAGATCTTGCTGCAAAGGAAGAGAAAATTAAAATGTTGATTTCCCAAGCACCAATGATGGAAGCCCAGTCAGTTTCTTGCAGAAAACATCAGCCAACAAAGGAAGAGGCTTTCAAGGTTTCTATACAATCTCCAAGTAAGTTTTCTAGACTTTACATTCCAAGTTACAGGGGTAATATTCAATCCAATGTTAAAGATCAGCCCCTACAGGAGCACATGAATGAACAAAATCTGTCAAATCAATCCATTAATCCTCAGCTTCAGACATGTCGAGAGCCTGAACTAAGTAATCAAATTACTAAACAATTATGGTAGCCTACTTGGACTAAGCATCCTGACTATAAAATTCCAAACCTTAGTAAAGATATTCCTTATGTATTAGTTCATGATCAAAAAGAGGAAGAAACCATAGAATCTAACTCAATCAAGGTTCCAAGTTGGAGGAATGAAAAAGAGGAGCAGGAAGTTGTTGTTGTTTGCACTGTGTTCCTAGCTCAAAACAACAATAGCGCATGTGAAGACGATGTTGAATCAAATTCATTGTTGAACCCCTTAGATTTTGATTCATTTGAAAAGTTTTCTGATGTTGTTTATAAGATGGATGAAAGCAGAATACAGGAATTACCAGTTGAAGATCTTCACTTGCAAACAGAGGATGCCCAAGTTTCACTGGAAGCGGCACTACCTAAGGGGGAGGATTTAATTTCTTTATTTGACCAACTCCTTGGTTTTATTGAGCAAGTTGAAGGGAGAATACAAGAACCTATTTTACCAGCTGATTTGGAACAGCCAGAAGATATTGCTGACTTATTTGATGAACTTCCTTAGTTTTCTGGTGAAAATGAGGATCTCACATGCATGATAGCATCTATGCCTCATATGGAGCAACTAAATGATAAAACTCATATGGATTTAATGCAAAATTATGAGTTAGATGATATCATAGAAGCTTTTTGTTCTAACATTGATGATGAGCTAGTATCATATGAAAGGGAAGCATGTGATCAGCCCATTCAAGTTGATGAGACTATTGAGGAAGTTGTAGAGAATAACGCCTTGCAGCCTATGAATTTATTTGATGAGCTGCCCCGCTTTGTTGAGGAGATGTATTTTGTCATGAACGAGGAACATAAGGAACAACAGTTTGAAGACTTGTTTTCAGTAATTCAACAAGGATATCAGCTCCTTAGTCAAGAAGACCCAACCATTGAAAGCATTAATTGTTTCTTTTCAGAGACTATTATAAATGACGCAAAGAAACATGACTTTCTTTTCATTACAGAGCTGAAAGAAAGAACAGTTGATTCTCCTATAAACAATAATTAAAAAATCTTTCAAGAAGATCATTCTTTAGCAGTCAATGAACAACCTGCATATTACCTCCAATCAACATCTTTTCAAGGAAAGAATGAAGTCTTCAAAGATCAACAAAAGGACAAATTAACTTCATTTAATGTTCTTGAAGAGCATGAACAATGGGCCTAAGAAAATAGAGCATAAACAACAGGCTGAAAGTTGTAAGTTGAGTGTCTCAAAAATGGGATGTCCTATCAGACACCTGACACACTTGGTGGGCAATCAGGAGGAGTTACCATTTGAATTACCTGCTTGGGAGCATGAGATTGAGCATCAAAAGGCATCAATGCAAGTCACTCAAATTATTCAAAATAGTTGCATGCACCTTTTGTCTAACATAGAAAAGGAGGTGGTTTTCATGATTGAAGAGGTGTTTAATTTATTCACTCAACATTTAAGTTTCCTTCATCACTGTTGGACAATTTGTAAGCAGCAAGTACATCCCATGTTGGTGAGAAAGGGCAGTTTTTTCTCACAACCAGTGAATAGTTATGTCTGATCACTACCATTACTGGGTAGTGTAGGATAGAGTAGTTTTCAATTTCAGTAAAGCTTTCAATAAGTGCCTGTTGGCATGTTTCATTTAAATTTTTGTCATGTTTTTAATAAGTGTAGTTGATGCACCTGGTTTTTCAGATTCTGTCTTGAACATAATTGCAGTAGTTTCTTTCAGTTTGCATGTTTTGAAGCTAAGTTACACAGTTTTCAGAAGTTTACAGAGCAGAGATTGACTCCATGCCCAATGGATATACAAGGCAACTGGTCTATTGTGTTTAACAAGCAAACACTCTATAGAGGTCACCAATTTGTTACCTATTTTTCACTACCAGCTCAAACAGGGACATATTCATCATGTTTGTGGTTATCTTATCAGATATGTGGAGCAAAACGAGCTCCCACAAGGGTAGAGCCCAGCATATCAGGCAAATACCTCTCATCTATTTATATATGAGAGCTTTATATCAGTCATAGTCATGAAGTAAGATTGCTTTCATAAAAGAAATTCAAAGAAAAACTTAAGGCAGCAGCTTTCAAGCCATATGAAGCTATATCATGGTGGAAATTTAATAGATCAAATTCTCATAAAACAACAAAATGCATTGATGACATTTATTATGTCTTGGAAGTAACTAAAGATACACATTGAATCTGGTATAAGCTTACCAAGAATAACATATTATAGTCATTAAAGGAGCAATAATTAAACATCGAAAGGGCGGTCAAGTTATGTGTTCATTTAATAAACGTTGATCAAACTTGCATAATCTTCAGCATAAAAGGAGATATTTCTTCTTCATCATTCTTGAGGAGTTTCAAGACAGTGGAGGCAAAGGAGATCATCAAGGAAACAAACATGAGGAATCCTTTGGAATGCTCAACGAATGTATAGATCATAAATAAATTACACTATCATTCAGCCATATGTTCTTGCCTCATATCATATTTTCTATTGTTTGTGTTTTTGGAGTACATATATTAAAGGTGCGACCATAAAGGCATATAAGCAAGGCACTAATTACAACAGTTGCAGCTTATTAGCCTATAGGAAATGATTGAAAGTGTCTCATCTTGTGGAGTGTGCACAAAGCATGTAGAAAAAATGATGCTCTTTAAATTTCAAGAGTAAGATTAATTCAGCCCAAGCAAGGTATTGACCATTTTTCTACATAATACCCGAAGCAAAATGAAGATTGAAGAGATAGCACATAACAGTGACCATAAGAGCAACATGAATACATAGTTTTATGTGTTTAAATTTTTCCTTATTCCAATGTTCAAATACATGTTGAAGATAATAATACTCTAGCTCATATAGCTACAATAGTGAAGAGTGAAGAGAAATACATTGCATCAGTGAAGAGACATATATCACATACATCCACAATGGGGAATAAAGATAAGTGAAGTTGAGCATGTAAAAGACAAAGAAAGAATGCATCTTGATGCTCAAATCAAGCTTCTTCTTACAGGAAATTCAAAGAGAAACATACAAATGGTGGATTTCTAAAGGAAAATTTTGTTCAATAGAAGGACAAACATGATAGTGTGTTTGAGTTTCATATTTAAGGAAATGTTTAGCATGCAGATCCCTGAGAATAAGTAAATGGGAAATGTTCGATGGAGCAGCCAAGCCATTCACATAAGAAAAACCCCAGTTGCAGCTTTACTATGGCTAACATTTATATCTTTTTCCAAGAGTATTGACAAGAATCAAACATAGAGGCAGTGCTAGTCACATAGTCAAGAAGTCAATAGAGCAACAGATCTATAGTATATATAAATCACATGCAAGGATTATGTCTGTTAAGAACGCAGGACATCAACAATGAATATGTTGAATAGAAACAAAAATGACATTTTGATTTTGTTTTGATGTCCCTGATTGTTTAAGGTATGCAAGATGTTGACAACATACAGATGTGAAAGAATATGTAATAAGGATAATCATCGAGCTTGAGTAAGAGAAAATACAAAAATTTGGTGATGGAGTTTCTTTTCCTCATAGAGAACGACTTTCAATGCCATAGCAAGAAGGAACTTAGAAGGAGTTTCAAAAATCATTAAAATTCTCTCAAGATGCAGACAAGGTGTTCATCGTGATCACATAATAAGGAACCATGGACAGAAAAGATAAGACAAGAAAATATCATAAGATTATGTGCACAGCCATGGCTAGAGAGCCTTGAAATACACTACAAAATGGAGGCAAATCTCATTTTTGTATTAAAAAACAACAGAGAACACTTACCAACGAGTTTTAGAGGGAGGGTCGACCAAGATGAAGGTGTAAATCTGAAGGAAGTCATCAGAAATCAAGCTCAAACCCTTCATGGCGGCTGCAGTAGAGTTTGTTCAATGAAGCAAAAAGTGAAGAGTGATAATGATTTTTAGGGTTTGATGATTACTTTTGTGCATTCGCCCTAAGCTTTATTTTGGGTATTTATGATAATCATTATGTCTTTCATTTCTCCCCATGGTCATGACTTTTAAGTCAATGAGCCTAGCTAACGTATGGCTGACCTTATCAACATATGAAGATTTGTGCTAAAGTATTATGGTAGAACATTTAAATTATTGACAAATTTATGCCAAGTGTGGTCGAATAGTGATTATTTAGTGAAAAGTGCAAAATACATGCTAAGTATGACATATGGAGCTTGAAGGTCGTGAAGTGGAGAAATATATTTTCTCAATTAGCTTTATTCTTTTCATATTTTTTTGCATTAAATAAAGTAAATGGATTAATTAAATGATGCGTTATAAATCATTTAATTAAATTCATCATCTTAAAATGCAAATAAAGATATTATGTAAAGCTAAATCACCATTTACTTCAGTTACACCTCAGACTCAACTGAAGACTTTCACATAAAGATGGAGTTCCAATGTGCATGGGCGAATTGATAAGAACAAGACAATTTTTCATGCTTTATCCCACCTTTTCAGGGATTTCCAGTTCAGTTTGAGTTACATATCGATTGCATGCTTTATGACTGCCAGTTCGAGAATGAGTTCACTCATTTTTGCATGAGTTTGAACCTTATTTTCAGGGATTTTTGCTTTTGCTCGGTTTTCACCTTGGAGTTATCACTTTTTCACTGAAATTAACTTTTAGTTGCTTGTTAATGCACTTTGAAGTGCATTCATATTTTATATATTGAAAACATTTATCTTTTTCAATTTAGTTCTTGTTATTTAGCCTTTGCATTCTGCAAAGTGAATGGTCATGTAACTCAGCTTTCAGATTAATACAGCAATGTTTTTTATAGGTTTACTTATGTCTTTTTGCAAAGATTCCTTCAAATTACAGTAAAATCAAAGTCTGCCTTGTCATTTGGCTATCTTTATGCATGATTTGATGAAGTTTTATTGTGTTTAAATATAAGAACCTTTAAAATCTTTGTCTCATTTATATTTGCATGCATTCGAATAGTTAAAGTCACAGGTCTAAGTTTGTGTAAATGAATAATATTCTTCTTTGCTGTGAAAACCCTGTTTTCCTTCAAAGGTGATTTGTTCAAGCCTTCCTTATAATCAATTTTTGTGGTGAAATTGTCAAAATTGACTTGTGTGGTTAGTTTTCTAAGGTTTATTGTGAATCAAAATTGTAGATCTTTATCAATTAGGTGCATCACCTTCAATTTACAGTTTCTTGCATTTAGATTTAGTCTTTCTCCTTTTTTCTAGCACATAATTTAGTTATTAACCATAAAATTAAATAGGAACCAACCTAGAATTTGGAGGTCTAATTCCTTATAGGGTACCCACAGCCTAGAATTAGTTCCAATGTTTCAACAAATTGTTGAATTTCAATATTCAAGCATTCAAGTGCAATCTGATTGACAACAAGTCTGTGAGAGCACTAACGGTGTCGATGAGGTATCTATCTTATCTTTTAGTTATGTTAACCTACCCAACCCACTAGCTTGTTTTATTATGTTTTCACTTGTTTAACCAACTCTTTCATGGGTTATCCAGGCTGCCCCTTTGTTCATCGGCCCACATGATGAGCCACTCTCCCTATTAGTCTAAAACATAATCCACAACATCAAGGGTGTATAGAAGCATGTAGGCACAAAACCACAACAACCAAGAATATCAGCAAGACATGATCCCTCTCGCATAAGGTCACAACAAAGGACAAAACAATAGTGTCAATAGGTAAACCAAATATCAACAATGGGTGACCAAGGTCAACCCTCGGTAAAACCGACACAAACAAGTTTAATCCCATGCCTTTGGAAGCCTAAAACCATCTATCAAGAGGGGGAAACATAACAAGATAGATTCCCAACATATTCATACCTATTTAAACATTTCCTTCTTTCCTCATAATAACATAATAAATTATAAATCACATACCATTATTTTAATTTTGAATAAAATTTGTTTTAGCTAGAAACACATAAATTAAAGTTTCATTTTAAGTAATCTACAATTTATAGATATAAAACAAAAAAACAACACAAATTATATATATATATATATTAAAATTACCTTTAACAACCCTACTCAGCCTTCATGGGTTGCGCACAACATTCCTTGGCTGCTAACACAAAACAAGAAACCAAGTGAATATGGAGAGAGGGTGCGGCCTAGAGGCTACAGGAGAAATTTTAAAATAGATATAAATGCATCGATCAGAAGGCATTTGTTTCAAATCCATCAAGGGGTCCAAGCTGGAAATAGAGTTGTTAATTTTTTTTGTTTTGAAATTTTTTCATGGAAATATCATACATATAATACAAATTACAAGAATTAGACTCTACATAAGCAACATTGAACATCATAACTAGACAGGCTTCAAGAAAACCACCCAACACACACAAAAATCCAAAAGCAATAAATCTCAGTAAAAAATTTAAGATCGAATATCTCCAACTAGTGTTTAAGCGACACACAAGAGACCGGCCCATAACTATTTTCGTAGCCAGAGGAGGAAGGATGGGTAGGGTGTAACAAATTTATCACAATAGAAATTTTATTTTTATTTATTTAACATCCCTCACTTAGACTCCAACACACATGTCCCAACTAGAAAAATCCAATAAGGGAATAGAGGACGTGGCTAGGGTCTGGGCGCATCCACCAAACAACAGTTCAAATGGAACATAAATTGAATTCTACGCTGAAAATTGCTTCTAAAACCAGCAGGGAAGATCACGTACAGAGCAATTATAGAACACATAAGAGAATAAATACCATGCTATAGATTTATTTAGCCACAACTCCAAATTCAAAAAGAAACATAACCCATAAATTAAGGAGTAGCCACACATAACGTGTGAAGCACAAGGGAGGCTTGGAGAATGATGTGAAAGAGGAAAAAAGGGATAAGGCATTGGGCGTCAAAACACACAACCAACATGTTGAAGAACAGAAGCCACAAATTTTAAGCATTATACTCAAAGGAACTAGTGGTCAACTCCGAACAAGGATGCTAAAAAAATGAATGGAGACATAATTTAGAAGACAAGGCATTGCATGCTCTAAAACTCACATCCCATAGAAAATTCATGGCATGACATGCAAATAGACGTAATTGCTAGGATTTTAAATGAAATAGATGCATGAGAACCAAAAGACCAACCTAGAGTATGAAGTTCGTTGACAGATACGAAGCACAACGATGCCCTCTTCGCAATCCTCTAGATCATCCTTCAGAAAGCCACCAATTCCCTTCTTCCAATGTTCTCAATTTTTTTACTTTTAAATGGAGAAGCAAATATGACCAACAACTTTTAAGAGCCCCCAAAATAATTTGCAGATCAAGTTAACTTTCTTAATATCTTCGAGGAAGACTTCCCCCAATAATTTTCAGAGATAATTTTCTTCCTTTTTCTCAAACCCCCAAAACTCCTATTAAAATTAAAAATCCCCAAATTAAAATTAAAAAAATTGTTTATCTTTTTGAAGATAAAAATAAAATGACAAAGTGTGAAAATCCATAAAAAACAAGAAGTTTCCTTAATTTTTTCAGTTCTAATTAATGCATGCCCACGCATGTGAAATCTTTCTAATCAAACTCCCTTTTTACTATTTTTTTTTATTTCCTTTGAATTTTTTATTTTCTTATCTCTAAGTTTACATTTTAAATTCCAATTTAGTTATTTATTGAAATAACATTATTATTGATTATCAAGGTGAAGAAAGCTTGCAATATGAACTTAAATAGGTGAATGCAAATCTCAAATATGTAGATTAACCTTTAGCCTTAGTGTGAAGAAAGAATGAGAGAGGGAGATAAAAAAAATCATAACACATGCAACAACAGATTTACGCGGAGAAACCCCGAAGGGAAAAAACTCCACCACCGAAAGAGAGGCAAGTATATTACTAATATTCTGAAATATTACATGCAGCAATAGGCTTCTCTTATCATCCCTATAAAATCCTGCAGCACCCTATTACCTTGCAAACCTACAAAATTGAATTGAATAACTCTAGCTCAAGGCCCCTATTTAAAGAGATTTGTGAGGATGAAAACCACCATGGTTTTACCAAACAATAGGTAATAATACCTCCTCACAAAACTCATGCCTCCCTTCATTAAATGATCATGAAACCCTAAGAATATCCTCTTACAGATATTCTTACAACTGTCATAAGGCATAACTTATGCATGAGCACCTAGGGTCAAAGATAGCATATTTGGTTGAATAGGAATTTTTCATACTGTCATAGGAATATGTCATACTGTCATAGCATCTTATGAAAATTGTCATACATGTCATAGATGCTCTTGCATAATCCTAACAACCTCATTCTAGAATATTCCAAGTGGGACGCCTAGCTATTTTGTCATTTTCTTAAATGACAAATGGTAACAGTAACACTACATTTACATTATCTCTTTCACCACTGTTGGTCAAACAGTTTCACCTCTTATGGATAAATGTTGAAAACAGTTTAGGAGAATAATTAATTAAAGAATTTACAAGGTTGATGGCACCTAAATCCTAACAATTATTTAATGCAATACAGATTAACATAACTTTATTAATAATAAAAAACTACAACTTATAATGCCAACAGGTGGGAGTAGGCATGGCAAAGGCAGATTGAAATCTGCAAAGAAGGGCGAGGAGGATTTTGAATCAGACGATGATGACGGAGGGGGGAAGTGACCATTTGGGGCCATCAACTCTGGTGGAAGGACTACGTGAAGGTTCATGCTCCTTGGGATTGTTGTGCAGGAGTCGTCTATTTCAGAGCCGAGAAGGGAAAGTGATGGATCTAGTGGGAGCAGTGTTGTGAGGGCCTCAGATGAGGTTGGGGGTTTCTTTGAGGTGGGAGATGTAGCAATTCGTGGGGCCTTTGGGAATTTTCCCCTTTTGCTTAGTTGTTCCTTGTAGGGAGTGTGCGGTTGCTCAGGTGTCCTTGGGGTTTCTGGGTTGAAGAAGAGGCTTTTTTCTAGTTCTGCTCTGTGTAGTAGGATGGCTTGGGGGCTTTATTTTTTGGCCTTTTCTACTTCTCATTTCCTCTGGGTTTTTTGTTACATTTGTGTGTTCTCTGTTTGGGGGCTAGGTGTGGTGTGGCCCCTTCTACTTTGTTGTTTGGGCTGCAGGGAGTATGTGGTTCCTCAGGTGTCCTTAGGGTTTCTGGGTTGAAGAAGAGGCTTATTTTTGGTTCTTTTCTGTGTAGTAGGATGGCTTGGGGGATTTATTTGTTGTCCTTTTCTTCTTCTCATTTCCTTTGGGTTGTTCGTTGCATCTGTGTGTTCTCTATTTGGGGGCTATCTTTTGGGGGGTTTTGTTGGTACGGTTGTGGTTTCCAAATGGCAGATGGACTTTAATGCCTATTATCTTAGTTTGGAACTTGTTTTGGGTGGTTGGCCCATTAGATGGAGTGGTTGTGTTGCTCATATTTGGTTTCTCTCTTCCTTGTGCTTTGATGGGTTTTGTGTGGGCCTACATTGGTGTTTTTAGGGGTTTTTCTTGTTGAGAGCAAGTGTCTTTTTGCATCCCTTGTTCAAGGTTTTTCCCCCATGTGGCTTGTTGGTCTTTGATGGTGTTTGGGGGTTGGTGCTTTGGTTGGACCCTTCTATGGGTTTGGATTTGGTGTTGTATCAGCTTTGTTTTGTCCTGAAGGGGTTGAGGGCTGGGTGGTTTTCAGAGATAATTTTGAAGACCCAAATGTTGTTACTGTTGTTGCTTGCTAAGGTCCTCCTTCTCACTGTAGTCTCTTCCTTCTCTCTGAATAATAGGTCTTCTTTTGAGATGAAGGCCTCTCTTTTGGAGGTGGAGTCCTCTCCCTCTTGGGTTGAGGTGTATTCTCAATTGAAGGTCTCTTCTGACTTTTCCCATTGAGGGGGATCCTATTTCTATTGAGGTGAAATTTTGGTGTGCTGGGGTGTTGTGGTTGTGGTGGGTTGGACGAGCTTGATCCTATCTCCTATAGAGGTGGATTGAGCAATTGGTTTTTATGGAACATGCTTGGAGCCTCAGGCTCTTGTGATGATCTCTCTTATAGAGGTGGAGAGGGTATGTTGTTGGGAAAGATTTTGTCTACTTTTGGGGCTCTTCTTCTACAGACCTACTACTTAGTTGTTTTTTCCAGTGGTATGGAGAGACTAATCTTCCTAAGTGACTGGTATGCTATCGCCTGGTTATTGCAAGCTTTTCTCTTGGGTTTAAGGTCCCTATCAAAACCTAGTTGTATTGGGTTGTTGGTCCCATCAAAACCAATGGTTTCAAGATCCATGTAGTATCTTGGTGATGTGTTGGACAACTGATTTTGGATGTTGGTTTTTCTTTGTCTCATTTTTGGGCTTTATTGTATTCTCTTTAGGCAGCTTGTCCACCCTTGTTTGGGTTTCAAGTCCCTTCAAAATCTGATGGTTTTGGGTCCATTCAAAACCTATTGTAAATGGTTTTGGGTCCATTCAAAACCTGTTTCTCCTCTTATCAAAAAATTTATTAATAACAATAATATTAATCTTCTATTTATTTAAATCTAAAAAATTAGCTTCATCAATAAATGGCAAAATAACTCATTACACGCCAATAAAATATTTTACATTAACAAAAGTACACATATTTAGATTAACGAATCATTAAATTCACAAATTAATGAATTAACTAAATAATTAACAACATTCATTTACTAATTTAATAATTTAATTTGAAACACTAACCCAAATGAACATACTACTAATGAACACTGTTAACTTAACCGAAAACTAGAGTGACGATAAAATTCACACTCCAAGAATAATATTAAATTAAAACCATGCTAAAGAAATGGATAAAACAAACGACACCACACGGGATGATACCATAACAGTGATGGGGTTGTAGATGAACGACATCGTCAAACACAATAACAAGATGACAAACTCAGACGAGGAATTACTTGTCAACTCCATTTTCAACTTCATACTCGTTGGGATTGTGGGGCATGCTCAGACCTGACAATATAGGTGGAGTCGATGTTCAGTACTTGTATCCTACATCAAACCATGTCAAATACATATAAATCTCTAGTTACAAACACACCATGAAAGGTAGTCGTGGCGTAGTAGGGCACTCGTGAACGAGCGATGCTACACCATCCTTTTACCAAGACTCAACCAGAAAACACATCATCATGAATGTCCAGAAGTAGTCATAACATCACAACATGGTACCACATGAGAATAATAACATAACCATATAAAAAAAACACCACAAATCATAATGTCGTCAATCATCATAAAGCAACTTATCATAAACATCAAAATAACTAAACTGTAAGTCCACACACGTCCAACTGGTGAAACAATCACCATTCAAGTCTCAAATCCACAATAACACATGAAAGAGTACCAAAAAAGTAACAACTACATGAGGGGTATTACAAGAAAGGAAAGTTTGAAAAAAAATCATTCATTGTTGTGCATTTGTTGTCGAAAACCTTATAAAGCCACAAAAACTCACCTACAAAATTTATTGACAACATTCTGACAACTCTACAAGTGGAAATAGGGATCTCAAATCTAGCATCAAAGGACCCAAAAAGTTGAGCTAGACACCCTATCAAAGAATCATTGACCATTGTGTCAATAAATCCTTGTATGAATACCATAATAATTTTTCTGGGTAGGTACACATTCAATTGCACCTTCCAAATCTACTAGAACTTGATTGTTTTAGTCTGTCAGTTGTTAGGATCCTGCAATAATAGGTCTTATAGTATCATTAGGCTAATCATTCCAATCATTTCCAATCCATTCACATCTTCAATTAGTTGTAGATCCATGTCTAATTGGCTCACCTTCATGATTATAATTCAATCTATTCAGCTTGTTAAATATCTACATCTTAATGTAATTTTGAAATAGGCCCACTGCATCAGGATATGTTTTTTGTATTTAGGACCTAGGATCCCTTTTTCTATGTTTCATTTTGGTGAACTCGACGTCTTACATCATAAATTTTTTTGAAATTGGAAGTCCTTCAAACCCTAGATCTAGGTTTTGCATAATTGCATTATTTGCATTTCTCATTTAGAGTTTCATTTTGGGTCATAAAATTCATAAAAGTATAAAAAATGGTATTTACATTACATCATAATTTACATTAGGGTTTTTAGTCATCTTTAGATCTAATTTACATTCATTAGGTGGTTAAATTCTCAAATTTTTCATTGCATTTAAATTGCATCTTTCATTTAGGTCAAAAAAATGAAAAAAAATTGTATAGTTTTGTTTCAAAATTGTATTTGTTATCTCCCATAAATGCACCCTATGCACAGTGGTGAAACTGAGCTTTCTGGGGAAATATGGGATCACTTCAAGGCTATGGGTCACCTTAAGTTGAAATGAACATTCGGAGAAGGCCAAATTCCTTTGTGCTATCACCTAAACTACTGATTTTTAAAGGGAAAGGGAGAAAGATAATGCATTAAAATAAAGATTAAATCCTAAGGTGATACACCGAACTTATAAGAAAATATGGAATGAAACAAGGTAATCCTACACTTGAAAGCTAATGATTAGTATTTTACTTACTCGACATAACCCCTTTAGACTTATGCATCATTCTCAAAAGGCTTGATCTACATACATATCTCAAGAAGGAAAGATGGATTTCATAGCTTTAAGGTATGAATACAGATTTAGAAAAACACAGTTGAAAACTTGCATAACCTAAAACACATAAATGAGAGTAATACAAATATTAACACTGGCTTTTGAGGTAAACTCTATGTTTTATTCTGGATTCTAGTTGAGTTACAAAAAACATACATCAGCTGAGAAAGGATTGATAAAAATCACTAACTCTTCTAAGTGTATAATTTGAACTACTTACAAAAAAGGAAAAAATGCCTTATATACCAAAAGATCTCAGCCCCTTAGGGCTTACAAAATATCAGTCCTCGAGATAGATCTCTCCTTAGATCTTTTGATTGAATTTAATGTTGCACCCCTACGTGTCCTTGTTACCCATGTTGGTGAAGAAACATTCCTGAAGAAGCCTTCAGATCTTTCACAGCTACCACATTCATTTCTGATCCTCGTGTTCACCTTCTAATCTCCCCGTCAAGCTGCCTTCAATGCTTTTGACATCATAGTAGAAAAGCGTTATCTTTGTATCCTGTTGATCTTCTTCATCCTGGTCAGACTACCATGGCTTGCCCCTAGCTTTCCCTGATTGCCTGGGCACATTCCACATGGAATTCCCGACGGTCAAAAGCCCGTTTAGTCAAAATCGCATCTCAGTGAGACATCCTGGCAAAGGCACCTCCTTCTCGCCAAGCCCCACTTCCACTTTGGTGAGAGCTTGCTCAGTCGGCGGGACCCTCTTCGGTCTCTACTTCCTTTTCTGAGTTCATTTCAACATCTCCCCGAGCTCCTCTGTAGTCGGCAAGACACCCAAGTGTCAGTGAGATGTTTTATCAAAGGCAAAAACGTTACCCGAGAGCCTTCATCTTTGGCAAGAGTTGATTGATGTCACCCCAAACGCAGTCCACTCTACCGAGCTCCGTATTCCTTTCGCTGAGACACCCCGTTGGTTGGTGAGATGTTACACTGACCGAGTCCTTCCTTGAGCAAGACCTACGGCTTTCGTCGGGACATTACTTGGTCACCGGGACCTCATGGCAACGACTTCAACTCTTGGCAAGCCTCCTTTGTTGTTGACGAGACATTGGCCTATCAGCCAGACCTCTCGCCAAGCTCCTTATATTTGGGCGAGCATGAAACATCTCGAGGAGCCAAGCTTCATTCGCCAAGACCTTATGGTGAACTCCCTTTGTTGTGGTGGGCTCCCCTTTCCATCGGGGAAACATCTCCTAATCGCAGAGACCTTTTGGCATTGAAAACTCACTTTGTCGATGCGGTTTCATTCATTGAGACTCTAAGGGATTGGCAAGACCTATGGTGATATCTCTTCTATGTCGCCGAGACTCTAGCACGTCGGATAGACTATATGCCGAAGTTTGCTTCCTTTGCCGACACCACCTGACTTCGGCGAGACCTCTTCCGATCGGTAAGACCTCCTACTGAAACCCGCACACATACGTCAAAGGGATCCTACTTTTCTTTGTCAGTGAGACCCGATGCATTTGCTGAGACTTCTCTCTGAAGAAAATTCTCTCACCAAGATGTATATCCTTTTGTCGTCAGGACAATGATCGAAGTCTTGCTAATAAGAACCTGTAGGTGAATTCCACTTGTCGTGACATTCCTGGGGTCTTGACAATAGACAACACATAAGAAAATTTAACCAAATACATTATGGGTCGGGGAGACCCAGATAATCTCATGCCGATAGGATCCCTAATGTGAAGCATTCAGACTTGATGAAACCCCTACTAGTCAGCAAGACATCTAGAAGGTCTTGGCGACTTTCTCCTTAAAGGAAAAGTATGTCCATCTTGACTGAGGCCGACCCCTCAGCTGAATTCCCTGTGACCTAGCATCAGATGTAGGATTTTTTCCCTTGTTTCCAATGTTTCATTTGGCTTCTCGAAGATCTATCACATGATTATCTTGCCTGATTGAACCTATAGGTGAAAAATGGGCAACATTTCTGGTGACCTTTGTTGGATGTTTTCCTGCTAAACATGAGAACCAGTAGTCAAAACTCATCCATTGGGCATGGAGTCATTAGGAGGCTCAGAAAAAAAAAAAAAAACATCAGTTTTGCACATGGCTCAAACATGTCCAAGATGATTTTATAGGTTATAACATATTTGTCCAAACCTTAAGAAACAGGAGAAACTAAAAAGGAAATATTTACTGTCCTGGAACAACACTTATGGAAAACATAAAACCTAACCTAATATGTACAATAGAAGAACTCCATCAGACTTGAAAATAGGGCTTAAGGTGTATCCCATTGACTGGGATAGGGAGTACTTCCCCTTCTGTTGTAGCCAGTTGATAAGCATTGTGCTCCTTATAGTCTCTGATAATGAATGGGCCTGTCCACATGTTGTCAAATTTGGTGTGATGGCCTGGCCTACTTTTCAAAACATCCCATTTCAGCACAAGATCTCCCACCTTGAAAAATTTTCCTGGAGCCTTCTTTTCAAATGTTCTTTTCATTTGGAGCTGATGATACTCGAAATCTTTCATTGCTCTATCCCTTGATTCTTCGAGCTCCATGAGCTCTGCATATCTCACGGACATTGGGTCCTATTCCTCAAACATCTCCAACTGATGTATAATGTCAAGAGCTGGGAGCTCCACAAACAAGGGAAATCTTTCCTCTCTGCCATAGACTAACATGTATGGTGAGTTAGCAATATACCTCTTAGGAGTCACTCGTCTGCCAACAGTGCATACTTTAATTTGATGTGCCAGGTTCTTTGATTATCCTCCATTGTTCTCTTGATAATCTTGATGAGATTCTTATTTGTACTTTCAGCTAAGCCATTACCTTGAGGGTAATAATTTGAGGATGAATTCAAATGAATGCCATGTTTAACAGCCCAATCAGTTAGTCTTAATCCCACAAATGCAAGAGCATTATCAGATATGATAGAGTCAGGAACTCCAAATCTGGTGGCTATATCTTCATAGAAGCTCAGAACTAAAGACTCTTTTGCTTCTTTCAAAACTATTGCTTATGTCCATCATGTGAAATAGTCTGTAGTAGTCAACACCTACTTATGACTAGTACTGGATGGTGGATTAATCAGCCCAATGAAATCAATGCCCCATCTCATAAAGGGCTGCTTCACTTGAATTGGATGCAGAGGCATAGCAGGCAGTTTTTCCTTTCCTATGAATAAAGCACATTTAATACACTTTCTTGACCAAGCATATGCATCCTTAAATAAGCTAGGCTAGTAGTAACCAGCTCTCATGATTTTCCAAGCTGTTGTCCTTGGAGCAAATGACCCCCTGCAGATCCATCATGAAACTCATGAAGTACCTTCTCGATCTGATCATTGTGAATACATCTTAATAGAACACCATTTAGATCCTTTTTGAAAAGAACATTGGTCACTAGCACATATGGTATGGACTGCAGTCTGAAATATCTTCTTTTGGCTCTGTTCAAACCTAATGGACACTCACCAGTTTGTAAAAAATGGGTCATGTATTGAACCCAATTGATTGTTGCTACAGGCACATCATCTTGAGAAACCTGAGACTCATTTATATTAGCAAAAATAGCATCCTTTTCTAATTCATTTTCACTGCTTGACCCTGTAGCAAGCTATTCACAAAGGCCTTTACCTCTAACCAGTTTGGTAATCTTAATATCTACATCATACTCCATGACCTTGGTGATCCATCCTACTCTTTTTTCATTCAGATCTTTATTCAATAAAAATTCCTTCACACTTGAGTGTGCAAACAAAATATGAATCTTATTGTTCAAGATTAAATGCATGAATTTCTTTAGGCTTCTAATCATGGAGAGAACATACTTCTCAACAAATGTGTACCTCTATTTGTAATCAGTAAGTACTTGACTAAAGAAGGCTATAGGTTGTTTTAAGTTGTCACTATTTTTCTGAACCAGCATACCAGAGATTGAACTACTGCCACCAAAAGCATACAAAAATAAGTCTTTGGAGAAATCCGGATTTACCAATGTTGGAGCAGATGCTAAAGCCTCCTTAATTTCTTCAAAACTACACTTTGCTTCTTTTTTCCAAATGAAAACTGCACTTTTTTTAAGCATGGCAGTCAAGGGCTGTAGCAAATTTGCAACATTAGGAATAAATCTTCTTAGAAAGTTGATTCTCCCTAAAAGGCTCTACAATCCTTTCTTGTGATTGGGTAATGGCAGTTCAAGTATAGCTTTAACTCTTTCTAGATCAATGGTAACTCCATCCTTTGATACTATATGGCCTAATAGTCTACCTTCATGAACTGCAAAAATACTTTTTGTAGGATTGAGGGATATCCCAAACTCCCTGCATTTCTCAAAAACTTGCTTGAGATGTGACAAATGTTCATCTGTAGTTTTTGAATATATATTATATCATCCAAATAAACCAGCAAAATCTTATTAATCAAACTTTGGAACGCCATATCCATGGCCCTTTGAAACGTGACCCCAGCATTAGATAAACCAAAAGGCATCCTTTTGTATGCCATAGTGCCCCACTTAGTTGTAAAAGCATTTTTGAACTGATCCTCCTCTTTAACTAGCAGCTGATTATAGCCCGAAAAACCATCCAATAAGGAAAATCTTTCAGAACCAGCAACTACTTGTAAGATTTGTTCCATGGAGGGCAGCGGGTAATGATCTTTCAAAGATGCTTGGTTAAGATCCCTAAAGTCTACACAAAGTATTATTTCACCACTTTTGTTCCTAATCAGAACAAGATTAGAAACCCATGAAGTGTGCTTAATAGGAAAGATAATACCCCCTTCAACTAGTTTGGTCAGCTCTTTAATCATTAAGGGCTCAAGCTTAGGATTCAAGGGCCTTTGTTTTTGTCTAACAGGCTTGACACCAGGTTCTAACTCAATTGTATGTTGTGCAATATGAGGATCAAACCCCCTTAAATCAAAATATTTCCAAGTAAAAACATCATGATATTCTTAGCATAAAACAATGAAAGCTCTCTTATCCTTAGCTAAACAAATTTTACCTAATTTGAGTAGCTTACCTTTAAAGATTTCCACTTATTCATAATGATCTTCCTTGACTTGAATGCCAACTTTATTCTTCTTAAAATGATCATCATAATTAAATATGGATTCCAAGGTAACCAACCCTTTGGGAAGTTTATTGGTTTTCAGCTATATCACTTGATCATCATATTGTTTAATAACATTTTGTTTCCACAGTCCATGATAGATGTAAGTAAGATTTCTAGATTAACTGTGTGCAATTTTTTACATCGACGTTTCGGATCAAACTCCATGATCCATCATCAGGATGATAAGTAGAAAGAGAGAGCAGTGAAAATAAGATAGCAGACTTGGGTAGAAATAGGTGAGGGAAGGGGAAGGGGGAAGACACAAAACCCAAAAAATGGGGGAGAAAAGGTCAGACAAAGGGAGAGGAGAGGAGAGGAAAAGTCAAAGATGAGAAACCTTGCAAACATGGGACAGAAAAAAGAAAGAGATTAAAAACCAGGGATGTTATAAAATAACCAAAAAATAAAGAGCTAAGAAAAAGCAGGGAATTAACTAGAATAAATTAAAAACTACTAATAAAAGCAAAAAAGAACCAGAAAGAGGACAAGTTGAAAAAGGAAAACAAGTAAGATAAACTGAATAAGGAAAAAGATATTAAGAAAAAACAAAAAGAAGGAGAAACGGTGAAGAATAAAAACAAAATAAAGACCAAGAAGCAAAAGAAAGGAAACTTAAAGCAAAGACCAAATAAAATAACGAACAATGCAAAGAGACAACAATTAAAAACATAGGAGTACAAGAAAAAACATCACAATGAAACTCAAGGAAATTAGATGAAAGGAACCAAATGATAAAGAACACCTCCAATGAAACACAAAATAAAGACAAAAAAGCACAAGAAAAATACAAAGCAAAACAAAGAAGGGGAAATAAGATCTTAAAACAAAAAACCAAGGAATTAGAAAAATGATCAACCCAAAGAGAAGAGACCAAATAATTAAGTAAAAGCAAGGAATTAAAACAAAAAACCCAAGAATGAAAAGAAGCAAGAGGGAAAAGAATGAAAGGTGAAACAAGGAAACAAAGAAATAAAATGAGGGTAGAGGAAAGAGAAACCAAAAAGCATCAAGGAAATTAGAAGCAAAGGGAAGGTGACAAAACAAAAGGGAGATCAACAACCTAACGATGAAGAAGAAGGCCCACTATAAGATCAAATCAAGAAACAAAGACAAATTAATTGAAATTAAAATAAGTCAAAGACAATAATAAAGAAACAAGAAGGAACGAACCATTTGAGGAAGAGCCAAGGAAAACAAAACAATAACACTTAAAAACACCTAGAGAAAAGGATTGAAAAAAGAAGAGAGAAAAAAGAAAGGGAGATGAAAAGCATGAGAGTGAAGAAGAGCAGAGGGAGAAAAGGGGGAAAAAAGAAGGGAGAGCAAGGAGAAAGCGGAAGGGGACTGCACGGAGAATGGGAGCCTCGAGGAAAACCGAAGAAGAACCCAAGGGGGAAGAGAGAGGGGGAGAAACCTAGAGGTTATTTAGGAGTGGTTTCCAAGAGAAACTTAAAGACCAACCCCCATCACGATTAAGGTTGTAGGGATGATTATGGATTTCAATGGCCTCTTTAAGTTTCCTCTTAAAGAAATTGTCTTCTTTGAACAAAATAGAGGTGTTTTCTAAGGCAATGTGATGTTTTGTCTTCGAGGAGTGTTCAGTGAGAGCAGATTTTGAGATCCGGTCATGCCTTATGTCAGCACAATGCTCCTTTATTCTTGTGTTGAAGGAACGACCTGTTTCCCCTATATAAGGTACGCCACAAGAACATAACACTTTATAGACACCGGATTCGAGGAATTGATCTTGGGGGTCTTTGGGGGAGGGGATGCGACTTTTTACTGTGGAGAAGGGTTTGAAAGTGCAATGGATGCCCTTTTTGAGGAGGATCTTGGCAATTTTGTTGGAGATGCCCTCTACATAGGGGAGGGTGGCTAGAGGGAGAGAAGGAGAGCAAGAGGTACCAGGCTTGAGGGTGAGTCTAGCTTTTGCTAGTTTGAAAGCTCGATTGATGTGCTTCTTTTTGTAACCGTTTAATGAGAAGACTTGGGTAAGGTGAGCTAGTTCTTGATCAATATGCTCAGTATCACAGATTGCAAAAGCTCTATGGGCTAGGGTTTTGAGGACACCCGCTTTTTGGCTCGGGTGATGATGGGAGGAAGAGTGAAGGTAAAGATCAGTATGGGTTGATTTACGAAAGATGGAGCGAGCTAAAGAACCGTCAACTTTTTTGATGAGAAGAATGTCCAAGAAAGGGAGTTGATTGTCGGATTCAATTTCCTTGGTGAAAGAGATGCAAGGAGAAATGTTGTTTAAGTGCAAATGGAATTCTTCAAGCTTCTCTCAACTGTGAGACCAACATATATTGGTAAAATATCACATATCGCTTTCCAATCTAATTTGGGTTTGAGGGGAAAACTAATGGAGGGCGAGACTCTCAAAGTGTTCCATGCTAGTTGGACACAATGGGAGAGAGAGGGTTTGTAGCCACAATTCATCCAATTCTGTTCATAAATTACACCCTGTATGAGAAAAAAGGATTCCAAATATAACTCAACTAAGGAAGTTATTTCAGCCTAGCCTTTTGCTTAATAAGCTCAATTGAGTCAAGCAAGTGTAAACTCTAGTGAAGAGGGAGACGACATCAAAGCCTAATAAGAATGTCATTTCTACTCAGTTTCTTGTCTCGGCGAAGTCCACAAAAATGGGAGGAGTTCCTAACGAAGGAGCTTCTTGATTTTCCAACAAGGGGAAACGGTGCTTGGCAAGGTGGGAGGCCAACTTGTGAGGTAGGGGAATTGACTGCACTGAATCCATGGCCTCAGAAGGACACCAACTTTATGGATTTTTGGAACCCCATAGATACGAGGGGTAACCTCTTTGGAGGGGTAGAGCCATTTTTTGGTAGTATCATCGAAGGACGATCCTGCAATGGCATATTTGACCTTTTTTATTAATTTGGAGGTGGGATTGGAATCAAGGATTTGGTAACTATTGGAATCCGATAAAAGGGTGTGCATATTCGATAGGTAATCCTGCTTGTTTAAGATCACAGTAGCATTTCCTTTGTCTGCCCTACAAATGACAAGGTCAGAATTTCTCATTAAACTTTGAAAGGCAAGCAACTCAGATCTAGGAATATTATGATTGGGGGGTTTGGCGTGACGAAGGGCCACCGCGCAATCTTGACGAATCTCTTCGGAAACCCCCTGAGGGAGGGATTGGACAGCCTTTTCAATTTCAATGAGAAAATCAGTGAAGGGAATACGGTGAGGAGAAATGGCGAAGCCTAAGCCTCTTTTTAAAAAATTGAGAGCGAGGGGACATAACCGGGTGTTAGAAAGGTTAACGACCAACTTGCTTTCCCAGTCATGCACGATCTGGAGGTTGTTGATATTTTGCCTGGATCCACGGGTTGAGATCGAGGGGGCACTTGGCTGCACGAAAGGAGGGAGGATGCGGGGTAGGTTAGAAGAACGGATGACCACCTGGCTGGACCAACACAAGACCTGCGGGAGACAAGGACTCGCGGAGAGGAAGGCT
>VDFB02256132.1:32595993-32821102 GCA_007258455.2 Sequoia sempervirens | reverse complement strand
TGTAGGTGTACAAGGAAACATACAAAACCCAAATGGAATGCTTCACGATGATTTCAAAAAATTTCAAATACAATTTTGACATCAATTAGACAACTTGACAACACCATGCATGTGTTATATTTGTCAAGAATGCTACCTAGGAATGAAAATATTTTGCACCTCTGAAGGTGTTTGTAATAGATGTCATCAAGAGAAAAGGAATCGTAGATTTTCAGCTTTAAATAATATGGATCCTGGGCCACAACCAAAAGAGCTTGTGAAATTGACTCAAGTAGAAGAAATGTTGATTGCACGTGTTAGTCCAATATTACAAGTTACCCATGCAGTTAGTGGTTAGTATAAATACAGAGGACATACAATAAGTTTTATAAAAAAGTGGAACGTGTTTCAAATGTTTCACCACATTCAATAAGAGAATTGTCAATCATCATTGTTGAAAGAAGGAATCGACGTGCCACAAATTATAACTTCATAGTGAATAGGGATCATGTGTGTAAGGCATTAAAATACAAAGTAGACAATGAAAAATTTTATTCAGATATCAGAATCAATGAAAATGCTCTAAATGATCTCATAGGAAATTTTGATGAAAATATATTCAACAAATTACAAATAGTTCATATGGAATTTGATTTTGATTCAAATGAAATTGTATTTGTGGGTCCAATCATGGAAATGGATCAAGGAAATATAATTGAACACACTACATCAATGGCTTCTATGCCACCTAATTCTCAAAGAGAAATGGAATTGATTTAGCCATGGGTTAATAACCCTGATGCAAATTCAACAACATTGATTGATTGGCTGGGAATTGGTTCATCTCCTATCAATAAATACGTCACTCTAGAATTACTTGATATGTCATTGCCAACATTGTTCCCTGATGGTAAATGTGATTGGTTAGAACCACGAATGAGGAGAGTGCAACTACATGAATTTGTTAAGCATTTATTGTGTTATAGGGACCATCATTTTGGTTGGCATCCAAGATTACGATATTTTATGATGAACATGATAATGAGACACCGTGCACAAAATTATTTAGTTGTATTTGTCAAAAGAAGCTTTCAAGACATGCCAATCACCATCAACAAGTTTTGTCAACATATGGAAAACATGCCACAATCGCATCTAGCTGACAGGTTAATGCGATTTCGAACAACATTGAGGGGTACACGGTCATACTAGACACAATGTCATGCAGAATTGATTGACATGCTTCATCAAATAAGCTCTCCTACAATATTCTTCACTTTGAGTGCAACAAATTTGTATTGCCCCAATTTGCATGCACTAATTCCAAGAACATCACCAGCTACTCCATGGGAGGCTCAAATATGGAAAAAAACAAAATGTTATTGACTATCCTCATATAGTCACACAATACATGCATTTAAAACATTCAATGTTCATAACAAAAATTCTAGAAAAAGGAATGAAAATTAGGGATTTTTGGTCTAGATATGAGTGGAAACATAGGGGCTCACCACATGTGCATGGATTCATTTAGATACACGGAGCACCAAATATGGACAACTTAGATTGGTCAAATCAGGAGCAACGAAAAAGTGTAGAAAGATATTTCCATTCTATTGTTCAAGCATGGAATCCTAGACAAGATCCACATCAGCAAAACATCCAGGCATGTTCAAAATAGTAAAACATATGCATATCATATATGTCATAAACAATTTGTAGTTTATCACATAACTAATCAATTTATTTATATATCCAATTGTAGGCATTCCAAAATTTCCCTCAACATCCATGTCTGGAAAATACAAGAGAACTTGCAGAGATAAATGTTGATCATTACTATGAAGAGCTACTAAATTATGTAGAGAGACATATGGTATGTGGGGAGGGTGCATGCCTACAAAAAAAAGGAGGAAAAATGGTTCACAGGTAACAATTTTCATAAGTTAAAATATTTATATTCAAATCAAATGTCATATGATTCTAAACTACCAAAATACATTACTTATTCATATTCATAATAGGTATAATGCTCCTTGGCCATTAAATTTGGAGGGATCCAAATTATATGAAGACATAGCAACAAGTGAATTTTTTTTGAGCCAGCTAGGAATGATGACAGAGTAAACTCACACAATCGTTACATATTGCAATTATGGAGAGAAAATATAGATTGGAAACCTGTTCTTTCCAAACATGTTGTAATCAAATATATTGCAAAGTATGCAGCAAAAGCAAAAAAAAGTTCAGAAACATACCAACAAATGTTGATGTGTCTTGCAAACATGGAAAGACCAGATCATTTGGCTGCAAAAGCATATAGAAGACTTTTGACTAAGACTGTCATAGAAAGAGACATTGGAGCTCAAGAGACGTGCCACATGCTACTTGAACTTCCATTGGTAGAGAGCAGTAGAAGGTTTATCAATCTAAATGTGTCACGTGAGGTGTTCAAACTCGTAAGTATAAATGATGAAGAAAACAATGGAGAACAAACAACATCTTTCATTCAAGGATATAAAATAAGGCCTTTGTCTATGGAAGGTGTTACACTAATTGATACAGCCAGATCGTGGATATATAATCCTAAAAGAAGAAGAGATAACAAATGGGAGCCATGACAAAAAGCACCTATTGTTAGAGTATGTCCTAAGTTTTTATTCATTCCTCCACGAGTCAAATAAATGGATTGATTTTTGTTATTCAAAATTATTGTTGTACAAACCTTTTCATGATGTGGATAGAGATATTGGTCATGATGATGATTCAATAAGACAAAACTGAGAGTCATTCCATTATAACCCTTGGCACGTGGAAAACAAAAATTGAAGAACATGATGAAAACATTAGTGATGCTAAAATTAAAGACAATGAAGCTCTGCAAAGAAATACTACATAGCATGAATGGGAAATACTATCTAGACTACATCATGGTCAAAATATACACGTTTCTAAAATAGATATGTTGGGAAGGAGAGATTTTGATAGAAAATAAGATTGGTGTAATGAATATCGTGGTGAAATGTATACGAATCAAGCAATGAACTTCATCACTAGCATGAGAGAGCATGGATGTCTCATACATGACGAAATACCACAGCTTATGAACTACACAACCCTTAGTGACAAACAAAAAAAGGAACTCAACATAATCATGGCACACTACCACAATAAGCAAAATGCATCGCCCTTGTTGATGATAATTCAAGGAACAACAAGGACATGAAAGTCATATCTAATTGGTGCTATTAGTCAAGCTCTTCAAAATGTAGCATATCCCGATCGTTCTCCTCTTCTATTACTTACACCAACTAGAGTTGCAGCATTCAACATAAGAGCATCCATGGTTCACTCAAAACTTTGAATCCCAATCAAAGATTTTGCTCAATTGGAAGGAGTGAGGCTCGCAATTTTTCAAGAATAAATAGCAAACATCAAGTACATTCTAATTGATGAAATGAGCTTCATTGGTCAAAACTTGCTAGAAAACATTGATTCTTGGCTCTAACAAGCATTCCCACAAAATGCAAATCATAACTTTGGAGGTATATATCTATTTGATTAACCAAATTAATTATTTGATATTGAAATACAAAAAATTCATGTAAATGACAATTGTATAACTATAAAGTTCTATAGTATTCATAATAATTGTTATCAATTTTCTATCAGGAATATCTATCATTTTTATTGGAGATTTGGGTCAGTTACCTCCTGTGAATGATAGACCAACATATGATAGCAACACACAAGCTAAGTTGCTATGGGAAGAATTCAAAACTGTGGTTACTTTGGATAAAATATTCAGACAAGATGGACGAAACATCCATCAACAAAGATTTCATCAACTTTTGACAAATCTGAGAGATGCAAAC
Organism: Sequoia sempervirens; assembly: GCA_007258455.2. Taxonomy (NCBI): domain Eukaryota; kingdom Viridiplantae; phylum Streptophyta; class Pinopsida; order Cupressales; family Cupressaceae; genus Sequoia; species Sequoia sempervirens. The sequence goes on along the minus strand of VDFB02256132.1, from coordinate 32,817,248 downwards.
CCCAATCGATGATTGGAAATTGCTTATGACAAGAACCACTATTACATTAGATGCAACAATCAATCAGGAGTTTGACAGTGGTGTGCATTTATTCTCCACAAATGAAAATGTTAATAACCATAACAAGAAAATGTTGTACTCATCGAAGCATCCTGTTGCACGTAGTGTTTCAACAAAATCAGGAAGTAGTAATGTAGTAGAAGAATGCTCAAATTATGAGCTAGATCTAGAATTATTGATATGTAAAGATGCTAGGGTTATGTTAACCTCAAATCTACTGATACAAGCAAGTCTTGTCAACAAAGCTTTAGGATATATACGAAACATTGTATACAAACTTGGAACCGGTCCACCAGAACCACCAACGTATGTAATGGTTGCGTTTGAAAGCTATTTAGGAATACCATTTGATGATCGTAACCCAAATACAATTCCAATTACAACAATATAGAGGGGCAAGACAATCCAAATTCTGTTAAGATTGGCTTGGGCATTGACAATTCACAAATCACAAGGTTTGACTCTATCAAAAGCTACTATTGATATTGTACCAAGAGAAAGAACAAGATTGACATTTGTAGCTATATCCCATATAAAATACGTCGAAGGCTTAAGAATTTTTCCACCGTTCACATATGACTGTTTGAGAAAATGAAAAATGGTAGACAACTTGCCAAGAGAAAGGCTAAAGAAAACATATTGAAAAATATTAGAAGATACTTGATGTAACACGTATATGTTCTTCATTTTTTATTCCATGAGTGTCAAATTCCAAAATTTAATATATGTGTATGATATTTAGTTTTATGCTACATTCAATTCTTCTACTATATTAAAAATTCAACAAATTATAAATGTTTCCATTTACTCTTCCAGTTTTTTTTGTCATGTTCGAATTCTATTGAATACTATTTTTCTTATATGATGGTGATGTAGGCATGAATCCTACCAACAATCCATATAATCACCCAATTGCTAAAAAAAATGAACCTCCCACAAGAACCATTCCTATTGTAGCACTTAATCTGTACCAGAATAGTTGGTCAATAAAGGCAAGAGTCACTAGAAAGGGTCAGCTTCATCATTTTAACAATGCAAAAGGAGATGGACAAGTGTTTACTTTTGAATTGGTTGATTTAGATGGTGGTGAAATAAGAGTAACATATTTTAATGCAATTGCAGAAAAGTTTTATGATCGCATAAAAACTGGAAAAGTGTTTGTCATCTCAAAAGGGAGACTCAAACCTGCACAAAAGAATTTCAACCAATTAAAGAATGCATGGGAAATCTTATTAGAAACAAATTTGATTATTGAGTTGTGTTTGGAGGAGGATAGCTTTATACCAAAACAACAATTCCATTTTACACCGATAAGAGAAATTGAGAACATGAAAAGCAATTCTTTGGTTGATATCATTGGTGTTGTTTTCTCAATTGACACACCAAACACAATATTCAGAAAGAATGCCACACAAACTCAAAAAAGAGCCCTTCAACTGAAATACATGTCAGGTTGTATGGTGGAATTAACAATGTGGGGTAGTTTTTGCAACAAGGAAGGTCAACAACTCCAAGAAATGTGCAATGTAGGTACTTTCCCCATTCTTTCTATAAAGGTTGCACGAATTAATGATTTTGGTAGAAAATTTGTGGGAATTATTACTACAACCCAACTCCTTATAAATCCAGATCTTGCATACTCACACCAATTGAGATTGTGGTTTGATACAAAAGGGAAGAATCTCCATTCTCATTCTATTACAAAGGAAATCTCATCTGTAATAGAAGAAAAATGTTAAAAATTATCTCACAAATACAAGATCAGGACCTTGGTAACTCTAGTAAACCTTATTGGATAGTGATAAAAGCTACCTTATCTTTCATAAAGGTATACTTTTTTTTATACAACTTGCCCCTTGAAAATTGGAGGTAGGCACTGCAAAAAGAAGGTAAACACTAATGAAAATGGTCAATGGTATTGTGGAAGATGTGATAAAACTTTCCCTAAGTGTGATTATAAATATATACTTCAATGCAAAGTACAAGACCATACTTCTTTCACTTGGATTATTGCTTTTGAAGAAGTGACAGAAGAAATTATGGGTGTTATAGCAAAAGAATTGAACATTTTGAAGAATGAAGAACAAGATACATATTTAAACTTCAAGTGAAAAGAGAGACTTATAATGATGAACAAAGGATTAAATGCACAGTCATATAAACAACAAAGTTTTATTATTCATTTGAGAGAAAAGATTTATTAGATTCAATTGCAAAGCTCGAGGTTTAATGACATTCAAATGCTTGAATGTATATCATGTTAACAATGTATTCAAACATTTTAAAAAAACCAATGGATATATCTAAGTTAGTTGGTATGATTTTTGCCGTGATATTGTTCTTTGTTGTTTTCAATACTAAATCTGATGATTGATTAAAATTTATGAATTGATAATAATAGAGTCAAACTAAAAAATAAACTAGCATACATTTATTAATTAAACAAATTAAAAGTATTTGAGTTCTAATTAAATGGAAATGGTAGATGTTGATGTTATGTTTTGTTATATACAAGTTGGTAGTATTTTAAATTTGAATGTGTACCCTTATATATAGGAATTGAAATAAACAATGATAGAAACTATAATGAAATCATATATATTACTTTGGAAATTCATGTTATTGAAAATGTAAACCTTTTTTCTCAAGTCAGTACTTGCCTCAATCATGATAACTCTCGACATTCTTTGTTGTTTTCAATACTAAATAATTGATGAAAATTTATGATTTTAACTTTATTGTTCTTTGTTGACTGTTGTTATATACAAGCTGCTATGATTTTAAATTTGAATGTGTACCCTTATATATGGGAATTGAAATAAACAATGATAGACACTATAATGAAATCGTATATATCTTTTGAAATTCATGTTCATGAAAATGCAAACATTTTTTCTCAAGTCAATAGGCATCTCGATGAAGATAATTCTCGGCGTGTTTTATATATATTATTAATTAATATGGGTATGCTAGTTACTTATGTGGACAAGATGATGCTAGATGTTAAAGCCATATTGTATTGGTTGGATTGCTATGACATATAGAGGGGATATTTCCATGTCTTGGATGCTTATGTCGCTAATTTTATAATCATGTTTTATATTGTAGAGGTCGATAGGTGGTACGTGTGTATGGATGTATAACATCTAAATATTGACATTCCATGTATCAAACACCTATGGTTTTATTGGACACTAATATGCATAACCATGTGTCACACATATGGTTTTATTGGACACAAACATACATGACCATCTGTAGGAATACACTATGCATGTAAACATTTCTATGTACTTGTGCACAAGAACTATACATAGGTTTGAGGACAATGTTGTGTGTAGATGCATGAGCATTGTGTTGTTCGTGTTGAGTAATATTGAGTGCATTGATGAAGTTTGCACATGAGGTTGTACACTTATTTTTTGTTCCCATTAAGGAGTGACACCCCCTATTGCATCAACATTAACCTACGGAAACTACATGTGTACTTGTTGAAGAGTGTATCACTTAGCTTGATATGTAAACTATTTGGTCTTGACTACTTGAAAGAGTTGATGAGCGTCATGGTGAGTACAAGTGGTAGTGTTGTTGACAATGTCATCCCTCATTGCTAGTTAGATCCAATTTTATAATGTGTTAGACAATCATTAACTTCAATAGAGGGGGGTAATATTTCTTAAGGAGTTCCAACTTCAATATTAGTTTTTTGGCCTAGGTATTGTGAAAGATGAAAAATAAAGGCATTCTCACTAGCTATGTGAAAAATGGTTTAAGGACTAAAGTACATAGGCTTTATCTTTTGGTGAGAAACCTTTAAGTGTTCCTTTTGAAGAAGTAGTTAGGCTTTTCCATCATTTTGAAATGTGTGAGGTGTACAATGCATGTCATGGGGCACTTTGTATTTTTGTTGTTGACATGTGAGTATTTGTTGGACCTATCGGTGCATGTCTTGAATGTGTTAAACAATATTTTGTGCCTTGTTGGATTTTCATTTCTATGCAATTGATTGCAATTGGGATGGTGCATGGTAGGATATGTTAAGGTGTCCCACTAGTTTGAATCCCAAATATGTATACAAAAGGACTATGCCTCATCAAATTGTGAAGAGCTTTGTTATAGGCATGTTGAATGTATATACATTTTTATCTCAATTGCATCAATGCATGTTGTTGATGTGTAGGAGATGCATGAGAGTGCATTTGACCAATTCTATTTGATTGTTTGTGTATGGTCAAAATATTTTAGATTGATCTAGTTTTGTATCTAGCATGCTCCATAAAGTCAACTAGAAGTGACTAACAAATTGTGTGTGACTAGCAAATTGTGTGTTGTGGTAATAAATAATGGATGTTGGCAAGCCAAAATGGACCCAAATATGGGTGAAGAAAAGGCACGCCTTGTCTAACATGGTAAGGCTTTTCTTGCATATGATCATGATGACCATCGTGGATAATCTATCCACGACAATGAACACAAAATGACCTTGGCACTTTGTTATAGGTAGTGTGCTCAAGAAATTCATGCTTATAGATTTTGAACACTATGTTCAAACCAAAAGAGACGTGTAGAGCCCAAGCTTCCTATGGTGATGTTCCAAGAAATGCAAGACTTAATATGGTGCTTAATGTTTGCATGCATGTCATGCTAGTAAAAGTATCGCTAAAAAACTTTCAGTGTCTCGGTAACATTAAAGTATCCAGTTGTCCTAGTGTAATGTGCCTCTAATATGAATGTTTGAAGTGGTACATTATTTAGAGCATAGAGATGTTCAAGATTGTTGAGAAGCTTGTCAAACAAATAAAATTCACCAATAGTTTGTGTTGGTGTAGGTTTTTATTTTTCTAGCGGGATGATTTATTTTAGCGGGATGATTTATTTTCCCTTAGTCATAGGATTTTCCTACACTTTTATTAATCTTTCTTAGGATGATAAAGTGAGTTTATTATTTAATAAATAGGAGATAAAGTGATGAAATGTCTCCACACTTATGAGTGGAGTATTTACTTTTTCATCCCTTTATGTAATATTGGTGGTTATTGGCTGTCTATTCCTATTGGTTGATTTGCAACTCTATCCTTTCCTTAGTTATATATAAACTCACTACCTTTCTTATATTTTTCATCTTGGAATCTCTTAATGCAACTTTGTCATCCTAACATTGCATATCTCTTGAAGTTGTTGATTTGCATTGTTTATGCTTTTTCAGTTTATATAGCTTTGAATTTCTCTTATAAAATTCCTTGGGTTATTCAATCTATTCCAATTTTTTTAACATGGTATCAAAGTTTTTTTTAGAATTTTAAGTTAATAGATTCTTAATTGAGAGTTTGAGATTTTTATGCGAGATTTTGAAAAGTTGAGTATGCTTTTCTCTTGCATCATATGATGGCTTGTAGAATAAAAAAAACTTGATAGAAATATTAGATTTAGAGTTTTCTCTTTGTGACATTGTATTACTGGTTCATTTTAGAGCATACTGGTGCAAATCTAAGTTCACTATTGAGTTTAAAATGCCCAAGAAAATTAGATCTAGCTTTTATTTCACTGAATTTGGTCATTGTTTGATATAGTTGCAAGTTGGGGTTTTCAAGCTCAAATTTGGTGAATAGCTTTTTACAAGAGAATTTTCGGCCCAAACGGACCTTGTGATTGCACTCAGATGAACCAAAAACCTCTATCTTCATATAAAATATTTCCATATTAGAAAAAATTGATTTTTGACAAATTTTTATTTTGCTAGGAGGATTGTCACTACAGGCTAAATTCAACCATTTTTATAAAAATCGTCTTTTTTCCATGGTGTCCATTTTTGGAAAACAAGATATCATCAAAAAGATGGAGACAAACACTTTTTACCCATAGAGGTATTGAAAATAAAATTTGCCATTTTCTACCAAATATTGCAGGTTGAAGTTCTTTGTTACTAATTTCTTCAACATGTCATAACTTTTGCCCCATTGCTCCATTTTTTGGAAATGAATAGACATTAGAAAGGTATTGAAGAGCACTACATAGTTACAAAGTTGATTTTTATAGATTTTGTCTCAGGTTCATTTTGTATCAAAATTTGCAATTTTTGCTATTGTGCACCTATTGAGCATTGTATCTTGGAAAAGACTTTGTAAACACACTAAAGTATAAAGTGTCGACTTTCTAATAATTGGAAGGGTGATTTTTGATACTAGTAAAAAGGGTGGGAGTTTATTGGTGTTCTTTTAGATGTCTTTTCTAATCATTTAAGGATTGTATCATAGGTTTTTTCTTTTCACCCTTATGTGATAATCCTTGATATGGCCAATTATGAGTCTTAGAAAAAGACATTCTAACCCATCTCAAATGGCTTAAACATTTTCTTTACCTTTATGGGCTCATGTCGAAACTAGAAACACTTGGAAGGAAATTAATATGGGGTGATAAAATTGATCATGTATTAGGATTGATTGGTTCTCATGTTAGTACTAACACTATGTGGGCTATAGTGGATATTGAATGTCCTTACACACTTTGGACTAAGATTTGGAAGATGTTTGTGTGTGCAAGTGTTTTTAATCTCCTAAAAATACAACAAAATGAAGCAAAAGACCAAAAACAAGAACAACACTCAAGATAGGGGAATAAGGAGTTCAAACCAGTGTACAAAGCCTCTTGTTGCGTACATGTTCCCGCAATGTATGATGGGTTGTGTGCTCACTCAAAATTTTGACAACATAACGATGCTCTAGTGAAAAATGGGTGAGAGAGATGATAATGGATAAGTTTTTGGATAAGTAGATTTGGAAGGATAATGGATGAATGGACAAGATTAGATCTTGAGATCAAGGTTTCAAATTAATTCTAAGGCAAAATGGAATATTAAATTCCATTTGGAAATGTGGGTGGATTAAAAAAGGAATTAAAAATTCCTTGGGAGATGAGAAGAGTTGACCAAGGATTAGATTAGGATAATTAATGAAGGGTTAGAGGAATGTCAGGTGGCTAATGGGGATTAGGGGCCCACTTGCAAAAGTTGGAGGATGTGACACCTCCTAATCATGGATTAGGAATGTGCACATCCCAAATAATGGGATTAGCAAGTGGATTAGGATTAGGTGTAGATTATGGGGGATGGGACATGTGAGGAATTAAATAAATGTATTATTTATTTAATTCTTTGAGGAAAAGGGTAAAGGGTGAAGTATTTAATTATTTAATTAAATACCTTAGGAATTTAGAGGACTTTAGGGGTGTTAATTAAATAATGGCAATATTACTTAATTAATGTGGATAAGAGGATATTTAAATGAAAAGGGATAAATTTGACCAAATATAAGTGGTCAAATTTAGGTGTCTACGGTTTGGAGACCCTCATGTTTCTCCTTTCCTAGATGATCTTGATTTAAATTGCCTCATAGCAGTTGATGATGCAAATAATATACCCTTTGATGATGCTACTTTAAAGGAGCTTTGATATTTTGCAGGTCTTGAATGTTCATATGACATAGAGTTCTATTCTTGCTTCTCATCCTCCTAATGAGATCTCATCTCAATCACCTATTGCTACTTTTGATTTTAGAGATGATTCTTTGAAAGCTTCGAGTGATTCATTGTAGCATGATCATTTATGTCTTTTAGATTCAGTCTATTGGGACCAATTTCTACAAAATATCTCTTGTTTGTTTGTAGAGTCCCTCATTTAAGATCTAGATGACACTATTCAGGACATATGTCTTCTCTCGGGGGACAACTATTTTGTCTTTACATCTATTGCTACTTCAAAGTTCATAGTTGTTTCTTTGAAAGATTCTGGTGATTTCTTGCAACAAAACATACATAGTCTTCTTAATTTAGTTTTGTGGGATGATATCTTGACAAGTAATTCAAAATTGCTTATGGAGACACATGTTATAGATTTGGGAGACACTATTGATTGCATTCATCTTCTCTTTGACAAAATTGATTCTTCTTTAGTTTTTGTAATGTAACACTCTGACTCTCTTGTTCATTCTCTACTTGATCATTTGTTACAATTTAACATGAGTGTGGATACTTTTTATCAACATTTGGAGGAGACATATTCAAATGAGATACTTGAGTCTTTAGCTTGTGTTATACATCAATCTCTAAGAGATTCTAATTTTTCATCTTCACTAGTGTGGCCTAAAACGCTTGATTTGATTGTACCAACCCTTAACATTGACATGGGGACACTTGAGCCGAATTCAAAGACTTTATAAATTTTGCACTTTATTCCTACACATTCCTTTCAGGCCTTGGGAGATAGCTTGTATACACCTTTCGTTGTGTTTCTTCCTAAGGGGAGGAACATTGTTCAATGATCATGGACCATCTTCTCCATCCAGTTTTGAGCATCTTTCATTGGATCTCTTTTGGGGGGATACTTAGTCCTTCTCTTCTTCTCTTTCTATTTGGGGGGGTGTTTTCTCTCTATTTGTGGGGGGCTACTTAGTCGTTTTCTTCTTATCTCTATTTATGGGGGGATTTTCCTACTTTGGTGGGGGAAATTACTATGTACATGGGTACCTAACATGATTTCGTTTTCTAGGACCCATCATCTTTTACATCTTACTAAGCTATGCTTAAGGGGAGGTGTTAGTGTAGGTTTTTGTTTTCCTAGTGAGATAATTTATTTTCCTTTAGCCATAGGTTTTTCCTAAACTTTTATTAAGCTTGCTTAGGATAATAAAATAAATTTATTATTTAATAACTAGGAGATAAAGTGACGAGGTGTTTCCACCCTTAATGGTTGGAGAATTTACTTTTTCATCACTTTATTTAATATTGGTGGTTATTGGTGGTCAATTACTATTAGTTGATTTTCCACCTCTATCCTCTCCTTAGTTCTATATAAACTCACTATTTAGCTTGTATTTTTCATCTTAGAAGCTCTTAATGTAATTTTGTCATCTTGACATTGCATATATTTCAAAGTTGTTGGTTTGAATTGTTTATGTTTTTCCAATTTATGTAGCTTTGAATTTATCTTATAAAGTTCCTTGGGTAATTCAATCTATTTCAAATTTATAACAATTTTCCTTATGAGAGCTTGGCATGGGTTTGCACAAATTTTGTATTTTTCGAATAGAGTGCTTCCCAATCATAAAAGTTGTAACCACATGATTTAAACACTATTATGAGTATATGAATTAGGGGTCAACTAAGGTAATTGAATACCTTATTATCTTTTCCATTATTATGTTTGATTATTATATAGAGCTACTGTAGATAATCCATCCACTTCATGTGGCACACATTTTCTAGTTTACCTTGAGTGTGCAAGAACATGAATGAATTATGATTAGAGTGCATATTTTTTTAGTGAATATATAGTGGAACTACTACTTAATTTCTTATACAATAGTGTACAAATACTTTTCATAGGTAGAGTAATGTTATACTATGTTGTTGGAAGCTTTTCAGTGGTATACAACTAGATGTCCATATAGTACGATATCAAGTGCATAGTCAAAGAATCAATTTGGATCCCAAAGGGGTGCATAATGTCATACATTGTAAGAAAACGTGTTGCTTGAACTCATTGAAAGTGCACTATTATGTAGGTTTCCACAAGAATGGTGTATTTGTGTGTGATATGATTAAGTGACTATGAGGTGATAAAAAACCAATTATAAGTTAACATAGGTACTAGATATGCATGGTGCTAAAAGTACATTTTCTAAGGTTGGCTTGTAGCTTGTGTTGATGTAATGTATCCAATACACATAACACTTTCTCCTTGTGATCTTCCCAATTCCTAAAGTAGATGAGGATGCCATCTAAGTAGATGATGTCAAAGGAGTTAATGAAAGGTTAGAGGTTGTCATTCATCAAACACATGAACGTGGTTGGATAATTAGTTAAGTGGAAGGGTATAACAATTATTCATATTGTCCTTATTGATTTTGAAAGTGGTCTTCCAAAAATGTTCAATTTGAATTAGTAACTTGAGATATCCTTATTTGAGGTCAGTCTTTGTAAAGAATTGTTCACTAGTCCCATGATTTATCAATGTTTGGTAGATGATATTTTTTCACTGTGATATTTTTGAGTGCATTATAGTTAATTAATAGGCACCAAGTACTATCCTTGTAGATTCAAAAACTATTTTAATTCCACATAATGAAGAGTCATGTCAAATACTTCATTGATTGAGTAGCTCTTGAAACTTGTGCTAAACTCTATCATTCTCCCAAATTGACCAATGATATAAAGAGCTATTTTGGAGAGAACATATAGGAACCAAATTAAACTAGTATGATATTATATAGTGTGTTGTAAGACCCTTACATTGCATGAAGATACCTTCATATCACTACACTATGTTGTTAACATTTTGTCGTTGCAATAGGATTGACACATTAGTGGATATTGCTAGTACTTACAAAATTTACTATGAAAATGCCTCTAGGTAGACCAAGAGAAGCACAAACTTCTACTTGTGATCTTGCAATATTGTTTAGTGGGGATTAAAGCTAGTTTGGCCTATGATTTAGAATCACTCAGGTAGAAGTAACATTTTTTGACATGTATTGCACACCTTTGAGGTTTATAATGTAAATTCCATCTCAATCATACATTCATGGTGTTTTAGGGAGTATGTCATAAAATTCTACAAATACGAATTTATAGGTGAATATGTCATGCTTGCGATTGAGAGCATACTTGAAAGTGTATTGTTTGGTCACTTAAATTCCATTACCATGTTGTAACCATCCTAGAGAGTAGGTATTTAGGTGTATGATAGTAATGAGACATATACCTCATCATGCATATGATGCTCATTATTGGCGATGACATGAATAGGTTGGAAGAGATGATTGTGTTCCTCCACGGTGTTAGTGGGTAGAGTGCTATTGTTGAGGCTTGTGGCTCTTGTTCAACATCCTTGATAAAGTAAAAATCTAATATGGCTTCTATGAACAAAGATTGTTGTGTTCAACATTCAAAATCACTATGAGAACTAGTGCAAGGATGATGGATATGTATATAATATTGTTTTGGTTTCTTACCCTTGTGTCAACCTAGATAAGTTGATAGATATATCTAATGGTTTTTTGTGGTGGATTTGTAATGTTACAATTCTTTTTGCATAGAAGGGTGTTCTCTTTGTGTGAAAGGCATGTGGCTAGTCTTCAATGTAGGCTTGTTATTGCATGGGGGGAAATTTTGCATAAAATTTGACTTGGTCTCAACCTTGGATGCATTATAGAATGATCGTCCCAAAGTATTACAGGTTAATAAATTTATCTTCGAATGGTTAGGAGGTAATAGTTTCTAATGTATTTGAGCACTCTATGTTGCTTGGGAAGGTTCTTATGCAAGCACATAAAATATGCATGACATTGTAGTGTCAAAAATTGTCACCCTTAACAATCTCACACTATGTTTTCCCCCTAATTTGATGAGCCTAAGTGGGTCCCTAATTTCCTAAATTATGCATTCCAAGGCCTATTTTTACCATTTTTTGAAATATTGCAAGCATTGGATAAATGCAGGCAATTAATGTTTTAATCCTAACACTAAATGTCCTGGTAGATAGGGCCAAGACCCATATACCCATGGGATTATGGGTTTCCCTATCTTGTTGGGGACCAATTTTTAATATGTTGTTGGCAGTATTTTAACATTCAAAATTTAAATATTGTCGACTTTTAGAATCTGATTTTCAAGAAATTAGAACAATTGCATACAAATACCTAGTTATTTCATCATTTGATATCCATCTAGCACTATGTGGAAATATATTGGAAAAATTATGATCAAGAGCACTATGAATTAAGTCAAGAGCAACATTTCATATCATTATTGAAGCAATTCAAGATCCTAACATCATATCAAAGTTTATGTGTGTTCATGTTATCATTGTTTTGTGAAGGCTAACACTTTGTAAGTATCTGAAGCATTCAATAATTCAAGCAATCAAGATCCAAGTCCTTGAGGTGATGTGCATGACTTCAGTCCTTAAGGGAAGCCATTGAAGGGTGGTGAGTTGCAACATTGTTTTATTTCATCATTCCTTCCTTTCAATTATCATTTCTATCATTGACATTGCCACTGTGGAAGTGGAAAACCTTACATGGATTTTGATTGAGGCAAACTTCTAAATGACCCAAAATTTCCCCTCTCTTTGAAAGTGCAGATCTCGGGTTTGAAGAGGATTGTGGAAGGATTGAAGGAAAATTGTCCATTATTGCATTCAAAGCCCTAAAAGTTGTCAAACCACAAAAACTCAACTACAAAATTATTTGACGGTATTTTGATAACTCTGCAATTAAGAAACAAAAGGTTAAATCTTGCATCAGAGGGCTACAAAATCAATTTTAGGACCCCTTATCAAGGACTCATATGCCCCTAGGCGTTTGAGTCTTCTTATGCATGCCAAATCCAAATTTTCATGAAAAGTGCACAATCTTCAATACTTCTTAGATCTACCCATAATTTACAATTTCAGTCTGTGTATTTTCAAAATATTGCATTTATCATATTGGGCCATATAGCTTAATTAGGTCAACATTCTAAATCATTTCCATCCACTTTCAAGGCCCTAAGAATGTAGATCTAGGTCTGATTGGCTTGCCTACATGGTTGATAGTTAATTTAAACACCTTGTTGATCTACATTCCAATGAAATTGTGAAAAAGGTGGAATTGACCCCAAGTTATGGATATTAAACTTAAGGTTCCCTCTTCCCCTTTTTTAAACATTTAATTTTGGTGAACGTGAAATCCTAACATTATATGCCTTTTGAAATTGGTGCTCTTTCAACCCCATATCTAGGTTTCCTTTTGTATTGTCTTGCATTTCTCACTTAGGGTTTCATATTTGCATCATAAAAACTCATAAAAATCTAAAAAAAATACACTTCATATTGCATCATAGCTTGCATCAGGGTATGTTTCAGTCATTTAGATTATATTTTCATTCAAAATTGCATTCATAATTGTCCACTTTTGTTCACACACTATCATACATTTGCATTTGAGTCACATTGAGAAATTATGGAAAATAGTCACTTTCAGACCTATTTGTAGTTAGAAACAAAGACCTTAAACAGTAACTTAAACATTAATTTTTTTAATTTTAAAACCCTCTATTAAGGATCCAAACTCCCTTGGGTGACCCTATCCTTGTACAAGTGCATCAACAAACTTTTCACAATTGTCTATCTCTGTCTGCTCAGTTTGTAGGTACTTGCAAATCTTTGTCTTGGAATCAATAATTACATGTTTTTAGGCATTTTGCATCTACTTCATAAAGGTGAAAGAAGTGCATTGTTTGTTTTCAAAAATTGCATGAAAATCATCTTGTCTAATCAATCAATTATTACATTTCAGATCTAAAATTTGCATTCATAATTTGTTCAAACATCTTCAACATTATTGCATACTTGCATTTTGCATCCAATTGGCATAAATTAAGCAAATTTTTGGTAAATTATTTACTGTTAAATTTTTTTGGAAGTAGAATCAAAATATTTAAACAATGTAATACATAATCAAATTTTGAATTTCCATAACCCTTGACCAAGACTCAAACACCCTTGGGCGCCTCTGTCTTGCTAATCCTTGCTATAAAAAAACTTTTTCCCAAATTTGTTACTATGTTTCTTGTTTGCTTTTGTTGTTTGATTCTTGTTTCTAAGTGTTCACTTTATTTAATAATTTGGTGTTCATCTTGGGTAAACTTAGTGTTTTGAAACTTGTATGAGTTTCATAACTTGGTGTTTTGTTGCCAATACTTTAATAAGATGTAGTTCTAGACTTATGGCATCCTGCATTGGCTTTACATCTGCTATGGATCATGAGTCTTCTAACTCTTTCATGACAAGTGTTGGCAACACTCTACCTATTTTGGACTCTATAATTGATGTTACCATGCCAATGACAACCTTACTATCTTTTATTCTTACAGATGTTGAGACTATGGTCGCTCGTGTTCCTAATGAAAAACTAAACAAAATGGACAAGGACTTAGAGAAACTTCAAGACTTTTTGAGTACTAAGTACTTTGTTGGTACAACTGTTCCTATAATTAACAATATGAGGAAATTGATTGTTGATGCTCAAGGATTAGATGTATTGTGTAGCCTAGCCCATATAGTTGATGATAATGTACCTACAATGGTTAGTTGCGCTCACACTTTAGGATATACTCAAAGTAGAGGAAGTCAAGTCTCCCTCCCTACAACTATAGCCTCTATCCCTACATACACAAATCCAATTTTTGCTTCAATAACACAACAAAGTACTGGAATAACTCCAAAAATAGAACTTTCCACTAAAAATCCTTATGGTTTTGGATCTTCCCATGTCACACATCAAGTTTCATCCCCTCTCATAGATTTGTAACATAGTAGTCCACCAAACACATACACACTTCCACCATATTCACCACATTCCTAAAACATGTCAACCAATGACTTCGTCATCAACCAACTCTTTCAAAATGTCACCTCACATCAACAATAAATTTCAACCTTGAACCAAAATTAAAATGGACAACCATCACAATATATCAAAAGAAGCCCATTGTCATTCAATATATTGAAATCACAAATGCCACAAAACGTAGAGATTCCCTGATTTGATAAGTATAATGGAAAAGGATATCCTAGTAATCATATATCAATGTATACAACCTTATGTAGTGATTTCATCTTTGAGGATAAGCTCTTGGCTAAAATCTTTCCTAGGTCATTGAAAAACATGGCTTTGGAATGGTTTTTTTCATTGCCAAATAATTCAATTCACTCATTTAATAAGCTTATTGATGATTTCCTCGGTCATTTCAAAGTCAACATTGGTCCTAATATCAACATAACTGATTTAATGCAATGCAAACAAAGGAAAGGTGAAAAGGTTACAAATTTCATAAGCCACTATCAATTGATATTATTACAAATAAATCTAACTCTTCGTGATGTAGGTATCCAAAGAATGTTCATTGAAAAACTACAAACTGACATAAGGGACATGGTCCTAGTAATAAAATTCCCATCTTTCATATAATGTGTACGATTCTTTGTGACTATGAGAATTCAATTAGTCAATATGAAGAAGCATCTTCATTGGGTCATACTAAGAAATCTAAATCTATACCTCAAAACAACTATTAACTATTCAAAAAGAAAAAAATTTATCAAGTTCTATACACCTCAAACAACCAACCACATTTAACCCCAAGTCACTACCATAAGTTCAACCCCGTACCAGTTTAGACCAAAAGATAAGCAATTCACCCAATTACTTGACACTCTCCATTCGACCATGTTGCAAATTTTGAGTAAAAAATTAATTTGATTGCCTCCTGTTAAACTTGTGGATACAACCAATCCTCTATTTCCACATTTCAATCCAAATGTATTTTTTCAATATCATCAAACAATTCTACATGATATAAAATGATGCACACCTCTTAAACATCAAATTCAAGACCTCAATGATTCTAATCACATCCAATTGGGTGGTGTTAATAATAAAGGGAATAAGTCTGTTGCCCCACCTAACCAAAATTTGCAAATTTTTACCAATCATATGCCCAACCATTCATCCAACTTTGTGCAAACTTGTGATGTTAATAATGATGAGATGAATATCAATAATATTGATGATATGAGCGATGACATGAATGATGACAATAATTAAGAAAAGGAAGTAGACCACATAGTTGGTCTAATAGATGTTCAACCTTGTAAGGGAAAAACTATTGTATTACCTGACAATGCTTTCACCAATAATCATGCACTTAGATATGTGCCCAATGATTCTCTCTACAGTGTCAATCATATAAATGAAAAACTTTTACAAGGAATACTCATTGATCATGTGTGTGTAGAGAATGTGATCATTGAGGAATTCTTGTTTGTGCAGGAGTTTTATCAAGATTCTTATGAGCAATTGAAAGCATGGATAAAAAATCGTGATTTTTTTTCTCGCCCTATGATATGTTCCATCACTCTTCCTCTTAAATTTGGACCGAAACAATTAGACATCTCGTTCTCTGTCATCTTGATGTCAAATCATTTTTTTGTAGTTAGGCTACCCATGACTATACTCCATGAATATCATCCCATTATTCATCCACAAGTGCATAAAGTTTCTCTTTGGAAATGGAATATTTATAGTGCATCATAGTGGGTTTAATCCTTTGTCTTCCCACGAGAATTTTTTATTAGATTTATTTTGGCCTCAACCTATGTAACCTATAAAGCTTCATGAATATTTCTCTTTCAAGTCATATCAAAATTTCAAGGCAAAGTGCATAACAAAGTTATCTCTTAGACATATTCCTTAAAATCATAGGTCCATGGTTGTTCCTTCTCCCCATCCCATCATGGAAAAACTTATTCTTGAGCCAAAAATACTTCCAAGTAACCAAGGTAAGTATAGTGCAGTTCCTCCACCCATCTCCTATAAAAGACCAAGAGATAATAAAATGATTCCTTTTGTGCCTCCAAAGATAAAACAAGTGTATAAACCTAAAGAGACTATGGTTTTCCAACCCCCAGTGGTTCCTTTAGTTCCTCCCTTAAGGGAAGAAAAGAAACCAATGGTTGAAAGACTCGCTTCTACCCCATCACAAATTGAAAACCGTGCAAGAAGTAACAAAAATGCTAAAGAGTGTAGGCACAAATGTCGTGCTATTGCTCACCAATTGGAAGAAAAGAACAAAACAGTGTATAATGACCCAACACCAATGGAAACAACTCAAGAAAAAATACAACTTTCACCAAACAAGACATGAAACCAAAACAAGAAATAAAACAAGATAATTCAAATGCAATTGTCATAAAACCTCCCATTGTGATCAATTTGGATGATGATGATGATGAAATTGCTAAAATTGATGAGGAGGTGCATAACGAGATTAATATTTTATTTTTAAAGCAAATGAATTTAGATGGGAGCAACCGTGATGATCCTCCTAATGAGAGTGACCAACCACATGTTCCACCTGGAGATTCTCCTAGTATGACACTTGTTGTAGTACCTTTAGCTAGTTGTTTGCCTTCCTTATACGATGAGCAAGATTGGGATGCAGACGACCTGCTTTAAGTTAGCTCGCATGTGTAGTACTCCTTTATGATTGTTTCAGATGTTCTTTGTGTTTGCTTGCATGTGATGTGATCTCTCGTATTGTGTTGCTTGATATTTCTTGGTGTTTGTGAGTTTTCTTTGGGTGACCCTTGTTGCTTCGATGGCATAAGGATACAAAAGAAACAAGCCTGTCATGATATTCTTCTATTTGTATCTTAATTCTTCTATATGTTGTAAACTTTGTTTTCTCTTTTTGCCTTGTATTTTCCTTTTCTAGATGATGCAAGGCATTGAGACATTTAAGTCTCTTCCATGTTGACCCAAAATATTGTCTGTCTTCTATCTTTATGTGTCATTCCTCCATTGTGTTCTTTGTTCCATGAGTATTTGGGGAATGATGTCAATTTTGAGCTCTATTATATAACTATAGCAAAGATGTATACTAACCCCATATCTGTGGATCCCTCAATGTCCTATTCTATGTTTGTTGCATTGCATTTGGGGGAAAACCCTTATCATTATGTAGTTTTATTTGGAAACATATCATTGGCATACCGCTTTCCAAATAAGCTCTTGCGATCTTTTGTTATATGACATTTATCATTTTTCTACTTTAAAGTAATAGCTCATAGTATGGTGTTTTACAATTTCTTTAAAGTGGGGGCATACATTAGTGTTATTTTGCTTCGCTTTGTTCACGAGAGTTTAACTTAGTGTAGTGTTGGCATAACATTCTGATAATTTTGTGGCACCTTATCAAAGTTATCAGGGAGTATAACTCTTGGTATGGTTGTTATAGGCACACCTTGTAGACCTAGTGTTGCATATCATATTGCATTATAGGTTGTAATAGGGTTAATTTTAGTCATCATAGGTTGCACCTACATCCAAATTGCATTTACAAGTCTATATTAGGTCAATTAAATCTAAAATCAAATCCAAAAGTGTTCATTGCATTCATTTAGGCATCTTGCATATAGCTTAAAAAAGTAAAAAACTTGATTTATTTTTGTTTTAGAAAGGCATCAACAACATCATTTTAAGATTTTGACACATTAGAATTAGTAAATTGTTACATCTCACACCTGGAAATTGCATTTACAATTATCTTTTATTGCTTGAACATTTTTAAAATTGTTACACACTTGCATTGTGAATCACATAATCATAAACTGGGATTTTTTTGGAAAACTATTCACTATCACACTTATCTGCACATTGATAGGAACTTCAAACAATATTGTAAGCAATCAAATTTAAAATTTTGCAAAAATTTATGCAGGATATAGTCGCCCTAGGTGCCCTTGTCCAGCCAATTTGAGCTCAAATTTAATGTGCAAAATGGTATCTCTAGTCTCTACCTAGATTTGGCCTCAGTTTCTAGATATTAGTCCTACAACTATCTATTTTGCTAAAAACATTGCTAGCTTGATCCATAGGACATAGCACAATGTTCTCATTGCAAAATTCTTGTGTTGCCATAATTCATGTTTTATTGTCATATCTTGTTGAGAATTTCAAATCATTTTTGTTACGAGCATGTGAAAATGAGTTTATTTCTCCTCTTTTGTTATTTTTCATTGACTCCTCTCCCACTATATCTCCCACGTGTGAGTTTAGCTTGGTGCAAGAGAATACAATCACAGAGAATCATGACAATCATGTTTGTTCTTCTCTCGATACCTCACCTACTTGTGAATAAGGTATCTTGGTGTTAGAAGATCCAATTATTGAGCATCATGAGAATTTTATTTGTTTCTCTCCCCCTACATCTCCTACTTGAGAAGATATTATTGGACAAGAGGATGAAATCATTGATAAATTTATTTCCAGAAATAATAATATGGATTGTACAGATGAATATGTTAATTTTTCATTAGATCCCCCTTCGATAAAAGATCATCAACAAGTAATAACTCCGTTGAGGTTATGAACACACAATTGGCTATTAGATCTCTTCTAATTATTGGACATCTTAAAAATATTTTACTTATTAGACCTAAAATTCCTCTAACGATTGGACCTCCTAAGCCACTTCTCATTATAGGACCTCCTAAACCTCATGGCCATATCCTAAACTTTACAACACAACTCACTAGTAATCACGTGTCGCAACAACCATGTTATCACACAATTGCTCACACATAAAACACTATAAATAATAAGTAATCAAAACAAACATCAACATACATCCTATTGCCTCAACCATACCTTCCACTTGCACCTAATATTCCTCGGCATAGTGGTAAAGAATATGATCTTATTTAGAAAATTTGTAATACTCTAGCAAAAATATCCCTTTGGGACTTGATTCAAACATCACCTACATACCACAAGATGCTCCAAGAGGCTTTACAGAAGATGATGTACCAAATTATGTTAAACTGAATGATGTAGTAGCCTTGTTTGATTGTATACAAGTGAAAAATTTGGATATTAGATTCCCTCAACATGAATTACCCTCACTTGAGATCCAAAAAATGAAGCTTTAGTGATAATGGTGATCGTTAACAAAAATGGAATTAAGCGTACTATCATAGATAATGAATTGAGTCTTAATATTTGTAGCATTGATCTTAGATAAAATTGGTGTGGACAAGAATCTTATAGAACCTACTGATCTTTCAATTCATGCCTTTGATAATGTTAACAAGCAACCATTAGGAGTCATCACATTACCCATCGGGTTAGGATTTGTGACTTTACCTACACCTATTTATGTCATGCCAAGACCTCTTTCATATAATCTTCTCCTAGGTAGACCATGGATTCATGCCATGAAGGGAGTTTCGTCTACCCTTCACCATGAGGTGAATTGTGAATATAATAATAAGATATACATGGTTAAAGAAAATGAAATAAATTATAATTCACAAGTCCAAGATGATCATAACACTTCCAACTCTCTCAATAATTTTATTTCAACTTCAGAAGTAGAACCCATACATGTCAAACATAAAGATCAATGTGTTTTACCCATGATGAAATCTTTGGATGATGATTGGGGATTGATATATTTTACACCTTGTTTCAAATCCAAAGAACCTATACAAATCGATGATAATCCTGATTGTATTTCATTTATAACAAAACTCTTAGATAAAGATTGGGGTTCATTATATTTTACACCCTCCTTTATGGGAGAGTACAAAATCTCACAATCTTAACCTAAAGAGTCTTGTGTTGTATCTATTTCTACATCAACAAATCTAAAAACATCACCCCATGATGGTGATGGGGGCTCCTTAACTTTTGTCCATCATGAGTGTAAGATGCCTAACTTTTAAAAACTTTAAAAGGATTTTCATGCTCAGGAAAAAGCCAATTATTCTTAGGAGCATACGTAGATGCATTTTCTTCATCTGATTTGGAAGAAAATTATGTGTTTGGATATAAAATTCTTTCTAAAAATGGAAATAATGTAAACATGCAACTAAAAGATATGGATCGAGTGAATTTTATATCGTACTTTTCCAAACAGGGTCTAGGTTTCCAACCTTCATCCTCATCTTCATCTAATACTTTACCATCTATTGTATGTATGACATCTTGTGGTAACCGAGCAAGATTTTATTCATGAGAGAAAGAAATATCTTCTATTATTAAGCAAGAGCATATTTTGTTGAGGCTTCTCAAGCCCACTTGATTACTCTTCCTTTGAAAACATGAAAGAAATTTAATAACTCATTTTGTGCATATCATCGACTGCATGGTCATTCTAAATGAATGCCAGGCCTTGAGTAATAAAATTCAAAAAATCCATGATCATGGTGCCCTTCCATTTGATGATGCACCTAATCACTCTAAACAATAATTATCTTTATTTCATTGTGTTGCTCCTGTTATGTGGCATTTGTAGCTTCATCATGTTTTCTCATTGTCATTCATGGTGGTGTAATCTCAAGTGCAACAATACTTTCCACGACAACAACATGATAGTCTGTTACATGGTTTTCCTTGTCTCTACACTTGGGGGGAAAGGATAACTATTTTTGAACGTGCACATTCTTTTCTCCTTAAAATACCAACATAGCAAGTATGTAGAAATTTTAATGGGGACATATATTGCCCCTATCCATTTCATATACATCTTGTGAGATTTGACTTATTGACATACCCCCTTGGTGTGGTGTTGTTTATAATGCCCCTTGAGGCATGGTTATCAATTCATCTCCTTGGAAATTTATGCACCTTCTTAGGTGAGGCTTGTTCATCCTCTTGGATGTTAAAATTTTGGAAAGATAGTGTATGGAGGCAACATAACACAACTTGTTGGTTCGTGAACTTAAGCACCCCTTTTAACATGGTTGTTGAGCATAACACAACTTGCTTGACTATAGAGTTATGTGTTTCGTGAGTTTCTTAGAATAACGCAACTTGCTAGCCTTGTGGAACCCATCATATTGCATGGACACCTAGCATAACACAACTTGCTAGATAGTAGATCCATGTTGCTCATGAGTGATTTGGCATAACACAACTTACTAGTCCCCATGAGAGTGTTCCTTTATCTAGCATTTATTCGATGGATGATGTTTGGTATTTGAGACTATTTTAATACTAAGGTCTCCTTGCCTTATCAACTTGAATCCCTTTAGTACTAATATGTGTTGTGTTTTCTTATGTTTGTGTTATGTTGTGCATTATGTAGTCTATCGTGTTGTGTATGTTTGTGTATGTTGTTTTTATAAATTTACATGTGTGTCCCTTGTCTTTATGTTGGTTTTCCATGGGATCTTGAATCTCGAGGGATTGTGTGCTTCCATCTAGATTCATTTTCATCCTATCTCTTCAATATTTGGACAATCAAACCTCTCTTGACATATTTTCTACTTTATTGTGATTCTAATTGTAAGTTCATATTCTCACTAAAGTGGGGGCTAAATGTAGCATCATAAATTATCACCCATGAAAATTTCACACTATTTTGTGCTCCCCTCTAAGTGCATTGACCTAGTTGAACACCTAATTTCCTAAATTATGCATTTTGCGGCTCATTTTATCATTTTTTGACAAATTACAAGTAAAAATCCAAAGTATTCATTTAATACTTTGTACCTGACACCTCAAGTCTCGCAAAATAGGGTTGGTACACAGTTTCATAGGCCAACTTAGTCCCCCTATTTTAACTTCAAAATTGAATATATTAGTGTCAACATTTTATTATTTGACTTTCAAATGTCCAAAATCGGCCATCAGGATTTAATTTTTGAGAAATTAGAATAATTGCATATAAATACCTAGTTATTGCATCATTTGAAAACTAAGTAGAAATTATGGTCAAGAGTATTATCAAACAAGTTAAGAGCAACATTTCAGATATTAAATGTAACAATTTAATATTCAAGGATCATGTCAAAGTGTATGTGAGTTTGTTAATGTTTATATTATCATATTGTTTGTGAGATCTAACACTTGTAGGTCTTTGAGCCAATCAATCCAACAAAAATCAAGCCTTAAGGAGATTTGTATGACTTCAGTCCTTCAAAGAAGCCATTTTTGAGTCATGAGTTGTAGTCCATTATTGATTCATTATTCATTTTATCATTTATCCTTATCCCTTGAAAGGATAGGATCCCTATCATTGGAATTTCCATTGTGGAAGTGGAAACACTAACACGGGGTTTGACTAAGGCAAGCCCCTAAATGGCACAACCCTTCGTCTCTCTTTGAATGTGAAGGTTTTAGATTTGAAGAAGATTGGGAGAAGTTTGAAGGTAAATTTCTCATTGTTGCATTCAAACCCTACACCTTGAAAACTTATAGAAACTCAGTTACAACAACATCTGACAATGATTCGACAATGTGACAAGTGGAAACAAAAGGCTTTGATCTAACTCTAGAGGACTATACAAATATATTTAAAATTGCTCAACTAGGACATAGTCACCCTAGGTGACTTGGTGTTAGGAATTGTAGGTAGATTAATACCAATAGATGTAGATAAATTGAAATTGCACTGCAAAATATTGAAATAGAGGAATGGACAAAAAATATAGAAAATAACGAATAACAACAATTTTTAATGTGGTTCACCCCATTCATTGGCTACATCCATCAACAAAAGTTCCTCTATTATCAATTTCTAGCAAATGCAATGTACAATTATCATGCAACAACGAATTGAATCATTTACCACTACTCTATATATCTATGCATAGTTTTGTGTGCGCCCAACATTTAACCTGCATTATGACTATCACAATACCGTGATCTATACAATCTTCTCACTCGTGCTTCATGTACCCTTGCAACAATAAAACCAATTTCCATGCGACTGTTGGTATCCCACGTGCACCATGCTGCAACCTATTCAATTTATGACTCATGGAATTCTCCAACGTGCAACAATAATTGTTTGAATTCTAGGTGATTTCAACTGACTATAACAAAATTACAAATATAATTTGGTAGCAAATTTCCTTTATAAAATATACTCAAATTTTGTTTCATGGGCTCCAACCTTAGGGGGACAATACCCCCTAGACCCCGCAAGAGGGGCTTCACCCCTTTGTATTCCCCCATTAATTAATTTGGGGGGGGGGAACATGCTAACAAAAGTAAGGGAAATTTAATCTCCAAGTCTGATCGACCTCCACATAACAACACTTGGTCCTCAATTTTCAGCCCCAAATTCATATGCCAGGCACACAATACTTTGTTCAGTCCATATATGTAGTTTTAATTTTTTTGTGACTTTATTTGTCTATTGTATTTGCATTAGAATAGTAATTTACATCATTAGCCTAGTCATTTCATTGCATTTCATCCTTAAATTCATTTTAGATTTGGTTAAGGGTAGGTTAACTCACCTTTCAGATTGTAAGCCAATCACATACCTTGTCCAAATTCATCAAACCCTTGCTACCTCAACCCTCTAAATGAAATCTTAGGAAAACCACCCAAACCCTGGACTCAAATCCTAAGGTTCCACTTTTTCTGCATTTCAACTTTATATTTGTAAAAGTATTCATTATAGTTAAAAATGCAAGAATTATACCAAGGTGATTTTCAATTAATTAGTGTAGTTTATTTTCAAAGCAATTAGAATTGGTTAAATCTATTTTTAATTTTAGAAATTAGTATTACATTATATTACAAAAGAATTAACATATATATATTTTTTATAATTAGTAATAGTTTAACTTACTTCCGAATGTAATTGATTTTCAAAGGCAATTAGAATTAGATAAGTTTATTTATGCAAAAATAATTAGCATTTATTTTAATAATTACTATTAGCTAAATTTACTTTCAACATTTAGTTTTATGTAATTAGTATGATTCTTTTTTTATTTTTGATAGAAAACTTTAAACAAGAATTGAAACTAAAACTAGCAACACTCGGTATCAATGGTGCCTCTAGCCCACATTTACGAGTAATGTTGTCACACTTTGAGCTATTGCACCTATAGCCTAACACGTCTGCAATAACAACGTATGTAGCATCATCCCTTTAAATCACCAGGGAGAAATATGAGACATCTTGATGGTAATAAAGTCCAAGGGATGGGTAATCTTGTTATGCCCTGCATAACCACCCCATTTTATTCTGGAACAAAATGGGTCCCCCTTTTCTCTTGCTTTTGTTACCTTTGGTTATTTGCTTTACTCTTCAAAGTTTTTTTGTTTTCTTCTTGAGTTTTCCTTCTGGTTTTGTCAAATTTTGGTTTTGTCTCAGCTTGAGTTGGTTTTCTTCTTGCTGGAAATTGAATGAAATAATCACAAGCAATAGTGGATTTTATTATAATATGGTTTTACTTGCTTTTGAGGACTAATGCAGACCTTGTTTCACAAGATTAAATCACACACATGATGATATTTTTCAGGGGAAGCTCAGTTGGAAGGCATTCCCCAATCCAGTTGGGCACAAAATTCCTCTAAGAAGAAAGTCGGCAAGACCTTGCAGATGTCTTGTCGACTACTAGTGCGTTTGTCCATTAGAGGCTCACTAGTCGTCCAAACGTTCATGTCGCTGTAGGTTTCTTTGTGTCTCGCCGACCAGAGGAGCTCTTGCCAAAGGATTTCGCGTTTGGCATAAGGTCTCAACGAAGGAGGAAAGTTTGGCTGACATGAGGTAGTATCGGCAAGATTTCTTGTCGATCCATAAGGTCTCGGTGAAAGGAGGATGCTGTCAGGGGATCTCGCCAGGAAGGATTTACTCTCGGCAAGAAGTCTCACTGACGAGGTGAGGTCTCGCCGAGGCTGAGCGGTTTCAGGGTAAAGTTCCCCTTTCGTGGTGATGTCCTGTCGATATAGCGAAGTTTGGGCGACAGAGGAGTGGTCTTGGCAACAGAAGAATAGTGTCGGCAAGAGGTCTCACCGACATGGTGGACTTTTGCCGAAAGGGTTTGTCTTCGGGGAGAAAGATATGCTCTGCGGAAAGTCCTACCGACGGAAGAAGGTCCCACCGAAAGTTTGAGCTCGGCAATAATTTTGCCTTCGACAGGAGGTCTGGCCGATTAGCATGGGTCTCATCGAAGGGTAGCCCTTCGGTGTAACAAAGTGGGCTTGGCGAGAGTGTTTAGCGCTCGCCAAAAGGTCCCACCAATCGAAAGAAGTCTCAACGAAATGGAGTGGCATCAGGCGGGGGATTTTGTATTCGCCATGAGGTCTGGCTGATATGCTAGGGTCTCCCCGAGGTGCTCTCGGCTCGGCAAAAGGAAGCTTCGGTCGGTGTAAAGTCTCACTAACTGAAGGAAGTCTGGGCAAAGAAGTGGGGGTCTCAGCGACTAAGTGGTGTCTCACCGATAGGTTGTCCCTTCGGGGTGAAAGATATATGGGTGCCATGATGTCTGGTTGAAGGGTAAAGTCTTGCCAACTGGGCGTATGTCTCGGTGAAAGATGAAGGCTCAGCGAGAGGTCGCACCGACAAAATAGAGGTCTCAGTGATAGAGAGGAACATCAATATAACCGAGGGGAACTCGCCATAACCTATGGCCGATGGTGGGGAGTCTTGTCGAAATATAATGAGCCCGGGGAGAATGAATGAATTC
Organism: Sequoia sempervirens; assembly: GCA_007258455.2. NCBI lineage: Eukaryota > Viridiplantae > Streptophyta > Pinopsida > Cupressales > Cupressaceae > Sequoia > Sequoia sempervirens. The sequence continues at coordinate 32,791,159 of VDFB02256132.1, read as the reverse complement.
AGCAAAAGGTCTTGTCGATATAGTGATGTCTGGGTGACTGTAGGGTGTCTCGGCAAAGCGAAAGTGTTTTTGGTGAAAGGTCTCGCCGACTCAGAGATGTCTCGGCGACGGGGCGTGAGTTCGAGGTAAGGTCTCCCCGAAACGAAGAAGTCTCCTCGACATAAAAATGAGCTCGCCAAAGGATTTTGAGCCTCGCCGTGACATCCCACCGATTTGAAGAAGTCTTTCTGAAACAAAAAATCTTGAGCTCGAAGAATAAGAATGAGCTCGAGGAGAAAAGAAGACATCGCCATGAGGTCTCACCGACCTGACCAAGTCTCACTGAAATATAATGGGCCCAGGGAGAATGCATGAATTCGGCGAAAGGTGTTGCCGATACAGTGAGGTCTCGATGAAAGGGGTATGCCTTTGACATAATGTCTCACCGACCCTGTGATGTCCTATCGACATAAAATGAAGTTGCGGCGAAAGTAGGTATCATCGCCATGAGGTCTAGTCGAACGGTAAATGTCTTGGCGAAGGACGGCAGTGTCGGCGAAAGGTCTCGGCGACAGGGCGTGAGTTCAGGGTAAGGTCTCCCCAAAACGAAGAAGTCTCCCCGAAATGGAATGTGCTCGCTGAGAGAAGAGGGGCTCGATATAAGGTCTTCCTGACCGCTTTATCTCTTGCCGACAGTGATTGATTTTCCAATAAAAGGGATATCGGTATAACCAAGGGGAGCTTGCCATGACCTTTTCTGATTGAGAGGTCTTACCGAAAGGAAAAGGGACTCGAGCCCGAAGAATAAGGAGGAGATCGAGGAGACTCCAAGTAAAAGATTTGTGCTCGCCAGGATGTCCTGCTGACAAAAGAGGTCTCAGCGATAGAGAGGGATATCGGTATGCCCAATGGCATTCACCATGACCTTTGACCGATAATGTTTGTCCTGCCGATGGGTTTTGTGATATCGATAGGACTCTGGTCACTCATTGTAGTGTCCTGCCGACCGTTGTGTGCCTTGCTGATAACTGCCATGGGGTATGATCGCATCGGGGAGACACGATAAGTGTCTCACCGACATGTGATCTAATGCGGACCACTTTTGACTGCCCAGGAATCTGACGTAGCTATTGTTCCACCAATCAGGAGGAGCTAAGAAGGCGGACCAGCGATAATTTGACTAATTGACTACCACCTTGAAGAAGATCAACAGGATGCAAACGACATGGACTCCTTCTGAGATCAAATGGCGATGGATCCGCTTGGGTGATGATGTTCAGATCTAAAGGGAGGCCCCCTGATTCTTCCAGAGACGGTCAACGAAAGGAGGGTCTAGAGCATGAAGAAGGCTGAAGGAAAGAAACAACCACAAGTCTCAGGAATAGCTGGAGTCTACTGGCAGAAAAGGGGCAAATCAATATTAATGGCAAAATGCTTTAGAGCATTCAAGGTAGCCCTTCGAAGGAGTTGAAAGATAGACACGGATACCCGGAGTAAATGCTACAACTACAACATATCTGAAGGCTTCTCCTGAGGTCAAGCTGTCACTGACATGGACAACAGGGCTTCACATTGAATGCAGCATTGACTCTCTTCATAAAGATCTGAGAGCCGACCCTCCTAAAAGAAGATATTTTTGTAAAACCCTAAAGACAGGGGCCAACACATGCTTTTGGGGCACTCTGTATATATGGAATTCTTGCCTCTTTGTAAAGGTTGGAAGTTGTAGGGTTAGAAAGAAAAGAGACAACAGAGGTTGTAGGAATAGGAATTTTAGAAAAGATAGAGGAGACAGGGCTGCATCCTGATTCTTTGTGATGGGAGCTTCTTTTGTCTTCTTAGTTAGGAGTTAGATTCAGTAGAATGCAATAATGTATCTTTCTAGTTTTCTTAGTATAGATGGAAACAATTTGGAGTCATGGATTTTCTGTACACTGGTGATTGTGCCAGATTTATAAATGTTGCTTATCTGTTTCACTAACAGTAGAAGCAACCAGATTTAAATCTACTTCAAAATGTTTTTTATCTTGATTTAATCATTTGATTTGAGAAACTTTCAAGGAATGAAGTATGATTTGATGTTTTGTTCAAATGGTGACTTGCAATCTGTTATTGAAATCAACACTGTGAATGAATGAAACTGTGTGTTAGTCACAAGTTAATTTTGTTCTGCAATTTAGTTAGGAATTCCTTGAAGGGTAACAAGTCTGGTTAAGTTGGATGAATTAATATTCTTTTCTGTTCCAAAGCTCTGATCTATCTTTTTTCTGTTTCTTTAAAAACCCTGGTTAGAGTAGGTTTAAAGTTTATGTTTGATCTCAAAATAATCCAGAAGCTCAACACCAACAGGCCCCTTGAACATTACTGTTACATTGACCATTGAGCAACATCAGCACAGTTGAGAACCAACTACAAAGACCTTGGGAGCTAAGATATCCATGTGTTTTCTTTCTCTTTCAGGAGAAACAGTGTAGCAGTATTCTATTTACACATTGATGTGCCATCAGACACGTCAGCAGATCTCTCTTTGATCAATAATCTAAAAAGATTAATCAAATGAACCAAAATCCACTAGTTTAAACTTAGTAAACCTTCTTATAGAATTTAATATAATTATATGAATTTATTCATGTTATCTTTTATTTATTGGATATTTAATCATAGAAATGAATTTTTTTTCAAAGGTTTCAAGGGTGATGTTATTTTAGGACTAGGAATTAGTTGGTTTTAGGAAACAAGTAATAGTCATTGTGACTATTTTATTATAATTAATGCTTCCCTTTGTAGGTAGTAGTCACAGAGGAACTGTATGGGGAAAGGGGCTCTAGAAAGGGTTGTGTACCCACATAACAGTTCACATCAAACTTAGAGTAGAAAGCAAGACTACATATTTTACACCTTGATCCCATTTGGAAGCAAGGTATGTAGGCATTATGGGAAATGAAGAATGCTTTCAGTACTCAGGTGTTTGAGAATGGGGCTTAGGGCATGTGTAATGAGGATTATATTAACTTAATTAATAATAATATATTTAACGATTTAAGAGAAATCTTTGATTAAGAGAAGGTTTAAAATCTTTGTCATAAATTTTAAGATAAAATATATTCTCTGTATACTCTAAAGGAATCTGAGATGGATTCGCTTGACTCCTCAAGGCTTTGGGCCAAATTTTGAGGCAAGAATCAAGCTAATTATTTATTTTATATACTCCTAAAGGCAATGACCTTGGTTCCCTTTGAATAGGTGGAGTGTAGTCTTTAGAGGGTGACTCAGGATTTGAATGGTTCCAACAAGTCTAAGTCTTTGGCCAAAGCATATTCCTATCCTTTATGGAAAGATGCCTACCATGTTTAGGTAGATTCATATCTCAGATGGATAGATGAACTCTTGTCCTGCATGTACAGATTCCTAACCTATATGGTTGGATGCCTATCTCAGATGGATGGATGATTATCCTATATGGATAGAAGTACCTGAGTATACAATTGAATAAACACATAATAAATATATTAAACAAGAAAAAAATAGCTAAAAATTTGGGTTAATAGATTGGGTTGTTTCACATTCAACCCCCACTCTTTTCCCTTGCCATTGTCAAAGTTTTAGACTTTGTCTTACTTGCATGCTTTCCCTCTAAATTTCAACTCCCTAATATCTACACCAAGTTACCTTTTCGAGCTATAGTTTCAACCATCCATTTACCTAGGCACCTTTTCTTGGTATCCCATTATTCTTGACTTTTGACATTTCTTGTATATGATTTTTTTAGAGTTGATGAAGTGGGAATGCTTCTAATGTGGTACATATTAAGCGATATCCCTGATCATCAATCCTTGATGTCTCACATTGCATTGCCTTATTAGGATCACGAGTTCAAACCTATTATTATTTACATACCTTAAGGGATGAATTCCTTGGTACCTTTAGTCCCCAACTCTCGATAACTTCTTTTGTTTATCATTTTAAAGTTAGAGATGTGAGGATACCCTTATCTATTTGCATCGAGCATTAAGTATGCTATATCCTTAATCCTTTCCCCTAGTAATGGTATTGATTATGAAGTATCCCCGATCCCAAATCCCTAAAACTCTAAAACTCTTATGTTTTCAACTATTCACTCCCACCTACCTCCCAAGGTGACCCAAGATGCCATTAATGACCAAATTTGATAATACAAATACCCCATAATGAGTTTTCACCTAGAAACAACTATTCATATTAAAGGAACAAGTTCACACGTGCTTCCAATGATGGGAAATGATGAGGAATTCCATTTTGTCATTAGTGTGATGGCTATATTTTTTATGCAAATGGTTTCCATGAAAATATTTGGGCCACCATTTCAGTGGATTTCATAAGATGTAAGATGACCTTGTATTCCTCATCCATTGATCAACAATTTCTCATTGATTCCCAAAGTGATAGGACAACCAACAAAGCATCATGCATGCCAATTTGTTTTCCAAAAAATGCAATCATTTTGCGTTTCCATGTGATTGCAATCCAAAGAGGATTCTAGGGTTTCAACTCCTACAAATAAATTCACCATTATAGTAGATGGTTGCAAATCATTTTTTTTTTTTATTGTAAATTATATCTACAAATGAATGTCTATATGGTTCAATTTGTGGATATTTTGTGAAGTTCTAGCTTAAGATTTCCTCTTATTAGGTTATTGGTATGGATGTAATCAAATATTAGAAGAGTGGGACAATGTTCTAAGTCATTGCAAGCTTTGTAATAGTGTTTTTTTAACTACATATGAATTTTCATAGTATAGGATGGATAACCAAGTATGTCCATTTATTATATCATAATTGTGGTGCATGCTTATGTACAATTCATATTATTTTTGGTTTCAATGTGTTGTCTTTCTTAGTCTACTCCAACTTTATAATCTAGTTCTAAAAGCAATGGCCCTCCATGCACTCAAACTAAAAACATCACTAACTATTGGAGTAGGAGTGGGAAGTAGATTTGCACGCACTTCATGAATCAATGTTATAACTAGGAAAAAACATCTCTAGTGATCCATGTTAGTTATTATCCTAGAGAGTCATTTTATGCATACACACATCTTGTTGTCAATGCAATGATGTGCTTATTACCTTAATAGAGGTTATAGCAATAAGTTAGTACTTAGCTTGATGATTTTTTTTGAGGTCAAACATACACTTAATAGTACTACAATAATTTATCCTCACTTGTGTTTAATCCTATTTAGGATACGTCTAGGGAACCCCCTAGGTCTAGTTGAGACTAAAGTCAAAGGTCTTACCCACCTTAGTAATTTGGTATAGTGTTTCCCTACTTGATCATAAGTTGGAGGCTTATTTCTTTGAGTTTGACACCCTTAATGCTTAGAGAATGTTATTTATTCAAGGATTTAGGACCTACAACTTTAAGCACAAAAAAATCCAACCACGAGTAAAATATAAAAAACTCCCATGTCCAAAATGAAGAGGTACTTCCAAGAATAGTAAATGTAACTCCCAATGAGCCATGAATAGTAAAAATAACCTCCATACTAATAATATATGTCATCTTTGACTTGTAACTCCTCTATAATGACCCATATCCCAATGTAGGCATCTAAAATAATTACCCAAACAATATGGGATCCACCAACAACATTCAAGATGTTCCACTATTCAATTTTTATGTCCAAAATTGAGAGATTTGCTAAAAATAGGTTTATAACCACCGCGCAACCAACTCCACCTTCTTCACAAATGTATTAACTAATGTCAAGATTCTTAGGGAATCTAAATTATAAAATTATTTTTTAATTACACCCTATGCATCTAAGGACACATTCCAAGAGTGTTGGAGACATGTGAATAATACATAGGATTGCAAGATAAATGACACCTTAATCCTTTACTTCCATTAGTAATATTTAGTTCTTAACATGAAAGTATTATCTAACAAAAGGGACTTATAAGACCTTACAGTCTTACACTTGAAATTTTGTTTGTTAAAAAAGAATTTGTTAGTGTTCCTTAATTGGGAGACTTTAGTAGTCACCAGTGCTTTTTACATTGTCAAATCTATTGGGGTTTTTCTGAAGCTTGTAGTTAAACATGAGTAAATTATCCATGGTGTTAAATTTAAAGTCTTCATAGTGTAGTGGCTCTAAAGTTATAGAGCCAAGGTTTTTAGTGGTGGTCGAAAAAGGGTGGGTAACAACTTTTAGCATTCAGGACGGGTTTGGTAATTTGACTTGTGACATGGGTGTTTCATAGACCTCTTTGTGTTGGTTTATTTTGTTTTTGGTATTTTGGTATTTTTGGTTACTATGTTTCTTTGCTTTGTTCTCTTAGGTGATCATTGATAATTAAGTATATTTTGTATCTCATGAAAGTAGCCTTGATAATTATGACCATTTTGATTTTGTAAATCATTTTTTCAAATTGTATATATGCAAGGGCTCTAATAGAACCCTCTCTGCTATTATTAAAAATAAAAACACCAATATATTTAATAAAAAAAGCTTCAAAAATCAATTTTCTATTATAACCATCATTGCCCCAAACTCTTCCTATATGTATTTAAATTAGAACAACCTTATGTTACTAAAATATCTTTTTATATTATCTCCCTTGTATAATAAAATATTGTAGTTTATTGTGCTCAAGTCCCTTAGATGGTAAGGTCCCTTAACTATATTATTTAATAAAAAAATATAATCTTGAAAATAAAGTCCTCCGTATGATACATTAAAATCTACTAAAACCCTTTAAAACACCTTTTTTTTATTAATAGGTGTAAACACTTTTGAGCCAGAGCTATGAATCGGTGAGGTCACAAACGAGGGACCTCATCCCCAATATAAATTCTCAACAATTACACCCCAATGGGGTTAGAACTTTGATGACAAGAATAACAACACAACAACTTAACCATCACACCATGCCACTATTTACCACCCTTTAAAACACTTATTATTATTAGTGTAATATAGATTTCAACATGTATTGTTTATATGTAGAGAATAAGTAAACTAGTATACATATCTTATATATATATCCAACAAGTGTCCTTTTAAACTTAATAGTTGTTTTACTTTACATTATTCTATTATTACATGAACATATAATTTTAATTTTTTGTTTTAAAAATATTTTATTTTGTTCATTGTTTACTTTCCTTTTATTTGAAGAATTATTTATTTTGTATGTAAATTTCAATTTTAATTTAAAAAATCACCAATTTTTATTTTTTATTTTTTAGCATTGAAAAGTATGATAAATATATAATTATATGTTAGTTTTAAAAAAATAATTTTATAATTATTATTTAATATATATAAAATATTTTTGTTTTCAGGTGGACGATTGCGGTTGTCATTATAGTACATCCCTCATCTTATTTTTTTTAAAAGGTTGCACTCATAAAAAAAAATTTACCTAACAACTATTTTAGCTACAATAATATCTATATATTTTAGAACTAAGCACAATATTTCTTTATAATAATTCCCAATTTATCATCACCATTATTCTCCTAAAAGCGCAACACATGAAGAAAAATGAAAGAAAAGGATTGTTGGCAAGAGTAGAGTAGAACATAGAGCATATGAGCGAAACCATTAGTGACAACTTTTGGGGTTAGGCATATATTGGGTACTACTATAATAGGTTATCCATTATTTTTTCTTTAGTTGTGCTTAATCCTACCTAGGATACTTCTAGGGAAGCCACCTAGGTCTAGTTGAGCCTAAAGTCAAAGGTCTTTCTTACCTTAGTAAATTGGTCTAGTGTTGCCTTGCTTGATTATAAGTTGGAGGTTTGTTGCTCCAAGTAAATGATACCCATAACTTTGTGCACCAACACCATCAAACCATAGTAAAATATAAAAAATCCCATACCTAAAATGAAGAGGCACATCCAAGAATAGTCAATGTAACTCTAATGAGCCATGAATAGCAAAAACATCCTCCATATTAATAATATATGACATATTTGATTTGTATTCCTCCATAGTAACCTATATCACAAGGAAGACATCCAAAATCATCACCCAAGTCAACAACACAAGATGCAACTATTCTGTCATCTACTACTCAATTGTCATGTCCAAGTTGAGAGATTTTGCTAAAAATAGGTTTATAACCACCACTCCAACTCCATCTTTTTCATGTATCTATTACCAACTAATGTTGAGATTCTCAAGGGAATATTAATTATAAAACTATTTTTTAATTACATCCCATACGTTCAAGGACACATTCCAAGAGTGTTGGAGACACACATGAATGACACATGATATTGCAAGGTAAATGACACCTTAATCATAATACTTCCATTATTAATCTTAGAGTTGTTAACAAGGAACTATTAGCTATCAACAAGGACTTATAAGACCTTATAACCTTATGCATGAACTCTTGTATGGTGGAAAAGCATCTACTAATGTCCCTTAATCGTGAGACTTTAGAAGTCACCAATGCTTTTACATTGACACATCTAATGGGTTTTTTTTGAAGCTTGTAGTCAACAAGAGGAAATTATCCATGGTATTAATTTTGAAGTCTTTGTATTGTGCGGATCTGAAGTTGTAGAGCCGAGATTTTTTGTGATGGTTAGAAAAGAGTGGGTGACAACTTCTAGCACTAAGGATGGGTTTGACAATTTGACTTGTGGTATGGGTGGCTGGGGTGTTTTGTACATCTCTTTGTCTTGGTCTATTTTATTTTTGGTATGTTTGATAGTTTTGGTTACTATATTTTTTCCTTCGTTCTTTCAAGTAATCTCCAATAATTAAGCATGTTTTGTATCTAACAATAATAACCTTGGCCATTATAGCCATTTTGATTTTGTAAACCATTTTTTTTTCAAATTGTATAAGTGAGCGCTCTAATAGTACCCTCTCTACTATTGTAAACTATAAAACAACTTCAAAAATAAAAATTTTATTATAACCATCATGCCACAAACTCTTCTTATATACATTAGAATTAGAACGACCCTATAGTTACTAAAGCATCTTTTTATATTATCTCCGTTGTATAACAAAATATTGTAGTTTGTTATGCTCAAGTCCCTCAAATGGTAAGGTCCTTTGACTTTGTTATTTGTGGCCTTACAAACATATTAACTTCCATAATCTTTATTTAATAAAAACATACAATCTTAAAAATAAAATCCTCTTTGCGATACATTACAATCTAGTAGTACCTTTTAAAACACTTATTATTAGTGTAATATAAGTTTCAAAGTGCATTGCTATATATGTAGACAACAAGTAAATTAGTATATATATTTTAAATATATGTATCTAAAAAGTGTCTATTTACTTTAAAGTTGTTTTACTTTACTTGAGTAAGAATGCTTTTGGTTTTAATTGTGTATGCCTTTTTGAATGAACATTTTGAATCACACTCAGTGATCCATCATCAAGAAGAGGTCACTGTCCTCTTCCTGATGATAGATCACTGAGTGTGATTTGAAACATCGATTCAAAAAGGCATACACAGTTAAAACTACAATTCTTCCTCGAAGCTTCCAAAACATTACAAAGCTAGAAATGTTTTTGTAACCCTATCATTTGGTCACTTCATTAGGGGTTTGATTGAGAGCCATCCAAACGAATCATTAAAATTTAGCATTTAAAGCCTAAATTTAGGAGGTCTAGTGTTGAATTCTCTTTGAGGAGACTTGCCGTAAAATTTTGCCTAAGGTTTTAAAGACTACGGGCTACATTTCACTTCATAATTAAGATTATGCAGAGTGGGTGGGCTGACGACATAAGATAGCAGAATGCTGGAGTGATTTGTATTTTACATCTGCCGTGCCATGGACAACTTAGTCTCTAGTTGCTAGGTATGTTGAATACCTGATGATGGATCACTGAGTGTGATTCAAAACGCATACACAGTTAAAACCAAAAGCATTCTTACCATTCTTTAGAACCATGGAAAAATTATACCTACTATTACTTTACTTTACTATTATATTATATAAACATATATTTTTTAATTTTTATTTAAAAATTATTTTATTTTATTATATTGTTTGCTTTTGAAGAACTTTTTATTCTTCTATATAAATTTCAATTTTAATTTAAAAAAACTATCATATTTTTTTATTATTAAATATATATATATATATTTAAAATATTTAATTATATATATATATAATTTGAAATATATATAGACAGTATTTCAATTTTTATGTAGACGATCAGACGCATCTCGTCCTAAAAACTTTAAAGGCTGATGTGTAGTTCACTTTTAAAATAATTTAAAAAATAGAAACAATCAAACATTATTTAACGGCTATTTTAGCGACCGCTAATATCTGTATATTTTAGAACTAAACAGTATTTCTATTATTCAGCGCGGGAAGAAAAACAAAGCAAGGATTTTTGGCGGGAGTATAGCAGAGCATAGAGCAGAGGAGCGTAACCAATGAAATCATCGTTAACAATGTTCTCTGGAGGGAAAAAATGTGGGGAAAAAACAGCCCAAATGGATAAAAAGTCAGCCACGAAAAAATGTCCCAGAAGCACAAGGAAAGAAAAACCTCTGGTATCGGAAAACTCACCAAGTGCTCACATAAAAATGCAGTCTGTTTTGGGCTTCACTTGCAAGAAACCTGTTCGCCTCAGCCCCACATTGTTCCCAAAATCTTGCAGTCCTGCTAAACACCCGACTAATACTCCTGCTAAAACCCCTTCTTTGGACATTCTCACGCCCGAGAGGAAATGCACTCCCCTTTCTTCAGCAGTCAAGAGTAAAGGCAAGCGATTTGCTAAGTCTCTGAAGGATGTCATCGAAGAGGCCAAAAAATTACAGGCCGATACCCATTCTGAAAAATCCTCATTGCACGAAGAGGGAGAGGACCAGGATCAGGACCGGGGCTCTGTTAAAATGGAAGCTAAAACCCCAAAGGCTGCAGATTTTGAGATTCCAGAGAAGTAATCAAAATATGGGTTTGCATTTCTTTTGTGATAGATAGTATATTAGATTCCTCACAGGTTTAATCAAAATCTGGATTTGCATTTCTTAAGAATAGATTGTATTCTAGATTTCTTAGAGATTTAATCAAAATCTGGGCTTACAATTTTTTTAAGGATAAATGGGATTATAGATTTCCTATAGATTTAATCAAAGTCTGGGTTTGCATTTTTGCAAACGACGGATGTGATTTTAGTTTTCTTATAGATTTGGGTGTTCGGTAATTTAAAGGTATTCTGGTTTGGCGGAGTTTTTTGATGCCATGGAGGCTGCTATCAGATTGCTTCGACTCCGCAAGACAATCAGCACATTTGGCAACATCTGTCCCCAGGTGGAAACCATGACACACAGGTATGCAATTACTAATTACCATCTGCCTATTTATTCTTCTGGGGGTGTTCCCATGCAGAACATTTAATCTCATTGCTAAACACATGTCCATTTAGAATCACTTCTTCCTCCTTACATACCTATTTCGATCCACTTCTGCTAAGAGGGAGTTTTGAATATCAAGTGTCAGCGTTAGCTTAACTTAAAATTTAACTAAAGTTGAAGCTGTCTGGGTGATGCATTTGATAAAGCACTTCTCTACCTCGATTTGTGAAAGTGTTGGAGTTTAACAACTTTAGCGCCATTTTTTCAAACACATTTTTTTGCACAATGAATACAGTAATTCCTTTGTATTACACAGTTCCTCTTTATCTGCTACATTTTTTGCAGTGAAGACCTCATAACCTTGCCCATTGAGATTCCTATGTAAATTTTTTCAGTAAAAAACTCTTTTTACATTTACAATTTTTTTTAGAACTTGTACTTTTTGCATTTAAATTGATGGATAGTGTAATTAGGTGGTCATTCATCTTCTTCCTAGTTATTACATCTTGTATTTTTCTTTTTGAGAAATGGATAATGTATTAGATATAGAAGCAAATACTACAAAGAAGAATGCCTGGAAATCCAAAAATAGGCAATTGCCAAGGCATCAACATATCCGTGAGTCTAAGAGCTGTCGGTCTACAAATATTTCTTTTGGAACCAGCAGTGAAAAGAGGCTATGTACAAAATCAGGAAACAATGATGGTAGTGCCATCTCTCATCACTGAAAACAGTGAAGTGATAATTGAACCGTTATATTATATGGTCAGTGACTCGGTGGCGTTGGTTTGTATCAATCTAGCATGTTTCCCTGGAGCTGAGTAACTTTGAAATGGCAAAAAGTATCATGGTAAGACAGATTGCTGTGAGAGTTCTATAATGAGTCATAAGACTGCAAGCAAAGAGCATTAGTTTGCGTTGTAAGAAAAACTCACTGTGAAGGGAGGGGTGAATTTCCTTGTGGTTTCTTGTTGCAGCCAAGCTGGAGACCAACACTGCAACCATGAATGGCTTCACTTGGCACAGACCAATGCATCAGCTCCCAAAAGAAACCCTAAACCATAAGAAACCAGCTTTCCTCTCTAGTAGCTTGCCACATGGGTCATGCCTGTCTTGCTCCTGCATAATCTCTGAAATCCTTCATAGGAATTCGCTGACAAGAAGAGAGTTGATTGCCTAGATGGTTTGTGCATGCTATTCTATAATGCGATCAACCTGTCAATGCTGTTGTTCAACTCAAGGCATCGAAATATTTGAAGAAGACAGTTATTGACACTGACCATAAGTCTTTGTGATTCTAGCAAATGCAAAACAAGTTGTAGAATGAGCATCATCAGAAATCTTCAAACTACGTGCAACGATGCAACAATTCCACTTGAATATCAATTATAAGCAAGGAAGAACCAACCTAATGGCTGGTTGATTGACTTTCCCTCTAATAGTAACTCTCTGTAGTTCTTGATTCAAATGGACATGAGATAGAAAAACAGTCAAAGTTGTATGAAGTGGATCCAATTTTTTCTACACTTCACAATATAAAAGTTGGCAAGTTAGTTCCTGATTCCTATTTTCAAATTTATCTATGGCAGATACCTTTTGAAACAAAGCCAAACAATTTTTTAGCAATCTTTTGTTGTAGTGGGTTTCTAATTGTTTTTGTTTATGATCCCTCATACAAGCATTAAGTTTTGAAGAAGGGTGGGGAGGGGGGTAGGGGACGTTGGTAATAGGTCTAAGCTGGACTTTCCATAAAGTTGTGGTTGATTGACATGGCATTTCGGGACAAAATAATAACATATCCCCACAAAACTAGTAGTTAACCATTTAAGGGGTATAACTATGTGACTGCAGCTACAAATGTCTGCATTCAGAAAACTGTTGGAAAGCTTAGGAACAACATAATGAAAATGTGCTCTGCTTGGATAAATTTGACCCTGCAGAACTACTTTGGAAGGCTTGATGATTGCACAATATAGTTTTAACCCCAAGGGAATACTGCCAAATTTGTTTGTTCTCATCCACCAACCCGCTCTGTCTCTATAATGGATGACTTTTGGGTGCCAAGGTGGAGCACTTCATCTTCTCCTTTGCTTCACTTTGTTTCATGCTATACATGTTGTGCATCCCTAGCTGCTTGAACCGAATGGGGGGCAGAGTAGTTCTATAACCAAACATCTTTTTGTGGAGATTGCTACCTTTCCATAAATGTCATTTTCAAAAGCTCCCATTTAGATTGCACTATGTCATTTGTGTTTAATGGATTAATTTGCCTTTGTTTCAATTCATTACTTTATATAACACAATTATGTTTCTTTAATTTTGTGTGTTGTCCATCAGATTGCCAACCAAATCCAGATCAATGGTTTCCAAACTTAGTCCCAGCTTATACAAGTACATTTTCCTCTTCAGTCTAGGGAAGGGTTTCAGACATTCATCTCTGCTGACGTGAAGAAGAGGTTTTGAAACAAATCAAGGATAGGTTTGGCCATTGCTTAGGTATAGGCCAAAGAATTTAATGCCCCCACCAAACATTATAGCAATAGATATAATCATAATCACAAGCTGCCAGGGATAATAAAATAAGCACCTAAGGAAAGATAATTAATATTATAAAACTGAAATTAAATAAAGATTAGATTTAATAATGTCAAAATGCATGTGAAGGGTTGTGTCTCATGAAGGGATAAGGTATATGAGGAAGATTAATCAAGGAAAGGAGGAAAATTTATGAAGAGATTTTATATTATTATTCCTTGTGGAGAGTGAACAGTGGTTCATCAACCTGAGGACAAAACTCCTCAAGGTCTGGAATTAAAGGATGAAAAACCCTTAATTTCTATTGCTGAGTTAGTGGATGAAAACCCCTGATTCAGCAGACTCAAAGTCATTTCAAAGGTGATTTAATAAAGATAGATTACTACAGATTCTGAGTTAGTGGATGAAAACCCCTGATTCAGCAGACTCAAAGTCATTTCAAAGGCAATTTAATAAAGATAGATTACTACAGATTGGAGAAAAATTAACAGTTGATAAAGAGGATAAGTTCTATCTTTTGGAGATACATTCTAAGCATTAAATATGAATTATATAATACTGTTAAAAACTTAAAAGTACAATTTCTAAGTTGATTGCATAATTATAATTAATTTTGCAACTATTATTGTGAGTCAGATTTTATTATTTAAAGAAAAAATAAGGAAAAATAAAAAAGGACATTACCTGGAAAGTTCCATGAAGGGGTCCAACTGCTGCAATTTAATAGCCCTAGGCCATCCCTCGAACTTGAAAATTTCTTGTACAATATAGTATGAAAATTTCTTTTAAAGAAATAAGGCCGTGCCAATAATTCTGCAGCTGCTGGAATGGGTGGAAAGCGGGGCTGAAGATATGCAACAGTCTCTTAAGAGCTTGTTATTAGGATGTGGCAGTATCCATGCAGTACAAACTCTGAAAACACTATGATAGCAGCCATTTGAAAGAAGTACAATTATCTATTGGACCATAGTTTAACTGCTCCTTCTCAAGCAATCAGACATCTCAGTCAACTTGAGCCTTAAGGAGAGTTTACTGCAATTTATACAGTATGGTTCTTATTAGTATCTTTTAATTATCTTTTCAGCTAACATAGTTGGAAATTTTTTAAATTTCCCAACTCCATATGTGCGGCTACACTACTTTGTCCTTGTAGCTTTGTACCTGTGACATTGCATGATCCTCACACATTGTTTCTGTTTGGAATGCATGCATTATAAGACATTTTAGTTTTTGTATTATGTGCATGCACTACATGTTATAACTTATATTGTTAATTTTGTATTGCATGCACTGTTACTGTTCTACTAAATTTGCAAACTCTGTTGACTTGTAATGAAGAGTGTCGAGTGTGTATCATCATTGCTACCAACTTTTTGTTCTCCCTTGTTCCCCTTGTGTATGTTTGATTGTTTTCGCATCATGTAATATGAAGTCTCATTTTGGCCTGTGCAACCGTGAATTCTTGTCTGTCCTTGGTTCAAATTCCCACTTGGAATTCATCATCATCACAGCAGTTATTTTTTCTGCTTTTAACTCCCACAATGTTTCCTGAATTTCTTGCTCATGCATTGCTTAAAAAATTGCAAGTAGAATACTCTTTTTTGCTTGAACATATTTGTAAATGGATTGAAACTTCAACTCTCAATCTTTGTATTTCTTGTTGGTTTGTCATTAAAAAGGAAAAACTTGATTAAGTTCTTGGTCTATGCATCCTTTGGAGAGTTAAGGAAGACAAATATGATAAACTTTCTCCTGATGGCATTATAGAACTTTTTGGTGCTCTTGATGTATTCAACCAAAGAAAAGACCGTCCACCCCTGCAGGCCCTTCAACATCCTATTGAATTGATATCAACATCTTTGTTGTCAAGCCTAATTTCCAAAACGCTTTCTAACAGAGATTTCAAAGAGTGAGTGTCACATTCAATAATTGCGTGAATAAAGTAATAATATGCCAAATACTTTATTCACACAATTATTGAATGTGAATAAAATAATAATATGCCAAATACTTTATTCATGCGATTATTGAATGTGAATAAAATAATAATATGCCAAACACATACCCTTGTGGTTCCACAACACGTGCTAAAAAAGCAACAGTATTCGTGGCTATTATGAAGTAATTTCTGGGAACTGAATTGGACAGGCAGTTAACAATCAATATTTTCTTCCCAAGGTTGATGATCTTGTTGATCACCTAATAGGGGCCTAATTCTTCACCAAAATCAGTCTTGCTTTAAGTCATCATCAAGTTCACATGGAGCCAAATGATATTTGGAAGACTGCTTTCAAGACAAAGTCTGGGTTGTACAAATAAGTAGTCATGCCTATTGGGCTTTACCAAAGCACTAACTTCTTTTCCTATGGTTTGAGTAATGGCATATTTCAACTTCATCTGGGTAAAGTTGTTTGCTAATATTTTTGTTTAGAGCTGCATTTGGGAAGTAACACATGGAATATGTACGAACAGTATTTGACTTGCTTTGCCATTACAAGCTTCAAGCCAAAATGAAGAGGTCCTTGGCAAAATCTCAATCAGGTTATAGTTTTGTTAGTAGTAAGGATTTTGTTCATGATAAAGATGGTAGACTTTGTGACCTCAACAGAGGAAAATTACTTCATGAAAGTCCACACTTATACCTGTTTCATACTCAAAAAAAGTGTGCTTGATGGCATGAGAATTAATAGTAGTGGTTAAAATTTTAAAGGCCATAGAAATAGTAATAGATTGCCACTATAGTGAGGTTATTCTAGCAGGAATAGGTGTAAAAAGGCAATATGACTGCCTTCTCCATTAAGCAATTTTATTGGGAAACGATGACTAGCCTAATTATTAATTGAATGATTCTGGATGGTCATTACATTAAGGAGAGTAAAACATGTTTATGCTTAATTTCCCATGTGGTTGCCAGATTTTTGTAAGGACAGCCAAATAAAACAAGTCTGTGCTATTTGTCTTGAGCCTTCAAAGTAACAATAATTGAATGAAAGAATGAAATAATGAAATTATCATGGATTAGTAAAGTAGTTTGATGGGACTGTAATGCCTTCATATGGTACTTGTTTTGTGGGCATATCTAGTGCAACTTTGTACTATATTATTATCATTTTGCCCTAATGTCTAGTCAGACTTACGTATTCTGATTTGACTGAGTTGTATAGCGGCAATGAAGTATAGTTACCAAATCCAGCCAGATTTGGTTCAATTCTGGATTAGCCCAGATTTCTTGGACAGGACAGATTTGTCTGGTAACTGGTTAGGTTCAAATTTTTTCATCTGCTATAGAAAACCTTCTTTTTTTGAAAATTCAAGATTTCCAAATTATTTGGATTTCCTGAACAAATATTTTTTTTTTTCAACTTGGTAACTATGCTTTATGCTTTCAAGCATTTGAGACATGCTATGACTTAGTCATACTCTTAGACTTATTTAGATCTTAGACATTTCATATTTGGTAAGTAGGAGGTATTTTCCATAGCGTGTCAAATTGTGATATTGCTACCAAGATTCAACTGTGTAGTTTTACGAGTCAAACTCATGAGAGATGGTTCTTGTGAACCACTACTCATGAAACATGGGTCAATGAGTTTGACTCGTAAAACTACACGGATGAATCTTGATAGCAATATCACAATTTGACACACTGTGGAAAATACCTTGTACTTACCAATTGATGAGCTAAAGGGGCTCTATATGAATGGTTCATAAGGCACAACACTTGTCAAAGGTTTTGCAAACGGGGTTGCAAGCTAAGTGGGTTTAACCTTGGGGGAAATTCCTTGGTTAAGTGCGCTTGAGCTGGAGTAGTATGGGATGGGTGACCTCCTTGTAAGGCCCAGTGCTTCACCTCTGTGAGCATCACCTAGATGCAATGAGTGCTAAGTGGACCATTCACTATCATGAGAGATGGGTTTTTGTGAACCACTACTCATGAAACATGGGTCAACCGTCAATGAGTTTGACTCGTAAAACTACACGGTTGAATCTTGATAGCAATATCACATTTCATATTTGTTTTGTTTTTGATAAGATAAAAGGGGAAACATTTTTCCCCACCCTTACCAAGCCCAAGTGGGAAAGTTAAACAACAGCATAAAAGCAAGAAGCTTGAAGGCAATAGACCACCAACAAAATAAACAACAAAAAGCCCTCAGGCTAGAGCAAACATCAGAACTATACAGAAACAGCACCAAAGAACCAAACATCACTAATCAGAGGCAGTAGGAGCATTCAACTACTAATGAGTCGAGGAGTTGGCTAAGTCCTTTAGACCAGTAGCGGCTTCTCCTTCTTCTGAGAGCCTATACAGATCAGAGCTGAGAGAATCAGAATCCTCACCCTTGTCTGTCTGAGCGTTCTTATCCTTATTGTCTTTGATCTTCTTATCTTATACTGATATTGAGATCAATTACTTAATCTCCTTATCTCCTTATCAGGGCTGAGAGAATCAGAATCCTCACCCTTGTTTGAGTGTTCTTATCCTTATTATCTTTGATCTCCTTATCTTACACTGATATCAAGATCAATTATTTAATCTCCTTATCTCCTTGTGACATTTGTTTTGTTATTACATTCCATCAGCTATATTTTTTGAAGTATTCACTGATATGGGATGAATTGATTTATTTGATTTATCATGTGAATATTTGAGGTTTTGTTTTATCATATTATATTTGAGGTATTGAGATGACAGTTGGTTTACATGTGGATCACAAAAGCTACGCCAAGCCTATTCAGGATTGAACAAGAGTACATAGTTCTATGGGGATGATTCATTTTACCCAATAGAGGAAGGCTTAGGCACAAAGAACACTTGGGAATATATAAACTTTGGAAACAATTCTTATGGAAATTACTTTGCAATGACTACTAATAATAGCCACTTCATAGACAACAAAGATCAGGCCTTTGAGATTCATTGGTTGACTTGGCATGATAACATGGTACCTGTAGGTGAATTGGCATGGTAAATGGGTGGCTAAAGTGACAGAATTATTAAAAAGGGAATGGGCTATTTTTATAAGTCGGAAATATGAAAGTCAAAGGCAAGAAGTGCTCATATTTTAATAAGAGGAATAGTGCAAAGAGGACATTGAATGTAGTTTGTTGGTAAAGATTTTAAATATATGTATGTCAGTGATATGCGAGTACATGGAGGTGTACATGAAGATCAAGATGATCTTACAATGGCTTATGGACATCTATGCTTATTAAATACAAAAACAATGTAAGCCTGCAAAAACCTTGTTCTAAATTTCATCCCTCTCCCAGAAACATGACATGGAGTATGGCAGCCCATACTGAAAATTATGGTCAAAAGATTGAGTGTTAGAATATAAGCCTCACCATTTGTAATAAAGTCACCCTCATGACTTAGTAGTGTGTTATAAAGGTTAGTTATTAAGTTAATGTCGGTTACATCTCTCACATTCTTCATAAGGAGATGAACCTTTTTGTAATGAACACACCAATATTTCATGATATAATATATTCATAATTTAGGCTTTGATTTAGCATTAGAGTAGGAAAGTATTTGAGTCAGGGTAAAGGATTAAGAGTGGGAGGTTGTGCTTGGATATGCTTAAAAGAAGCCATTTTTTATATATGTTATTCATGCCAACCATGATAGAGAAGTTCATTGTTATGGGACTTTTTTCCCAAAGTGAAAAGAAAACTATAAAATGACCCTATAGCATTAAAAAGAGATAAAAAATAAAGGATAGTATGATCCTTTGGTTTAAATGGACATTAATGAAGAATATTTATATAAACCCTTTTAAAAAGGGGAGGAATAATTATTTATTTAAATAATTATTAAAAGGAAACTTTTGTGAAAGGGTGTGAGGTTTGAAAACTGCCCCTTAAAATGTTATATAAAGCATTCATGTGAGACTTGGAAAGGGAATGAAGATCACTCGAAGAAGAAGGTTTGGTGGGCTATGGCCATTAGAGAAGGGGCACACAATGTGTGGACAACTTGGGGTACAGTGTACACCTAGGATTGTCTTGGCTAGAGTTGTTGTGCATGTTGAGTTACTCTAGAGCATGTTGTATGCATGTTGAGTAATTACTATGGAGCATGTTGTGTGATAGCTTTGTAGTGTGCCTTGCTTTGAATAAGAACTATTTCCTCATGGAGTGTGCCATAGTTATGAGGGTCAAAACCACTAAAATCTTTTGAGGATGAGAGTGACCATTCTAAGTACTCAGATTCAAATAAGAACCAACTTATTTTATTCAAAGATATTCAGAATTAAGTATTAATAAGATGGAGTTATGTTCATATTGTTGAATGCTAATTAATATATTAATATTGTTGATCTTAATGTTCGTAAGTCTTAAGCTAGTTAATGATGATAAATAAGCATTTTTGTGCATTTATATTTGAATTACAGATATACTTTATAATCTTTAAATTTAAATAATAACACTAATAAATTCACTGCCCTATAAAATTAACATTGATATATTAAATTTATACAATTTTATACTTGGAGAAAAGTAGTATTACATTCATGGTGTCAAAGAGGAACGTGAGTCACACTAGCAACCAAACCAGCTGCAGCATCAATAATGAAGGAACCACTGTCAAGGGATCTTACCCGTTGTGTGAGAGGAAGAGAGCCATATCATAGGGCAAATTTTTTCCAATCCTGATTGGAAATCATGAAATTGTAGAGGTTGTGGGAAGTCTAGTCATGAGGGCAATGAAAAACATGAAGTATGAAGGTTGGTTGAGACCCCTAAAGGGCACAACATTTTTTACAATTGGAATGCTCCTAGATTGAAGAGTTGCTTTTTTAGGGCACATGGGGAGAATAAGGAAATTTGTGGTATTTATTGTAGAGTTTGAAGGGTATTTTTGTTGTGGTCGTGTGGGAGAATCAAATGGTAATTTGCTGCCTCAAAATTGTAGTTGTAAGTTGCTTATCAAAGTTATAGATGAGGGTATTTATAGCTGCTTTAAAAAAATATGTTTTAAATCTAAAATTATATAGGGTTTTGAAAAATTTCAAGTTCCATTTAATTTTTTTGGGTTAATTTTTTTGTTTAAAAAAAAATTGAATTTCTATTAGAAAATTATTCCAGCCTTAAGTTCTACACCTAGAAAGTAAAAATCAAAATGCAATTGATTAACAACAACTTGCGGGTAATAGTAGATGGGAATGAGAAACCACCTACAAATGTAAATAAGTTATTGGATTGGCAAAAGCATAGATAGTAAAGCCAAAGCTATACTTTACTGGATTGGTTTTGCTCTCTCTAATTCCGAGTTGCATCATATCAATTTGTAAAAATCATCCAACGAAATTTGGAAAAATTTGAATAAACTCTTTAGAGCAAAAGTAGTTAATGTGAAGTTTGTTTTAAAGCTCTAGTTATTCAAATTTAAGATATTTGATGAAGTCATAATATTTAACCACACGAGCAATTTGAAACCTCTTTTTAGACAACTAGCATAAGTGAATGAGATGATAGATGCCAAATCCATTTTGTTAATAGTTTGCCTTACAAATATTTCAATGTCATTTTTACTCTCAATTAGATGCCTTATCAAACTTTGGAAGATATGCTTTCACTGCTCTTAGCTAAAGAAAAGAGTACAATTGTAGGAGCTACAAAAGCTGATCCTCAACCAGTGAGTATTTTATGTCCAAGAAATAGTTGTAAAAGATCTGATTAAGTCAAAGGGGAGATTGATTGTTATTACTACAACTAAATCTGAACTTTAAAAGCTGAGCCAATGATGTACTCAAGGGAAAACACAAAGATAAACCAGATGTAGTTAATATAGCCATTATTGAAGCTCCACTAGTTGTTGACAACGGTGAAGAATATGTAGATGAAGCTTAGTATGGATGACTGCTCAGATAATTTGAGAGTTTGTGGATTTTGGAAATTATACCCTTATGAGGGTCATGAGATGACTTGATGGAGCACTATGGATGTGGCTCAACATGAATGGTTGTCCAATAATTTGGGAGATTTGTAATTCAGGAGTTTGTGGAGGTGGAATTCAAGAATTTGGGAATTGTGCTTTGGTGCTACATTTTTACAAGGGATATGAGGTAGCTTAATGGAGTTCTATCTTATCCAAGAACCATTTTCAAAGAGAAGCTTTTGAAGAATATGTGGAGCTGATTTTATTCTATGTTAGTATGCTTTTTCTTTCAATAAGTATGATAAGCCTTAAGAGGGGGTGTCAGAATATAAGGTGTGCCTATTGTAATAAAGTCACCCTTGTGACTTAGTAATGTGTTAGATAAAGGTTAGTTATAAAATTATTGTTGGTTACATCTCTCGCATTCTTTATAAGGAGATGATCCTCTTTGTAATGAACACACCAATATTTCTTAATATAATATATTCATATTTCAAGATTCAATCTTTAGCTCTCTTGATGGTTGGTAAAGAGAAGAGAGAAAAAAGAAAACGGATGTCCATTTTTTTAGGGAATCTTTCATGGAGTTTTAGGCTGAAGGCATAGTTGAAAGTTGAGGCAAGTTGGAACATGCCACTTTCAAAGGAAATTGTTATAAAGCATAGCATAGAACGATTTGGGGGTTTTGTGAGAAGAAAAAAAGAAAATGGATATCTATTTTTTTAGGGAATCATTTAGTCCATTGGATTGGCAATTGATTGAAGCTGCTTCCAATCATCGTTGCACTTATAAATCCATGAATTTTTTTTTCTTTCTATTAAAATAATATTGTTATATTTAGTGTAATGGTCATCTTAGTTAAGTTTAGTTTGTTTTCATTTAGTTTTAGCATCTTCTTTTTCTTCTTTAGTTATCGATTGTTTTTTTTTAGAAACATCGTCTTGTAATCTATTATTAAAGGAGTATTCCTCTCCTTGTTTATTACAATAATCAATCACCATTTCATGGTATCAGAGCAGAGGTTGGTTGTTAGCGAATTTTTGTGATAAAATTCATGGCTTTTTTACCTAAAAACTTTGGAATTTTTTTAGAAGTTTTTTGCTTGATTTTTTTAATAAAAAATTGAAGGTTTTACTTGTTGGCAAATCATGACCTTTGAGCATCTGTTTTGGACGATTTTTTTTGGAAAGTCGTGGGTTTGCTATGAAAGATCGAGATCTAGCTATTTGCAAATTGCGACGTTCTTTCTTTATTTGGAAATTGTCTCTTTTTTGCGCAAGTTTTTTGAGGCGTTTTTTTCTTGCATTTAGTGGCTAATTAAATTGTGACCAAATTCAGTCAAGATTTTTTGCTTGCGTCTAGGGTTTTTTGGGTGAATGTTTTGAAAATTGCAACGGGTTTTTTTTACAAAAAAAGTGTGAATTTTTTGCCTATGGTTGAGCCATTTTTTGGTGGTTATCTGCAACTTGCAGGTTTTCAAAATCACGTTTTTTGAATTTTTTTTGTGACTAGGGTTTCTATGCCTAGGGGTTTTTCACAACTTGTGAAATCATTGGGTTTTTTATCACAATTTTTGATGGCTTTTTTACAAAATCGTGCTCTTCTTTCTACCGCATAGGGTTTTAGACCCGACTTAGAAGTTTGCAGAATTTTTTCTCAATTTTTGGGCAAAATTGTGGTTTTTTGTGCCTCTAATTTTTTTGACAATTTAAAAAAATTTGCGGGATTTGTGCCAGTTGATTGCCTCGATTTTTGTGCTAGTTGATTACCTCGTTTTTTGTGCCTTTAAAAAACGAGAGGGATGGTGTCTTTGACCAACGTCATGTTGGAAAGTAGCTAGAGGTTCAATGGTAAAAATTATAATACTTGGAAGCAGAGGATGCTCACCATTTTCGAGTATTGGTGTCTAGATTCACTTGTTCTGGGTACAGAAGTACGTCCCATTGTTGTGGGAAAGGACCAGGACAAAAATGATGGAAGTAATCGAGAGGCAATTATGCTTCTCAAGTTATTTGTCACCAATGAGATGCTACCAAAAATACCATTTGGTAACATTGCTGTAGGGATTTGGAAACACTTGACGGATTTGCATGAAACCTTAGACAGACTTTCTTTCTTAAAAATATGTTGTTTCTATTATGATGGATGATAAGATGTCTTTGTAGGATCACCTCGTGAAAATCAAAGACATTCGCGATCAACTGGAGGCCATTGGTCGCAAGATGGAAGAAGAGGATATGGTGGTCATCACATTGAAAAGCTTACCATGATCTTACGAGCACTTCATTGAAACTCTCAACATTACCTCCATCAATGTTGACGTGAAGTTTGATGACCTGTGCAACAAGCTCTTGTAGCAGGATAGGTGGAAGAAACAGTTTGGGAGCAGGAGTGACACACCCAGTGTTGAACATGTGTTTATTGCCAAAGACAAAGTCAAAGGAAAGTCCACTCAGCAGAAAGGACAAAGCAAATTTGAGGAGAGCTCCAAGAAGTCTATCACATGTCACTACTATGGTAAGCTTGGCCATATGAAGAAACATTGTAGGAAATGGTTGGCAAATCAAAAATCCAACCAGGGAGGGTCTCAACAAAAGGCCCATGTTGCAGAGCATTCTGAGTAGAAGGAGTCTGCCTTCTATGCATTTATGGCCAAAAGAATTACAAATCATGTCAAATCATCTGCATGGTATATTGATTCTAGAGCATCTAGAGTTTTCACACACATGAAAGATTGGTTCACGGAGTATAAGCCTTGCTTCGATTCCGTCATCTTTGGTGGCGGCGAAGATTATACAGTTGTCGGCAAAGGCAACATTCAAATCACATCTGGTGGGAGAAATCTTATATTTCTCAATGAATGCTATGTGCTAGAATGGTGCTCAATCTGCTCTCTTGAGTTAGATTATGTGACACTATTCGAAGTTGGACATCATCTTCAGTTCACACAAGTGCTGCATTATTGACAAGGAGTCCAAGAAATTTTTTGCATTTGGGCTCGAAGATCATAGTTTGTATTGACCGGTTGATACTGGAGAGTCTCAAGAGCATGCAATGGTTGTGAAGAGTTCATCCATCAACACTCTTTGGCGTCAGTGGTATGGGAATCTCAACATAGCCTACCTCTCTCAGTTGGTTCGAGAGAACTTGGTCGAAGGCTTACATGAGATTTAGCAACAAACACATGGGGTATGCAGAGCTTGCTAGGAAGGGAAGCAACATCACACTCCTTTTAGAGACGGACGATCTTGGAGAGCATCCAAGGTTCTACAGTTGGTCATGCAGATGTTTGTGGACCAATGAATATTGCATTGGTCATTGGTGCCAAGTATGTTTTGTTATTTGTTGATGATTTTAGTAGGAAAATGTGGGTGTATATCCTCAAGGAAAAATCAGATGTGTTTAATGAATTTCAGAAGTTTAAAGCATTAGTTGAAAAAGAGTCAGGATGTCAAATCATAACTCTTAGGTTAGATAATGAGGGTGAGTTTTGTTCCAACCAATTCACCGACTTCTGTGCTAAACATGATATTAAGCGATAGCTTACCGCACCCTACATTCCTTAGCAGAATGGAGTTGAGAGGAGAAACCATACAATTTCAGAAATGGCTAGATGTATGCTGGAGAACATAAATGTTCCCAAGAAATTTTGGGCTGAAGCAATGTATACTGCTGTATACCTTCTTAACCGGTCTCCCACACTAGCTGTCAAGAAGATGACCCAAGAGGAAGCATGGTCTGGGAGGAAACCAAGAATCAGCCATCTCATGATTATTGGTTCTATCGTGTATGTTTGGATTCCAGATGCAAAGAGGACTAAGTTGGATTCCAAAAGCTAGAAGTTGATGCTTACAGATATAGTGGTAACCATAATGCCTATCGACTGATTCATGTGGACCCTGATCGTCTGACATTTAGTAGGGATGCTGTTTTTTGCTGATTTTGGTGTTAGGCTTCCATTAGCTCCACCTAAAGGGAGGGATCTTGATGATTCTGCACCGGTGGAATCTTCAAGGCATGACCCTATACCAACAAAATTCCCTTAGGATAACTTGGATTAGCATCCAAACGATTTCATTCCAGGCAGCCCAAGTCATGATGATCATCTTGCTTTGGAAGAAGATGCATCTCCTCCCCGTCCTAAGTGGTGGGCGAAGCTCATTGGTGATGTTCGCGATGATGAGCTTGTTGAAGGTAAATTGTCTAGAGGCAAGAGCAAACAGATTACAATCAATTTTGCTATTATGGCTAACATTTAGAGTGTTAGCCCCAAGACTATTCAGAGGCGAAGGGTAAACCTGAATGGGAAAAGGCTATGGATTTTGAACATCATAGTCTTTTGAAAAACAACACATGGGTTTTATTAGGTCTTCCACTAGGGAAGAAACCCATTGGCTGCAAATGGGTCTACAAAGTGAAATACAAAGCTGATGGAACACTTGATAAATGCAAGGCTTGGTTGGTGGCTAAAGGGTTCTTGTGGAGAGAAGGCATTGACTATGAGGAGACCTGTGCACCCACAACAAAGATGAGCACCATCTGACTTGTCCTAGCCATTGCAACACGGTTTGGTTGGAAGGTCCATCAAATGGACATGAAAAGTGCCTTCCTCAATGGAGATTTGGAGGAAGAGGTCTACATGACACAACCTCTTGGTTTCAAGGTTGCAGGCAAAGAGCATAAAGTATGTAGATTGTTGAAGGCTCTTTATGGCCTAAAGTAGGCACCCAGGGCATGGTACTTGAAGATTGACAAGTATTTGGTTGCATAGGGGTTTCAAAGGAGTTCCTTAGATGCCAATTTATATGTCGAGCACTGGTACTGATATCATTCTTCTTGTCATCTATGTTTATGATATCATCATTATTGGCAATGGGTTACATTTGCTTGAGCATATCAAATTGAATGTGTCAGGAATTTGATATGACAAATTTGGGTCTTTTGCACTATTGTCTTCCTGTAGAAGTTTGGCAGACATGTGGTAGTATTTTCATTTCTTAGTCGAAGAATGCCAGGAGTTTGTTGGAGAAATTTAGGATGACAGATTGTAAGATCTCATCTACACCCATGGAGAAAGGGTTGAAACTTTTAGCCAAATTAGACTCACTAGTGGTGAATGAGTCAGTGTTCAAGAAACTAGTGGGCAGCCTCATCTATCTTACTACCACTAGACTTGATCTCAGTTATGCTGTGAGCTACATTTCTCGTTTCATGACTGCCCCTAAGGTTGAACATTGGGTTGCATCGAAGCAAGTGCTGAGATATGTGAAAGGGATATTTGACTTTGGCATTTTGTACAATAAAAGCAAAGATCCGTGGCTGGTTGGTTTTATAGATTCAAATTGGGCAGGTTCTGTTGATGACAGGATGTCTACTTTTGGGTATGTTTTCAGTTTTGGTACGAGTGCAGTCACATGGACTAGTAAGAAGCAGCAAGCTAGCTCTTTCCTTGATAGAAGTAGAGTATCGGGGAACAGTTAAGGCAACATGTGAGGCAGTATGGCAACAGAGGATGCAAGCAGGGCCTTCACCCTTGTTTTGTGACAACCAAGGGGTGCTAAAGCTTGCCAAGAATCTAGTCTTCCATGAGCGCACCAAACATGTTGAGCTTCATTGTCACTTCATCCAACAGCTTGTTGAAGATGGATCTGTGATGTTGTAGTATGTTCCAACTAAGGATCAGACTGCAAACATTCTCACCAAGTCCCTAAGTCTAGATAAATCTGTAAAATTTCAAGGTAAACTTGGTGTAGTTAGTAGAATGACCATTAAGGGAGGGTATTAAAATAATGTTGTAATATTTAGCGTAATGGTCATCTTAGTTAAGTTTAGTTTGCTTTTAGTTAGTTTTAGCATCTTCTTTTTCTTCTTTAGTTGTCAATTGTTTCTTTTAGAAACATCGTCTTGTAATCTATTATTAAAGGATTATTCCTCTCCTTGTTTAATATGATAATCAATTACCATTTCACTTTCTGGGGTAAATCTCTATTTTTATTATTTTGAAGTGTGTGTTGGTTTTTTTGCAAATTTCATTGTTGTGTGTATTACTCTCTTGCCTCATTTGTATCTAATTTTATGCCTTCTTTTTCTATGTGTTGGGTAGGTGAGAGGAAGAGTGGGAATTTTGAAAAGAACTGCAAATCTTGCATTCCTATCTTTAGAAGTTAAAAGCTATATTTTATACTTCAAGGCCTAAGTGGGTGTGAATGAGGCATAAAGTTAAACCCAGGTATTGATGTATGTAAGGCATAGGAGAGGGAGAAAATTACTTGCTAGTGGCCCATAATTCTTTATAGTGCAGCCAAAATTCATGTTGGGTATAGAGAGGGAAAAGTCCGACCACAGCTTCATGATTCACATGCATATGAGAATTAGGAATTTCTATGTTATTGTGTGATTAATCAGTTCATGCCAAGCATAATATATTTATGAAGAAAAGTATATTGTTGTAGTCCACTTAGTTTATCCAATGGATTGACTATTTTATTTTAATGCTATTTAAGTTGGTTGACTGTTGAACTGCTTCTTTATGTTTATTTATAGACCATAAATGCTTCTTTGTTTATTAGCATTACATATTTTCAGATGTTGTGTTATACAAATTCTTTCACACAATTACCGTACCTTTCTTAAATTTTAAAACCTTTAAAGGATGGGAAAATCAGAGCTGTGGATATATTATCAGTGGACAGATACATTTTGGGCAGTTGGTCAGGATTAGGTTGTAAATGGACAGCATATGCAAAACTCAGAGATGTCTATTTCCTGTTTATACCTCTTAGACCCATGGACCTGCTGTGAGGGTGGTTGCACATAACATAACACTCACATTAAAGCAACAGTATGGATATAGAATTTGCAACACTTCAAATTTATACCTCTTAGACCCATGGACCTGCTGTGAGGGTGGTTGCACATAACATAACACTCACATTAAAGCAACAGTATGGATATAGAATTTGCAACACTTCAAATTTATA
Source organism: Sequoia sempervirens (assembly GCA_007258455.2). Taxonomy (NCBI): domain Eukaryota; kingdom Viridiplantae; phylum Streptophyta; class Pinopsida; order Cupressales; family Cupressaceae; genus Sequoia; species Sequoia sempervirens. Next base: position 32,762,445 of record VDFB02256132.1, on the reverse strand, counting down.
AATTTGAAAGATACCCTTGGAAGCTTCTTGTCGAGAGTTTTTAATGATATATGGAACTAATCGCTTCATGTGAAATTGGGACTGAATTGTTAAGATCTTTAGAGGTTGATTTGGGAGGTACATTTCAGTAAAGTAGTTGGGTCATTTTAAAATAGAGAGAATATTGGCAATTCTGAATCTTGTATTTCATGTGCTGTGACTAAACTTGTAAATGACAATAGAAAATAGTAGATTTATAACAAGTAAATATCACAATAGAAAAAAAATATTTTCAACTGTGAAACCTAAGCTTTATTTGTTCATTCCATAGTTCATTGTTAATGACTCAATTTAAACTAACTTCCTCCCCTGTTTTAGGCGGTTTATGCATGCACATGTGGCACAGATGAAGTATATTTTGCCAGAAGGGCTGTTGCTTGAGAAGATTATGGTTCATGATGAGAAAATGCTCTGCATGAAGGCGGACCTAAAAATCTCTCTCTTGCATGATGCATTAAATAGTGCCAAAGGTAGACAGGTTTCTGTGTCCGCCTCTAAAGTTAATACCTCAATTTTGCGGAAGACATTTCATACACGCCTCAAGGAATTTGTGCAATCACATCCTGAGGTGACGATAATAATGAAATTTGTGTAATTCTTCTTGGTTTTGTCACAATTCTTAAAGCCATTTGTATTTTACTCAGGTTATGATTTGCAGTCTTGATTTAATGCAGGGTGATGATGTTCCAGAAGAAATGTTGCCAGAACCTTTCAATAAAAAATGTCAGCTTAACATTGTGATTTCCCCACCAAGTTGTACTCCTGCTTCTAATCCTCCGGTGCACGAGGAGGATGTAGGTTCTTCTATCATGTCTTCCCTGTTGCCCCAAAGCTTCCAGATGCGGTTTTCACAGAGAAACCTTACAGCCCAAGCATCTCTCAACTCATCATGTATTCCTGATCAAGACCAAACTTTGAAGCCTTCCGATGTCCCCAATGTCTCCAAAGCAGGAGAATCAGATGGGTTTAATGCTGCTGTTTCCCGCTCTGCCAATTCCCATTTTCCTGCAGGGTTTAAGAGTCGCTTTGCAGCCAAATTTCATCAAAATGAAATTTTTGAAGTCAGCAATGACTTGAAGAAACCTAGCAAGGTAGATTGTTCCCCAATCTTGAAGTTTCCCGATGCCACGGCAAACATCGCTTCTAACCAATCTGAGACTCCTTGTAAGGTGTCTGTCACGAAGAATGCTGCTGAAGAAAATACACCCTGTAAAACAGTCCTAGAGTTTGAGAATACAAATTCTACCAGGAGTAAATGTTGTTTCTCCCCCACAACACCGGGGGTTGCTCCTGATTCTACTCCCCAAAAAACACTTTCTGTTGTCTCCTCTGCTCACAATACTCCTGCAGTTAGGACCCTGTTGAATTCTAGCAATAACAGGTCCATCAGTAGAAGGTCTCTACGTTTTGAGCATGTTCCAAATTCACCAGATGTTACCACTCATGATTTGTCTCCCAAATCTAACAGTTTTGCTTCTCCAGATTCTTCACGTGTTTCTCAATTCTCTGGGCAGAAGTCTGAAATTTCTAAGGTCAGAAGAGCAGTAATATTTAAAAAATCAAACAAAGGTTCCCCTTTTTCCATTGGTGAGGATTTTTCAGTCCATTCAACTGATTTGAAAAGAAAGGAAGCCAAGTTTCCATCTACAGACATCTCTGTGCTCTCTACACCTGACAAGTTTGAGGGAAAAGAAAGTTACGCTGATACAGTTGAGCACTCTCCCTTGAGGGTGGTTGCAATCAATAAATCCATCAACTCTTTCCTGTCTCCAACAAAAACTTTGAGCTTGGAGAAAATTGAGGGCGAGAAAACTCCGGAGGAAGTCTTCCTTAGCACTCCACCCTTGCGTCCTGCCAAGAAACATAGACTTAACGGAACTGAGCGAACTGCTCAAATAAAAGCAACCCAGTCTTGCTTTCAGACATTCCCTCCAAGCTTCCAATCTCCAAAAAAAAGCAATATTGATCCTTCCAAGGTAGATGTTAATAAAGAATCTGATGCTTCAAATAGACCTGAGAATGGAAGTGTCAGTATGCGGGGGTTGTGTTCGGAGGGACTTGATGGAATGAATCAATCAGAGTGGGAAATTCTTCAGACACTTTCACCAAAATTGGTGCATGAGGTAAGACATTCCCTTAATGTGTTTGTTGATGCTATTTATATGCATTTTGTGCATGCTAATGGTTGCCAACTTTGCTCCAATTCGATCAGTTCTATATAGGAAATTCTGTAAACATTAATTTTATAAACTTGAAAGACATTAATTGTGGTCATATCTTGAGTTATTACAGATTTAGCTGCTCTGCCTAAGTCTCTTTTGGCTGTGTTATGTTGTGCCATCTATTGTATATCATTCATTTCACCAAAAAAAAATTAGAACAGCTTACCTTCTGATCAGTTGCACACTCTTTTTATGTATGTTACTGTTTCACGATACCAAGTAAAGCTTACATATATTTGCAGGTCCATGAGAGAGAAGTAAAAAATCGAGATGGTAGGTTGGGCGGATTGGCTGCTAAGAGGCGTCAGCAGATGCTTGCGTGCTTGCCAAAACTCTTTAACATGATACGTGATATATTTCGTTCAAGCAAGCGCTCAGTCCTCACACAGGAAGAACTTATTCACAAAATAATATCAAATAATTGTGATGTTACAGATAGAAGTGAGTAGCCTTTTACTTAAATCTTGGCCTTATGTTGCAAGGAATAAAATGCACTTTATCTCATTTCATGCTTTTAAAATCTTTCTAGGTGAAGTTGAGGAGCAGCTGGTGCTCCTTCAAGAAATAGTTCCCGACTGGATTTCTGGAAGGACGGCCACCAGTGGCGATTTTATTTACAGGTAAGATCCTTTGTGAAAAGAAATAGAGAATTTGTGTGGTGTTACTTACATATCTGGATGGTAATGTGATACAATATTTTTGGTTGTCTGCAGCATTCAAAATAATATCGATTTGCAGAGTATTCGCACGAAACTCGTGAGTGCCCAGTGAATAGGAAAAATCTTGCGGGAAAAGCACCTGGATAAAATATAGTCTTTACTTAATTTGTAGTAGATCCATTATATAAAAAATGGCTCCACTGCAACATTCTTTTTTGTTTTTACTAGCTACTGCTGGGTCTTCAGCAGTAAACCAATCTTTTAAGGTATAGATGCTGCTCCAGCTTCATCGCATATTTGCACTTACCATTTGACTTGCTCATTAAATTTCATAGTGAAACATTTGCCTGCATTCTGGGTTTTTATTCCTTCTTTGGCTCTATATATTTTTAACGTTATTTTACTGAGAATTTGTGGGTAACATTATTAGCATGCAAAAAAAAGATATAAAAGGAATAATAGAGAATATGTTATGATAAAAGTAGGTGATTAAAAAATATAATTTTAATCAAGGTTTAAATTTGTTTTTTTAAGAAATGTATGTTAAAATAATTTTAAGTATTAAAAAAATCATATGAAAAAGATTAAAAATCATTTTAATCTCTACCACAACATATTATATAGTTTAAATAATAAAGATAAAATATAAATTTATTTTGAATATAAAAAATATATTATTTAAAATTAAAATTATAATTAAATATATATAAAATTTGCAAACTCTCTAAAAAAAATTAGTATACAACAGTGTGCGTAACAATCATCTTAAATCTTCTTTTGAAGACCAAAAATTGAGTTGTTATCAAAGGGAAAGCTGCAACAACAGGGCTTTACAAGGGGAGCCCACCATAGAGAGGACGGTTACATCATTGAATTTCATTATGAGCTCAATTTGTTTGATAATTTGAGCGCAAGGGAAAAATAATTTAGACCTAGGTTGTATGAGTTTCCCACAGTCCATGTAGATAATTAGAGAGCTTTTGGATTAAATTGTGTATGAGTTTCAATCAATGTTTTGGATCACACTCATGTGATCCGTCATGAGGAAGAGGAGAGTAAGATTGGATTGTAGATAAGACCTTAAAAAGGTGGGTGGTGAGGGAAAGGGAGAAATAAACAATTAGAAGATTATTAAAAAAGGGGAAATTGGAAAATGAAGAGGACACATTAGTGTAGAAATTAAGATATCCAAACTTGTAAATTAGGAAAGGAGAAGTAATGATAAAATGTATGCAAGCTTTTATATACATGTGGCCAGCGTTTGATGTTCTACTTGTTGCCTAGTGACTAGAACCTACATACTCGTGCTACAATGTGATTAGGAATGATAAATATTGATTCATAAAGCACAAAATCACTGTCTAAATTTGTAAGCTTTGGATTTACAAAAGTGCTTGGGTAAAATAAGACTAGATGATGAAAAGACTAAAGAACTCACCTTTTTTGCACTATTTGCCTTACTCATCACCCAATGTCCACCACTCACCTACAAAATAGAAAAATAAACACACTCAAATTTTAGTATTACGGTATTATATAGCAAAAAAATACTTAATTATCATTTATGTGGGGTTCAAGATCGATCAATTTCAAGGTGAATTGGTGGATGATTATGTAGATTAGTTAGCAATGGGACAAGATCATATAATGCATCAAGGAATACATGTATGCATACCAAAACATATTTGAGATGCAAATGCTTAATGGCAAATGACCATTTTTGTTTAGAAAGAATGAAACTTTACAATGGGTACATGAAAATCTATGTTTGCCTATTCTATTTGACATGTACAAAGTAGGTATTATTCAAATAGGCTATTAGCCAAACCCCATGTAGAAGTTGAAAAGTATTTAATGTGTATCAATCATTGATTATGTGGACAAGATGATGCAAGATATAAAACCATATTGTACTAGTTGGATTGCTATGACATGTGGTGTAGCTGATACCATGTGTTGGATGCTTATGTTGCTAATCGTATGATCATGTTTTGTGGTGTAGAGGTTGATAGGTGGTGTGTGTATGGATGTACACCATCTAAATATTGATATTCCATGTGTCACACATATGGTTTGATTGGGCACTAACATGTGTAGTCATGTGTAGGACCACTGTATGCATGTAAGCATTGCTATGTAGTTGTGCACAAGACCTATACATAGGTGTGAGGACAATGTTATGTGTAGATGCATGAACATTGTGTTGTTCATGCTGAGTGACATTGAGTGCATTAATGAAACACTTATTATTTGTTTCCCTTAAGGAGTGATGGTCCCTATTGTATCAATAGTAACCTAAGGAAACTTCATGTGGATTTGTTGAAGAGTGTATTACTTAGCTTGATATGCATACTATTTGGTCTTGACTTAAAAGAGTTGACGGATGTCATGGTGAGTACAAGTGGTAGTGTTGTTGACGATGTTATCCTTCATTCCTAATGAGATCCATTTTTGTAGGGTGTTAGATAATCATAAACTTTAGTAGAGGGGGATAATATTTCTTAAGGAGTCCTCAATATCAATTGTCAACCTAGCTATCGTGGCATATTAAAAATGAAGGCATTCTCACTAGCTATATAAATAATGGTGTAAGAACCAAGGCATGTAAGCTTTATCTTTTGGTGAGAAACTTGAAGTATTCCTTTTGAAGATGTAGCTAGACTTTGTCACCATTTTGAAATTTGTGAGGTGTTTAATCATGTCGTGGAGCTATTTGTATTTTTGTTGTTGAACCTATTGGTGCATGTCTTGAATGTGCTACCAAAAACTTGTCTTGTTGGCTTTCCATTCCGATGCTACTAGTAGGAATCCAAGACATGTATACAAAAGGACTATGCTTTGTAGAATTGTGAAGAGCTCTCCTATATGCATTTTGAATGTAGATACATTTTTATCTCAAGTGCATGAGCGCAAATTGTAGATTGTAGGAGATGCATGAGAATGTAGTTGACCAATTCTATTGGTTGTTTGTCTATGGATGGAAGGTTGTAGGTTGATTTAGTTGTGTATTTAGTATGGTCCATAAATCCTACTAGAAGTGACTGATAAATTGTGTTGTAGTAAAAAATAATGGATATTGGCAAGCCAAAATGGACCTAAACATGGGTGAAAAAAGGCACATTTGGTCTAGCACGGAAAGGATTTTCTTGCATATGATCATGATGGCCACTGTGGAGAAGCTATCTACCACAATGAACACTAAATGACCTTGGCACTTTATTATAGTTAGTCTTCTCAAGAAATCCATGATGATGGATTCCCATCACCATGTGTGCACCAAAAGAGGGGTGTAGAGCTCAATCTTCCTATTTGTAGGCATGGTGATGTTGAAATGCAAGACTTAATATGGTGCTCAATGCTCTTGCATATTTGTGTCTAGTAAAGGTATTGCTAAAGCACTTTTATTGACTTGGCAACACTAAAGTGCCTCCTATATGAATTTTTGGAGTGACATGTTGACTAGAACACAAAGATTTCCAAGATTGTTGAGAAGCTTGTCAAACACATTCAATTTTCCAATGGTTTACCTTGTAAGAGCTTGGCATAGGTTTGCACAAAGTTTTTATTTTTCGAGAGGAGTGTCTTCTAGTCATAGAAGTTGCGACCACATGGTTTCGACAAAATGATGAGTGCATGAATTAGGGATCAAATACAGTAATTGATCAACTTATTGTATTTTCCCTTTCTATGCTTGATTATTAGATACAACTACTATAGATAAGCCATACATTTCATGTGCACACATTTTCTAGTTTATTTTGAGTTTACAAGAACTTGAATAAATTGATTAGACTGAATGATTGTTTTTAATTGAATACAAGTGACATCATTGCTTAATTTCTTATACAATAACATACAAATCTTTTTCATAGGTAGAGTAGTGTTAGATTATCTCATTAAATTTTTTTGAGTGGTACGTAACTAGATGTCCATATAGTACAACAAAGAGTGCATAGTCAAAGCATTAGTTTGGATTCCAAAGAGGTTTGCAATGTCATGCAGTGCAAGAACAAGTTTTGCTTTAACTCCTTGAAAGTGCACTATTATGTAGGTGTCCATTAGAATGGTGTATTTGTGTGCATGATCTAATTGGGTGACATTGAGGTGAGAAAAAGTCAATTATTAGTTAGCAAGTTTGAGGAAGTTGTGAAAGTCTATGAGACTATGTAGTGTTGGTCAATCACAAATTGCATTGATTTTGTTAGATTCCACATGCATATCAAATTATTTGCTGATGTAGCATAGGTACTAGATTTGCATGATGCTAAAAGTGTATTTGTAATGTTTGGCTTGTAGCTTGTGTTGATGCAATGTATCCAATACATATAACACTCGCTCCATGTTCTCTTACCAAGTCCTAGTGTAGACAAGGATGCCAACTAAGTAGATGATGACAAAGGAGTTAGTGAAAGGTTAGAGGTTGTCATTCATCAAACACATGAATGTAGTTGGAGTATTGGCTAAGTTGAAGATATAACCATCCATTCATATAGTCCTTGAGTCTTGAAAGTGGTCTTCCAAATATGTTCAATTTGAATTGGTACCTTAATGATATCCTTATTTGAAGTCAATATCTATAAAGTATTGTGCATTGGTCCCATAATTTATTAATGTGTGGCATATGATATTTTTTTCACCATGATCTTGTTGAGTGCATTATATTGCTATCCTTTTGGGCACAAGAACTATTGGGATGCCACATAGTGAAGGGTTAGGTCAAATATTGCATTAATCAAGTAGCTCTTGTATTTTGTGCTAAATTTTATCATTCTCCCAATTAGACTTATGATATAGAGAGCTAGTAGGGAGAGAGCATCTAGAAACCAAATTAATCCACTTTTGTATTGTGTAGTGTGTTGTAAAACCCTTACATTCCTTGAAAATGCCTTTATACCACTAAAGTATATTTTCAATATTTTATTGTTGCAATGGGTTTGGCACATTGGTATACATTGTTGGTGCTTGTGAGCTTTCTTATGCAAATACCTCTAGGTAGACCATAGGAAGCACAAACTTCTACTTGTGACCAATGATATTGTAACATTGTTTAGTAGGGACTAAAGCTAGTTTGACCTATGATTTAGACTCATGAAGGTTGAAGTAACATTTGTTGACATGTATTACCCACCTTTGAGGTTTAGAATGGTAAATGCCATCCAAATCATACACACATGGTCTTTCAAGTAGTATGTCATAGACTTCTATAAGTGCAATCTCATAGGTGATTGTGCCATGCTTGAGCTTGAGTGCATACTTGAAAGCACATTATTTAGTCACTTGAATTCCATTGCCATGATGGAACCATCCTGAAGAGTAGGGATTGGGATGTATAGTGGTAGTGAAACATATACTTCATCATGCATATGATACTCATTTTACTACACTGTTGATGATGACATGTATAAGTGGTCTATTGACCCAACACTTAATGTGGAAGAGAGGCTTGTGTTCATTCAAGGTGTTAGTGGTTAGGGTGCTAGTGTTGAGGAATTTTCTCTTGATTAACATCCTTGATAGAGTTAGAATCTAACGTGGCTTGTATGAACAAAGACTGTTGTGTGCCAAATTCAATGTCACTATGAGAATGGGCTCAAGGATAATGACAATGCATAGATAAGTTGATGAAGATGTCCTAGGGATTTGTGTGGTGGGTTTGGAGTATTACAATTATTTTTGAATAGAAGGATGACCTCTTAGTGTGACAAGCATGTGATTAGTCTTTGGTGCATGCTTGTTATTGCATGGGGGGAATTTTTCTTAAACTTTGACTTGGTCTCAACCTTGGATGCATTATAGAATGGTTGTCCCAAAGAGTTTAAGGTTAAGAACTTCATCTTAGAATGGCTAGAAGGTGAATTTTACTGATGCATTTGAGCACTTTATGTTGCTTGGGAAGGTTCTTATGCAATCACACAAAACATTCATGGTATTGGGTGTATTCTTCCACACACTTCTCCTTTTATTGGTGTAGTTATTAGAATTTCATAAATTCATCCTCATAATTCTTGACGGGGTTAAAATTTCTCCTATAGAGCATTGACAAAGGCATCCTAGACAAGAATTGAAATGGACATTTTCTAGCATTGTGAAAGAAATCATCTAAGCACTAACAAATTTGTTGGTGGAGAAGTAAGCTTTGATCTATCATATCTAGATATCTAATGTTCAGGGGTCAATTTTGCCTTCAGATGTAGGATTATCTAGATTAACTTGAACTCTAAATGGATTTGATATTGCATGAGTTGTGTGGGGTTTTGTGGCATTGGTCAAAGGAAATTTATGAAGTCACATTTTTTTGAAGAGTTTCTTAGAATTATATTTCTAAGTTAGCATTGAGCATTACTTGAATTTTTGTTGAAACCTTTGGTGGGTGTTTATTGACCATTTTATTGATGTTCATTTGAACTTCACAAAATGAACTAGGTGTATTTAGTTCCCTTAGCTATTGTTAGCGTGTTTACATTGACATGAAAGAAAATATTTAGCTTTGTTACCAATGATTTGATACTAGAGCGGACTAATGGATGATCCTACATATTAACTGGTAATGTAACAAGATAATATATAGCTTGTTTATAGACCATAAATACTTCTTTGTTTATTAGCATGTTATATTGTCTGCTATTGTGTTATGAAAATTCTTGCACACAACTACCATACTTTTTCAAAATTTAAAACCTTTTAAGGATTTGAAAATCAAAGTTGTGGGTATACAACTAGTGGATAAAGTTGCATTTTGGGTAGTTGGTCAAGATTGGTTTGTAAATGGACATCATATGCAAAACTTGCAGATGTGTATTTCATGTTTATACATATTGGACCAATGCACCTACTGTGAGGGTGGTTGTAAATAACACAACTATATTGTTCTTAACATTCTTGCATGTGTTAGTTAAGTTTGATGCAAATAATGTTCTAGCTTAATAAAAAGCAATGAATGCAATATTTATGTTATTTGAATTTTCATTGATGGCTTGAAAATATATGGTTATAGATTAGTAAAGTTATTGGCATTTTTAAAACATGTAAACAAATTGTGTATGTTCTATCAACCCTCCACAATCTTTTTGAGAAGTCATTGGATTGATTTGAGCAAAGAGTTATGGATGATGTTGAAAATCACGTCATCACAAATTATCCTTAGTCTTAGAATTTTGGAAATTCACAAACATAATTGGAAATGTATTAAAAGATTTTAGATGATATAGAGTACTCAAGGAAGTAAACAAAAGTACGGTCATGAAGTGTTAAAAAATGGGCATTTCATTAATTTTTTGGGAAGGGTTTTTTAACACTACATTTTTAAGGTAGCATGGAGCATTGATTAAATTTTTGTTGAACCCTTTGGTCTATGTTCATCAACCATTTTTTTGATATTTATTTGAACTCTTGCAAATTGAAATAAGTGTCTTAATTTCACTTAGATATTGTTAGTGTGTTTGCACCAACATAAAAGAAGAGCTTTACATTTGATATCAATGATTTGATACTAGAGTGGACTAGTGGAAGATCCTACATACTAGCCACTAATGCAAAAAGGTGATATAATACATTAAGGAGAATGTATATACATAGGAAACCACATTTGAGATGTTAAAGACTTGTGACAAATATGTCTCTTCTATTAAAAAAGAATATGTAAAATACACAAATAGGTTAGATTAGAGCTTATGTATTCCTATTCTAATTTATAGAATGTATAAATTGGATATTTATATAAGTACATTCCTATTCTACTTTACAAAATGTACAAACTGGATATTTATGAGTACATTGTTAGCTAGGATCCACTTTGATGTTGACAAGTGTTTGATGTGTATTACATGTTACTTATGTGAATGAAATGACTCTAAATTTTTAAAGTATGGTGCTAGATGGGTTACTATGACATTTGGTGTAGATGATGCCATATGTCAAATATGTATAGGGCTAGTTATGTGGTACAAAGGTCGCTAGGTATCATGCATGTATTAAATAATATGACATGATAATATTTTTTATCCTCATTTTTGACTGGAAAATTTTAAACTTTCATAGTCCCTAAGTTGACATGTGTCATTATTTTGAAAGTCTAGTTATTTTTTCAAGTCCTACATGAAGGTTCTTTGTCGTCTTGGCTTGATTGAGTGAAAAATTTAAATGTCCATTTAAATATCCTTGGTCACAAATATTATTGATTGTCTCAAGTTGTATGATTACCTATTGAGTCAAAAATTTTCAACCATTGGTTGTAGTTGCAAGCAATTTGTAGTCAAGTTTGATTGCCTAAAGGTGTGACATGACGATCTAAATTGAGTCACAACTTCCTTATCAACCTAGTTTGTGAGAAGGTGATTAATTTTTTAATCGTCTTAGTGATTGAATAATAGGGAATTCCATGGAGTTTGATAGACATAAATTGTCGAGAAACAAAGTAAAACTACCACAATAAAAATCTTCTACAAGTGTATGCAAATTTGAAATTTGTTTCTCTAAAAATGGATTACCATAAGATTATTTAAGTGATCGCATAAATAAGCAATGAGAAATAAATTAACAAACCGTATCATCGCACGTTACCAAGCCCTTTTTTCTCAAATCTCCTATGCCCTGCCAACTTCCAATGTATAGTGTGTGTTCATTGGGAACTTCTTGTCGATATTACGAGATCGATTTCTTCTAATGAGATATCCCTCTTTTTCCCATTTGTGTACTGCTCTGCATGAGTACTAGGAGATGGTTGCTCAGTATGAGGATTCTTCCCTGTCCACTGTCTAGATGGCTGGTTAGCCATGTTTGTCTTTGCAGAGTCAAGGAAAATAAGGCGGTAGCAAACATGGTGTTAGTTCCTACTAATAAAATTTTTGTAGGTCAAAATAGAATTTTTACAAAATTATCTAAATCTTATGCAAATGTCTTGCAAAAAATATTAAAGGATGGAATAATTTATTTTCTAGAGATTAGAGTGCTTTTTGAGCCTTATCCTCAGTGGTATGATGTGCATAAGTTTTGCCAATACCATTGAGTATCGGATAATGATATCGAGCGATGTGCGCGTCTTCATCATGTTATACAAGACCACATCGACAATGATACCATCAGAATTGATGATAGAAAAGTAAAACTAATAAATTTGTAGTGAAGCCTAATAACCAACTACATATTTACATAAATCCTTTTCCATCCCATTTTGCCAATCTTGTCACACTTGCTTCTTCTTCTTTCGATCTAAATCCATCTGAGTATGTGAACATGGTTTCATTTACTCATGTTCCTCCTCCTGGCCACGTGGATAGTATTCCTGATATAATATTTACACCATGTGACTTGCCTATTAACAAAGAGCCCTCTCTGTTGTATATCCCTGCTTGGGTCAATGATAATGTCGTAATTGGCGTTATGGTTGACCCCACGAGTTAGGTCAATATTATCACAAAGGAGACTCTTTTCATAAACAATTTGAATAAGGATAAATACAACTTGAGTCACAGACCATGCCTTGTATGCATGATGGACTTTCTGTTTTGCCGATTGGTTCCATTTCTTTGTCGATCCTTGTTGGACCTAAAACCCTAGAAGTTCCATTTGTTGTGATACCAGAGTTCGACCTCTTCAGATTTAGATTGGGCATCCCATGGCTAGTCTCTATGAACGCGGTTGCCTATGTTATCCACAAATGCCTGAAGTTTCCTCATGAGGGCATCATGTACATTATCCAAGACAATGGATACAAACCATTGGTGTTGCGTGTGGGCTTCTCCCTTGATCACTTTTGGCCCGCTCTAGTTGGACCTTTGCCACCTAGAGGATACTTGTTATACAAGGCTTACTTTATGTATAAAACTAGGGGCTTGGTGCCTAAAAGTGGTTTCATGCCTTATGCTCATGCCATTTCTTTGAAGAATTTTTTGCGTGCGCAACAACATGCTTCATCCTTTTCCCCTCCAAAGGCTAAGGACAAGCAAACTCTTGACCCTAGGACTTCTGCTTCTTCTGCATCTTCTTCTGTTACTTCCCAACCTCTGGGGATGTCCTTCGTTCCTTCTACCATGCCTAGCACAAGAAAGGGAAAGGCACCCGCATTGTGGAAGTTGAAACCTTAGGTCTTCTAACTCTTAGTTTTTCCCACAATCCCTTGATCCACCCTTTATTGCAAGGGGAAGCATTCCCATGGAGTTGTTCTCGTGTCTCGACCTTTGAGGCCTCCCCCTATTCCTCCAACTGCCCCTAAGGTAGACAGAGGAAAGGGGCCCGTTGTCGAGATGCTTGTCTCTCTTCCTATCTCTGTGCCTCCTCCTCTTATTCCTCCTTAGGAGTCTACCCTTCTGTCGACAATGACTATGGAGGCTACTCCTCCAAAATAGGAGCCCCTGACGTCTTCTCAAGTTGCACCTTCTAATGCCCATAAATGTTGTAATCGACTTGTGAATGAGTGTAAGCACCATAGAAAGGCCTCGAATAAGGAGTGTGAAGCTTTGGAGAAGACCGAGGGTCAACCTCCTCTTTCCACTATTGCTTCTCTTGTTGCTTCCATTTATGCTCCAACCCTATCTTTGCTTCTTTTTCTACTTTGGTGCCCATCGCCTCTGTGTTGTTTCTGACTTTGTCAACAGATCCTGATGAACCTCACCCCAAGAGGGTGCAAGTATTTGTCGCTCCTTTGTTGGAGCCTCCTCTTATCACCTCTCTCCCAGATCTTCCTCCTTTTCCTCAACCCTTTGATATGCCTTTTACAAAGGTGGTGTCCTTTGTGGCTTCTTCTCCTCCTCCCTCTTCCACTTTTGCTGCGAGGATCTTGCATCCTCTGCTGAAGCACAAGTTGGAGAGCGACCTTGTTTCCAATGATGGTAAAAAAAAGTCTTCTTTATCTTTTTAGTCTTGTTCCACCTTGAGTTGTACCATCCTTGTGACAGAGACAACCCCTCCTTCCTCGGAGTTTGTCACTGCCCCTCTTCCTGAGGTTGGTAGTGACTCTTGGGTTTCTCGTCCTTCTCCTATCCAGTCACATCACATGTCACTCTAGAGAATTGCATGTTCGACTCCTTGGAGGACATTTTGACTTTGTCATCGATCTTTACTAGATCGATGACACTAGTCTTGCACGAGCTCGACGAGGAAGACCTTGAAGGGGCTTCTTCCTTAGCTCTTGCTACAAGCGAGTCGGTTGGCATCACCCTTGCTATCCCCCTACAGCCTTGTCTTCCCTCCCCTTATGATGACCTAGACTGGGAGCAAGATGACTTGTTTGAGGTGTCGGACTAGAACAATGCCTCTTCTTTATCTTTAGATTAACTTTGTGTGTTTGTTTGTGTTCCCCCGTGCTTGCATATTAAGTTTTGTGCTCTCACCTGGAGGACCCTTGCTACCCTTGTAGGTGCTTGGATATAAGAGAAAAACTCTGTCATATACTTCTCCTATTAGTATCATCATTCTTCTCTTTGTTGTACACTTTGCTTTTCACATCGGGAACAATGTAAATCATTGGGGCATTTAGGCATCTTCCATGTTGACCCAAGTTTTACTTTTTTATTTTGTCTTCACATGCTCTTCTTCCCATTCTGATCTATTTGGGGGGATGACAATTCATACATATTATACTACATTTATTTATCTGTCTCTGAACAGTTCCAACCTCAAATAATCAGATCCCCCTGTGATCTTGATTTCTTCGTCTATTCTTTCTCTTTCGTGATGTTGTGGATTCTATGTGTCATCCCTCGCATGACAACATTCCATAAATACATTTCGCTATGTATCTCATACCATGAATTCTCTTTGTATTTCTCTTCTCCTTAGAATGACATGTGCTCCTTTGCATAACACATATCATTCTAAAGGGGGCTATCATAATGTTAATTTTCAAAATGTTTCAAAAAGATTTAAAAATATGTCTTGATGTCTTATGTCTCATCATCTAGCTTGGGGGCAACCTGACTAGACCTATCTTGTCTTTTTTGTGACTGTCCTGCAACGTAGTTTGCAACAAACACATGCCTATTTGCTTTCCGTATGGTCTCTATCCTTGCTAGCCATACCTATTAGCACCATCTTTTATCTAATCAAATTATGTCATGTCATGTCTGGAAATTTATCATGTCTATTTTTCGCTTTTTTGCCTAATATGTTTGTCTATAGCTAACATGTTTGTGGTGAGATTGCAATCACTTTTGTAGGGTCGAAGACCGTCCTCTTTGTGTCTTGGCTCAACTTCTCTACATCATATACATTGAATTGAAGATCTGTGTCCTCTTCATCTTGGGTATATTCTCTTCAACCTCTTTCTACTTTAGCTCACACATGTTTAGAATACATATGCTCACTAAAGTGGGGGAAAAATGTAATATCATCAAATTGCACCCCCAATGCAATTTTACATTGCATAACCCTTAATTTAGCCTAATAAAGATGATAATGCAAAAACCCCCTTTTCCTTGCATTCAATTTCGTCCTTGACCCCATTGCTTTCAATCGTTGAAGGAATTTTCGTTGAGGATGGTTCCATGATGCGTAGATGTTTGTGCGCCGTGCGAATGTCCTACCAAGATTCCTGATTCTAAAGCCGTTGGGACGTTACACTTCCACTTGCTCGCGAAGTGTAATGCCTCTATGGTTGTAGACATGCCTGAAAATGACCCTCTTGCATGCATTTCTTCATTCAAACTTATTCTTTCACTATTCCATTCACTCTTTAACTCATTCTTGCAACAAAATATCTCAATTTTCTCAAGCTTCTTGTACGTTTGTGGTTCTTATGTCTTAGCCTTGTCTCTCTCAAGTGTTGCACTTTCTTTCAACTTCTCAAGCTTGTTGAAGGGAGGGTAAACATTCTTTCATTGGCATTATTGTACTTGTTTAGTAACACATTGATTCTAACCTGTTTACTTTCTATATCTCTTCATTCTCTATTGTCTATTGTCTACTTCTTTATCTCATTGTCCTCTTATCTGTTTGTGGAGGTGGAAACACCAAAATGAGGGTTTGACTAAGGCAAGCCTTGAAACAACCCCAACAATTTTCATGGTCTCCGTGTGTGCAGGTTGTTCGTGGGGAGCTTTGTAGGAGGCTACATATCGCTAGACCACCTGTGAGTTCGTCTTTCTCTTTTATCTCTTGTCACTTCATTTCATTAGTTTGATTACTTGCATGTTTAGTATTCTTCTTATTGTACTTTCCTTTATTTCAAGCATTTCATTGGTTTAAAAAATTGTCAGATTCAGTTCCTAAGTTGTCAGTAGGTTCTATATGTTTCAGTAGACTTACTCTATTTTCGGTCTGTACGAGACCACAACACGTTTTGGGGATGTCCACACACTATGCCGTCATCCTCTGGCTGAGAGCTAGCTAGTCTATCGCCGAGACCTACGAGGCTTTCTCTTTCGGCTTTTGAAGTCCTTTTCCCAAAAACAATCATACAACATAAAATATTGCAAAATACTCTCCTTAGCTGTCTCTTGTCACTCGAGCTTATCCTTTGAGGTAGTTGAGGATAATTCACTCCTTGTAGAATCTTCTTTATTGTAGAGACTTAGGAGTAGCAAATCTCCTCCTCTACAAGTATGCAGACAAAACCTATTAGGTATTTCAATATAATATGGGAAAAATGATCATTAAAACCTTTTCTTGGGAGTTAAATCTTGAGAATAAACCTCACAAGAATGGTAAGAAGGGTACAAAATCTTGTTATCTCTCTCTTAAGAATAAAGAGGTTAAAGAGATATTGTACTTCAAGTTTGCATTCTAAGATTAATTGCTCTACAAAGAAGGTTGTTCATTTTGAGCAAGAAGAAAGGGAGCAATCAAAATTGTTTAAGATCAAAAATCAAGTTAATTGTTATCTTGCGTTCTTGATTGTTGGGGGTAGAGAGTTCATTGGTAGAGTCTATAATTGGTCCAAGTGGAGAGTGTTTCAAAGTGTTGAAACCTCTTGTGAATATCTACATATCAAAGATCAATTGTAATTGCCTTTTGAGTACTTAAGTGAGTTGGATTTACAATTTTATGTAGTTTTTACCTAGAAGGGGTTTCTCCATGGTATGTTAGCCCTTCTTTTCATGGTTTTTATCTCTTTATTTTTTTCTCCTTATTCCAATTCAATCTTGTTGTAAAATTCAATCAATAACTTGCTCTAAAATCTAATTCTAACAAATTATGTAAGTTGGTAACTAGTGTAAGAAGTATTCTTTCTAATTTACAAATCAACCACCCATCTCACTTGACTTTGATCAATTTAAACCATATCTAGTTTCTATTAAGTGGAGGAGTTCTTAAAAGTTGGAGAAAATTATGACTCATTTCTCAAGAAGTATTACCGAGTTATCCTATAAAAGTCATTGATGAACAAAATAAAATAGTAATGTCATCAAATTGACAATTTTTTTAGCTCACATCATCACCTTGATGAAATATCTTTCATCTCATATGCATCACTCTACACTAGTTGCAAGATTTGGTGGTTCAAGCCACAAAGATTTATGAGGAAACTTCTCTTTTCCTTGTTTCTCCAAAACACACAATGTAAGCACATTATCCTTATTGAAAATGGGAAGACCATCAACCATAGTCAACTTATTGGTAGCCTTATTTACTTGACTCACATCCACACTAATATCTCATCTATTGTTAGATTGCTTTCTTGCTTTAGGCAAGAACCATATGAGCTTTGTTGGGAAGATAATAGGCAAATTCTCTGCTATATCAAAAGCATGCACATGTATGAAATTAATTATTTTGCTTGTGGTTTGATCAAGATAGTATACTAATTTAGGTTGTACAAACAATATTGATGATCACAAATCCAATTCAAACTATGTTTTTCATCTTGGATCAAACATTTTTGCTTGGTCTAACAAGAAGCAACATGTGATGGCCCTTTCATCTGTAAAATACAAAGTATAAAAGAGTTGTTAATGCAATTGCAAAGTCTATGTCTAAATTTTACTTAGATCTTCAATTTATCCTAAATTAGAATAAAGACCATTTTAATTTATTTTATGTAATTAGAAAATTAAAAAAAGTGGTTTCTCTCTAAATTGATCAATAGAAGTGTCTCTACAGTTAGTTTAAAATTCTATAAATAAAGGCCTCCTATCTTCAAAAATCATAAGGTAAGAAAGATGAAATATCTTAAGGAGAATTTTTATGTGAATTTCCTTGAGATTAGATTAGTTTGGTACATTTATGAATATTGTAGGATTACAACACTATCAAAATTGATTCTAGTATTATTTTCATGAATATTTCAACCATTTGAATTCATATTCATAGACTTCGGTTTGTATTTATAATGATTTCTTGTTTAAAATATAATTTTATGTATTTTAAAATAGATTTAGAGTGATTTCCTATACTTTTAATGTCGTATTTTAATAGCATTAAAAATATCTAACCCTAATCAATACAAAATCCACTTAAACGTGCATTAATTTTTATAAATAATTTAATACATATAATTTAATTCCAAATAATAGACTTAGCATTTGCACAAGATAAAAATAACCCAAAAAAATCAAACATATTATAATAATAAAAAATAAAAAATTATAAAAAATACTTTGCTAATAATTGGATTATAATAATAAAAATAAAAAATTAGAAAAAAATACTTTGCTAATTATATCCAATTATTAAATTCATTATTTTTGTTTGCCATTTTCTCACATTTCAGACTTGCTTCGTAGATTTCCTTGTATACAAGCATTTCTCTCCTTCCATATTTTCAATAGGTCAATGCAATGAGTCTTTGATATCATAGAATAGACCATTAAGCAATACTCCATCAATATATCTAGATAATGATTGGTACGACTCTCCAGAAGCTTACAAACAACAAACTTATTACTAAGAACTTAACTGACTCCCCCTAAGGGTACTATCTATCAGAACCGGATCAAAAACTTGTACTGGAACATACCTTGTATCATTCGCATACGTACACCAGGGCTTAAATTTGATGGCCGTATGGTCACATTTAGTCATTTTAGCTGTAAAATATAGTTAAAATTTTAGGAAGACTGTATCACTTGAAAGGCAAAATTTTACTTAAAACTGTCAAAATTTCTATGTAATTATTCCTATATATGTTTTTTCAATCTACATATATTTTTCTTAAAATAGATAAACTTTAATTTTTGAAAGGCAACTTCAAATAAATGACTGTCACAAAAAAATTGCTTGATAGGCAGGGTCAACCGTCAAATTTAAGCCCTCATGTACACAGAAGTCTGAACAATAAACTGACTGCATAAAAGGAAAGGAAAAATACTATAAACCGGAAGAAGAGGTTGACCCTCGCAACTTTCCAAGGTGAGCTTGCCAATCTTGTTTCCCTTCTTCCCAAATCCTCTTGGCAATCCCTAGCATTCTGCTTTGAGTCTCCAACTCCATCAGGAGTTCTTCACCTTCGTCCAGAGTGATTGAGCTTTGAAGTTTTATCAGCACTCATCAGGGAACTGAATACAGATATGAACTTAGACTTCACCATATCCCTGAGATTCCAAACTGCATTATGATCTTTTCCTTATAAGTTTGCAGATGGGAGATGGATGCCTATACTCCATAGGTACTGCTAGGACATGATTGGGCATGTTCTTAGATGCAAAAACAATGCGATGTCTGACAAAGGACATGGCCACTACCTGTAGTTACAGGAAATCACAGACTTTCAGGGGGCTCGTGCAAGCTTGCACATTTCCCATTCTGGGCGACTTGCTAAAGGTTATATGTATAGCATGCTTCACATGGCATCACCAATAATCTCCACAAGAACACTGTCCATGTTTAAAATGATGGAACCGGTTGGCATCTCTCACAACAATTTCTCTTCCAACAACCTTGGAGATAAACTTGGTTGTAATGTGGCAGTCCACGCATACTCGAAGGTTTTTGACAACTCTAATAGTTCTTCCCGGAGGTGTGTTTAACAAACCAAACGCAATTGCCAACTTCTCACTATGGTGGTAGGTGAATAATTCCTTCTCCTCCTCCTCTACATCATTCGTTACAGGGACTGAATCTAAAATATACCCTGCTGCCTTCATCTCACAAGACAGTTTCTCCAACTCTGTATAAATGGAATGTGTTTGTGGGTGTGATCTGTCTCCTGCACTAAAAGCATGCACAATCTTATGGACTTCAATCCAACTACATCCAGGTATCTTCTTAATTCCTCTATCTTTCATCAATTTCCATACATTTTGAACATCACCCCACCTGTACACTTCCGCATAGATGTCTGACAGAAGAACATATGGCGCAGCGTGTTCAGGATCCAACTCATAAACTAGTGTTGCTGCAAATTCTCCAAGCTCTATATCCTTGTATAATCTACAGGCGCTTAGTAAGCACATCCACACTACCATATCAGGTTTTATTGGCATTTTGATGATAAAGTTTAGGGATTCCTCAAGATAGCCAGCACGGCCAAGAAGATCAACCATGCATACATAATGATCCATTGTAGGCGTAATGCAATAGGAGTCACTCATGCAATCATAATATTTACAGCCTTCATCCACTAGACCTGCATGGCTACATGCATATAAAGCACAAACAAAGCTTATATGGTTAGGTTGGGTTCTGGAGTCCTTCATTAGTTCGAAGAGTTTGAGGGCATCTTTGCCATAGCCATGCATTGCATATCCTGCAATCATTGCAGTCCATGAAATCACATTTGGATTATGCATCTTGTCAAACAATTTGCGTGCCTTCTGTATGCTTCCACATTTAGCATACATGGCTATCAAGGCATTCCCAACTACAACATTTGACAAAAATCTACATTCAATTATCATTTGATGGAATTCCATACCCTGTTCCAAAGCGCCCATTTTGGCACACGCTGGGAGAATGCTGGCAAATGTTGAGGAGTTTGGTTTTACACCTGCATATCGCATTTGATGAAAAATATCCATGGCCTTTTCTACAAGTCCATTTTGCACATATCCAGCAATGACTGCATTCCATGAAATCACATCTCGTCGAGGCATTTCTTTGAAAAGCCCTAAAGCATCATCAAGAGCACCATTTTGTCCATATCCTGCAATCATCGCAGTCCATAAGACTGCATCTCGTTTAGACATTCTGTCAAATAAATTGCGTGCAGTATGTATACTTCCACATTTCGCATACATGTCTATCAGTGCAGTCACAACTATAACATCTAATGTAAACCCCCATTCAATTATTCTTTGATGGAACTCCCTGCCCAGTCCCAGTGCTCCAAGCTTGGCACACACTGGGAGGATACTGCAAATGGTTGCTGTGTCTGGATTTACACCTGCCAATATCATTTTCTTAAATATCTCTAATGCCTCTGCAACAAGCTCGTTCTGTGTTAATCCAGCAATGATTACATTCCACGAAACCAAGTTTGGTTGAGGCATTTCTTTAAAAAGTCTCATAGCATTGTCAATAACACCATTTTGCACATATCCTGTTATCATGGCATTCCACGAGACTGCATCTCGTTGAGGCATTTCTGCGAAAAGTCTTGAAGCCTCATCGAGAAAACCATATTGTGTATATCCAGCAATCATCATATTCCATGAGAACACATTTCGTAGAGGCATTTTATCAAACAACTCGCGGGCTTTCTGTATTCTTCCGCATTTAGCAAACATGTCTATCAGGCCATTCCCAACTACAACATCCGACAAAAATCCTCTTTCAATTATTCTTTCATAGATCTCTATGCCCTGTTCCAAAGCTCCCATTCTGGCACACGCGGGGAGAATACTGGCAAATGTGATCCGATCAGGTTGCACAGCTGTTCGTTGCATTTGGTAAAACAGTGCCAATGCATTTTGAGGAAGCCCATGTCTTCGGTAGGCTGCAATCATCACATTCCATGAGAAGACGTCTCGTTCTGTCATGTGGTCGAAAACTCTGGAAGCTTCCACCAAACTTCCGCACTTAGAATACATATCGATAAGCTTGTTTTGGAAAAATGGGAATGTAACAAATGTAAATCCTCTGTCATTGATGAAAGACTGGATTAGCTTACCCTCTGAAATCCCATTCGTGGAAATGCAAGTCTGCAATAGTTGAAGATATGTAGAAGAGTCTACAGGAGGGTTGTGTGTGGTAAGCAGTATGTGTAGCGCCTCTTTCAAGCGACCTTCTCTGCAGAATGCTCTGAGATGGGCAGTGTATGGCATCCTATGAATTAAGCGCGGGTAATGTTTGCTGGTATTCCGTCTACCACGGTAAAACACTATTATGGTTATGGTGTTCAGTGATGGTAGTCAAACCATTCATTTCGTTGTCTAAATTAGAACCAGATACTTGTTTTCCTGGTGATAATATCCATAACCCCATTTCTGCCAGCTTATATCGTTCGTGGAAAAGCACAGAAATCCTTGCACTAGGATTTCACTTCCAAATGCTGGATCTCGAACTCCTCTGCGCCTTTCTTTTTCCACGCTATTTTTAATGCTTCAGTTTACTTGTAGGTTTTTATTTTCCATCCAAGCTTTTAATTTTTTTTGGAAGTCTCAGGTTGCTGTGCAAGACCACTTACTAGTTACTGTGAAACCAGAAATTTCCTGGAAGTCGAATCAGGATAGGGCGAATCCGTGTTCCCTGATATAGGTTTTTCATCCCGCAGAAGGCTAGGAGTCCACCTCCCGACAAAAACCATGCGAAGTTGTGAGGAACTTTTGTATCTTGGGAGCTAAATAATTGGTAAATTGTGATATTGCTATTAGGATTCAATCGTGTAGTTTTTTGAGTCAAACTCATTGACCCATGTTTTATGAGTAGTTATTCGCAAGAACCCATCTCTCATGATAATGAATGGTTTACTTAGCACTCATTGCATGTAGGTGATGCTCATAGAGGTGAAGTAGACCCATGTTTCATGAGTAGTGGTTCGCAATAATCCATCTCTCATGATAATGAATGGTCCACTTAGCACCCATTACATCTAGGTGATCCTCACAGAGGTGAAGGAAGCTTGGGTCAATGAGTTTGACTCAAAAAACTAAACGGTTGAATCCTAATAACAATATCACAACTAAATAATTGTCTGCAAATCATTTAACTCCATGATTTATAAATAATTGGATTATTAATTTTAACGAGTTATTTTTTCTATTTATTTTATATATGTTTGATAAGAGTGATTTTTCTTTTTGGTGAAAGATTCGTGTTAATGAGTTATCACTTTCTTTATTTTAGAGTTAAGTTTTGACTTTCTTTTTTGAAAAGTGTTCAATTTTTCTTACTTTGATAAGATTGTATGAATAATTCAACTTCAACAAGAAATTAAGGGTCACTTTATGATCATTCCAATTTTTAATTTTCATTTAGAAGCTCTCCCTGGAGATTTGTAAGGAAAACTCTCTTTGCCTTATTTGTCTAAAACACACAACTCAAACACATTAACATTTTTGAAAGGGAGAAGACCATTAACAATATGCAACTTGTTGGTAGCCTTATTTACTTGACTCACATCTGCACTAATATCTCATTTTCATTTGTTGTTGGATTGGTTTCCTTTTCTACAAGAACCATTCATGAGTGTCATTGGAAAAATATTATGTTGATCATTCACCATATCGAAAGCACTAATATACATGGAATTTATTATTTTGCAAGTGGTTTGATAGAATTAGTAAGCTACACTTAGATTGGGCAAAGAATATTGATTATCACAAATCTACTTTAAACTATGTTTTTCATCTTGAATAATACCCTTTTGTTTGGTCTAGCAAGAAGCAACATGTTATACACCTTTCATCTACAAAAACTAAATATAGAAGAGTTGTTAATGTAACTACAAAGTCTATTAGGTTTATTTATTTATCTTAAGTTAGAATAAATAATATTTTCTTATTTATGCAATTAATAAATTAAAAAAAAGTGGCCTCTCACCAAATTAATCAATCAAATTATCTCTAAAGTTAATTTAAAATTCTATAAATAAGGGCTCCCTCTCTTAAAAAAGCCATAAGGTAAGAAAGAGGAAATATCTTAAAATGAAATTTCATCTCATAATCTTCATGAGAGTAGATTAGTTTGAGAAGATTATGAATACATTGTGATTATTCTATTAAAATTGATTCTAGTACTATCTCCATGTACATTTAAACTTTTTAAATTCATATTCATAGAGTTTGGTAATGAATTCCTATTTAAAATATAAATCTATGTATTTTTAGCCGATAGGCTATATATAGTGTGAGCTTTCAGCAGAAACAAGTCTCACGCCTGAAAACTCCCCTCGAGATACAAGTTACCACTCACAAGTCATCGAAATTTGTTTGTTGGCAAACTTTGGCTTCTTTCCCATAACTGCCGCTTAAGATCTCGTTTGTTCTGAAAGTCCTCAACACACTTCTTGGCAGTGCCTGCCATGGATTTGGCAGCATTAGAGACACTTTTAGCAGCTTACATGACCTTTTTGCAGGCATCCTTCGTTAGCGAGGAAGTCAATTCATTGAAATCACTGCGGCTGGCGGCATGTGCCCTCACTCTACTCTTGTGTGGCATGTTACGTACTGATGCAGTGATGTAGCAACCGTCTCTGTTGGCATGGTAGGGCATAACTGTGAAGAACAAGTGATTTACGCTGACTATATTTAGCGAAGGGTTTTCGGGGTGGTGGCGATGGTATAGTGAACTAACATGGTTGGTAGAGAAAGGCATCATCAAGGGCCCCTTCGGCAGCCGATTGTAGCCATGGGTGGTAAACCCGACCTGATTTTGTGGTATTTGGTAGTGTTACAGATGCTCATCACGACCTGTACAACCATCAAATTGGTTGGTATTCGAGCTGGGGATTGCATCTTTTTTTGAAAATATAGGAATCTAAACCCATCGAGAGAAGATGGTACGAGAAAATGAAAATAAGCCCCTGCATTCCATCTCTTGGGAATCAAGAAATCCCTTGAATTCGATTTGTTGAAAACTAGTGTTTTTGTCAAACAAGAGAGTGAACATAGAATTCAACAGGAAAAAAAATGCTTCTAAACACGGTATAGTATTGCTTATTTATTAGCCAAGTTGATCTAAACACTCTTCAATCGACAGCGATTCCACAGGCGTTTTGTACTCAAATCTGATTCTCAAATTCACACCTTCATTCTGGTTTTGCTTAACAAGCACAACATGTTTTGACACTTTTGTTGGCTTTACTCTCAAATTAATATATGGGTTTTTAAGGGTTTGAATGAATTCAAACCTATTTTGTTTTGGATAAATTCAACGTTACAAATGAAATCAAAATTACTATTGTAGTATGTTTTTTGTATTCAAGGGATTGAAATGCAACCAAAATTAGTTTTTGGGTATCCAAGGGTTTGAAGTGGAATAAAATTTCAAAAGTAATAAAATTCTAAACTTTTGAATATACACACATTTGCTTACATAACAAACATATACTTTTCTATCGGCGAAACCCTTGCACCCCTTCTGGTGCAAGTGATAGTAAAGTAGATTATGAATGATTTTTTTCCACTTTTAATGAACCATTTTAGTAGTATTAGAAATCTCTAATAATAATTGATACAAAATATATTGAGACATACATGAATTTTCTTATATAATTTAATCCATACAACTTAATTCCAAATGAAAAACTTCTCATTCACACAAGATGATATCTAAATAACCTTAAAAATAAAATAACATATTGTAACAATACAAATAAAAAATTATCAAGGAATAATACTTTGCTAATTATTTCAAGTATCAAATTCATTGTTTTTATGTGGCATTTTTTCACATTTCCTCATATACAAACAATTCTCTCTTTTTGCACCTCTAATTTATTCTTCTTCTTGAAAAATAATTTAATGCCACAACTCTTTGATATTATAAACTAGAGCATTAAATAATACCCCAACAATATATCTAGGAAATGATGCATACCACACAATATGAATATGATTTCATAAAAATGATAACAAGGTCCACTCCTCCAAAATATTACAAAAACCACTTAAAAAAATGAAAATATAATTTAATTTTATCTTAACAATGTAACCCTAACACCACTTGCCTTCTTATAGTGGAAGCCTAAGTTTATAGCTTGTTTCATGAAACATCACCAATAATCTCCACAAAAACATTGCTCATGTTTGAAATGACAGAATTGGTTGGCATCTCTCACAATAATTTCTCTTCCAACAACCTTGGAGATAATCTTGGGTATAATTTGGTAGTCCACACTGTTGGAAACTTGCAGCCATTTAAAGATAATTTCCACATAATCCAAAAGAGAAATCTATGCAACTAAGTATTTAGAATCCACATGCAAGAGAATAGACAACATACCCATGAAAATATGACACAAGATATACCCTAGGAAAACCCTTAAGAGGGAAAAACCCAGCCTCCAAAAGCATCCATCTCTCATGCATTATTCAACAATAAAGATTACAATACATCTTCAGAGTCTCCACGAACACCATTGAAGCATCAAGCCCTCTCCAAGCAATCTATGTGAACAAGCATGTAACCACACATCCCATGCCATGCTTCAAACCCTCACAAATGCTAACAAGAGCTAACATGCAAAACTTTCCTCATGCTAAACAACTACCCTTATGGTTGCTTTTATAGAAATAAGCTCCCACAAAACCACCAAGTTGTATTACACAAAACCATGTGACTAAAACCATGAGATTACAAAACCATGTCCCCTTATTTAATATTGGGTATTTTATTTATTTATTTTTCCCAATAATAAATAATTACATTTTAGCAACTTAACTTATGTCCCAATGTTACATGCAACATAAAGTGGCCCCAAGAATAATTACATTAAATATATTTTGCAAGGTGTACAACACCTTTTCCTAACATTCTCCCACTTGTTGTATACATTGCATAAGGGGAACAAGTAACCTCAAAACATGAATCAAATGAACAATCCATATAGTCACAAATACCATCATGGAATCAAAGTGCTCCATGTGCTCCATTAGGATACCTACAACAAGAATCAAAGTGTCTGCCATCCCAAACATGAATGATTGCATCCACCATCATGCCAATGCACAAAGATAAGAAGCCATCCAGAGAGAAGCCACACAATCTGTCACAAAGAAGCATAAGTCCTACCTCAATTGATATCCCAAACACATACACTCAATCAAAAGGTATCAATATGCACCAGTAGCTGTCAAGATACACAAACCCATAGCTAAAATAGCACCCATAGTAAGTGCCAACACATACCTCCAAGGTATACAAAACATAGTAAACTCATGCCATAGTAACCATACCTCCAAGCTATACAAAACATAGTAAACTCATGCCATAAACATATACACCCATAAACTACAATCATAAACTCCATGTGTAAAACTTGTCAAAGAATGACATACACATACAAGAGCTCCCACTGCATGGGTAATGCAAATCTGAAAAATGATCCAAGGCATACCAAGTCTACCAATAGCATCATATAGAAAGTGTAAACAACATCCTGTAGAACCAAGGAATCATCCACAATGATATGCAAACTTGTAAATCAATAACTTGTAAGAATAACTCTCACCACAAGTCTCCATAGCTCTCCCAAGTTCTCCACACCCAACAAAGGAAAAATATAAAGGAACCTCCATGTCATCACCCAAGAACATAAGTGAAAACACATGACCACAAGCTAGTGATCATAATAGCTCCAGCTAAACCTCAAACCAATGTAATGTGAAACCAAACATCTAGGAAGATAACCAAGACCAAAGAAAGAAACTCTGCACATCATATACTTGTAGAAAAATCTCCTACATACACCTCTAAATGCCAACTGTGTCAAGTATGATCTCCCCCACAACACTTCAAAAGAAAATCCATGAAAACACCCAACCGTTCAATCACCAAGATCAAACATAGCATATGTATCATGTAATCAACATGGATGCAAGCCTCTTGTAACCAAAGAAGATCAAACTAAATCCATTCCCAATGAAGGAAATAAGCCCAATACATCTCCTAAACTCAACATTAATGAAAGTAATCACAATGCATAAGGAGATAAACATGTCGACACTCCTTATATGAACCCTCCAAAACCATATATCCATAGCTCAAGATCCAAATACATGAGAAGATAAAGCATAAAACATAAAGCATCTAAAAGTAATAATAAGCAATACCTCTTAAGTGAAACTGCCGAGAAGACCAAGAGTGGGGAATGGGAATGCTCCTCCAAGATATCCAAGTCTTCATGACTCATCCAAGAACACTCTCCTCATAGGTCCATGTTGAATTCACGTCTAACCAAGGTGAAGGCTCCTCAGACTTCTTGCTGAAATCTCATCAAGAGTAACCATCTCAACACATGTCTCTAAGTATCCATGAGTACCTATAACCAACCAATCCATGACAAACTCCAAATGCAACATAGCACCATCATGAAGTAACCAAGCAAATGATCAATGTACCCAATACCAGGAGAACCAACCAAGATCAAAGTCATATATCCAATCGTGAATCAGGAACATAACTATGACATCATGATCTCACACCTCCTCATAAGAGATTACATACAACAATGCATACATCCTGGTCTCAAGAGACCGAGTACCATGCCAAAACTCTAACATGTGATAAAGAGTAAACCATGACATAATACCATAGCACTCTAACCAAGAAACAACATCACTAATTAATATGAATATAACCATCCCTTGTCAATAAAACCAAAGATGCCAATGAACCCTCATTGCATAGAAGTAGAATCCAGAAGTCCATCCATGACACCAACAAACACTGCAAAAGAACATCCACCATCAAATGGTGAATCCATATCACTGCCAACAACTCCCACTGAACTGTGATACTGAGTCACACATGGCATCATGACTACCATCCTCTCCATGAAGATCATGCAAGTCTACACACAACTAAAATGTCAATAACGTAACAAGTAGAACCAAAATATCCAAGCCAAGAAGATACCTACAACTGCCAAACCATCATAAACATATCCATCACCGCCAATCCATCACTGTCAAAAGCTCCCATTGAAAAAGTGTAATCAAGCTATCCATAACATCATGATAGCAATCTCCTCATGAAGATCAACCAAAAGGCCTTGACACAATCAAAGAACTCAAATGTAACAAGAGCTCTCAAAAGGAAAAGTAAAACCATGATCCTCATACTAAGAAGATACATCGCCAAAACCATAATCAAGAACCAATCCAATACCACAAAAAATGCACCTACATAAACCATCAGACATGCCAAAGTCTCTAATGCATAAGAAACTTCCATTCCACCACGATCACCACCAAATGTACCAACAACTCAACCCAATTGTGTCCACATATCTGCATAACATAGTCAACTGCATAGGTCTCATATCATGACTGTACCTGGTAATACCATCTCACCTCCTCAACATGGCAACAAAACCAACAAACCGAATGACTAAACCAAGCCATCAGAACTGAACATGCATCAACACTGAAATATCTATGGGCATAGACAACCCATGCCCAAGTCATAAATGCAACATGTAAGTATAGATCGTCTACAATGCTACACAATTTGTAGATATAACAATGAAGCATACAAATCCAACCTAATACTGATAACCATGTTAAAAAGAGAATAATCTGAGATGTACAACTCAGTATACAATGAATCCAACATCAAATCTCCAAGATTCGATTGCCCATAAACTCATAGGATCACCATAGTCAAAATAACCCATAAACAACTCAAATAAGGAAAACAACAAATAAACCATGCCAAAATAACTCCAAACTTGATTCACTAAGTAGTACTTTGAACAAGCTTTCCGTTGAATATTCAAAGTCCAAGATCCGACTTCGTATGATCTTGATATCACCTCTTGAAGCTCAAATAAACACCTGGCTTTGATAAAGAAAAACACTATCAAAATAGCAAAATTTAGAAAAATTTCTGATACCATAGTGTAGAGCTCTAAGTCACCTTTCCAATGAGTCCAAGAAGATAAAAAAAAGACCACTTGGGTGAAAGTTATGCCCCTCAGAAGCACAAGCACAATTTTAGTATGTGAGGCAAAAAATCACCACCCCTAGTGGCTCTCTAGTGGTGGGACGACAGTCTGCTGGTAGTGGTGGTGCTACCTGCTTTAAGCACTAGGGTCCATGAATTTTTTTGAATATGGAAATTAAATCAAATTTAAAGTTCACATGGATTGCTTGGAGAGGGCTTGATGCTTCAAACGGTATTCATGGAGACTTTGAAGATGTATTGTAATCTTTATTGCCGAATAATACATGAGAGATGGATGCTTTTGGAGGCTAGGTTTTTCCTTCTTAAGGGTTTTCCTAGGGTATATCTTGTGTCATATTTTCATGGGTATGTTGTCTATTCTCTTGCATGTGGATTCTAAATACTTAGTTGCATAGATTTCTCTTTTGAGTTATGTGGAAATTGTCTTTAAATGGTTGTAAGTTTACAACAATTGGCATTAGAGCTAACATGCAAAAATTTCCTTATGCTAAACAACTACCCTTATGGTTGCTTTTATAGAAATAAGCTCCCACAAAACCACCAAGTTGTATTACACAAAACCATGTGACTAAAACCATGAGATTACAAAACCATGTCCCCTTATTTAATATTGGGTACTTTATTTATTTATTTTCCCTAATAATAAATAATTACATTTTAGCAACTTAACTTATGTCCCAATGTTACATGCAACATAAAGTGGCCCAAGAATAATTACATTAAATATATTATGCAAGGTGTACAACACCTTTTCCTAACACACACATGCTCAAATTTATTTATGATTGTAATAGTTATTCCTAGAGGTGTTTAACAAATCAAAAGCAATTTCTAACTTATCACTATGGTAGGGAGTGAATAATTCCTTCTCCTCCTCCATATCATTCAATATAGAGACTAAATCTA
Organism: Sequoia sempervirens; assembly: GCA_007258455.2. NCBI lineage: Eukaryota > Viridiplantae > Streptophyta > Pinopsida > Cupressales > Cupressaceae > Sequoia > Sequoia sempervirens. The sequence goes on along the minus strand of VDFB02256132.1, from coordinate 32,731,682 downwards.
AAAAATAACTTGTTGCCTTCATCTCACAAGATAGTTTCTCCAATTTTGTATAAATTTCCTACATTTGTGGGTGTAATTTATTTCATACACTAAAAGAATGCACAATATGGACTTCAATCTAGCTACATCCAGGTATCTTTTTAATTTCTCTTTCATCAATTTCCATATATTTTGAACATTACCCCACTTACACACTTTTGTATAGATTTTTGACATAAGAATATAAGGTGAATTATGTTTATAATCCATCTCATAAGCTAGTGTTGCTACAAATTTTCCTAGCTCTATATCCTCATGTAATCAACAAGTGGTTAGCAAACACATCCAAATAATCATATAAGGTTTTATAGACATTTTGATGATAAATTTAGGGTTCCCCCATGAGAGAAAAATCATCAAGGTGAACCATGCATACATAATGATCCATTACATAGGAATAAATAAGAGTCTAATTCAATAATATTTACAACTCTCATCCACTAAATTTGCATGGGTGCATGCAAAGAAAGCACAAACAAAAATTATATACTTATAATTAATCCTAAGATACTTCATTAGTTTGAAGAGTTTGAGAATATTTTAACGCCAATTTACATGAGAAATTTTTTATTACAGTAATATTACTTAATTATACAAAATTGAATAATTTAATAAATAAATTTTAAAGAACCATATAAATATGCTCTACTTCTAGTTATGCATGATGGTTTGGAGCTTTTAGAAGAAATAATAATTATCTTTAGAGATAATTATATTCTAAATTAAAGCATGTGAGACTTAGGTTAAGATATATGCGAGGGAAAATCAATTCACATGAAAAAATAATTTTAAATTTTTGCATTTTATTACTAGTTCAATTGTATGAGCAAATAGATTTAAAGAATAAAAGGATAAGATTTGATTTTTTCTTTTATTGTTCAAATTTTAGATTATTGTTAAATAGTATCAATATATCTCTACAATCATTCCATTAATATATAAGAATAAGTGCTTAGAATATGGATTTGAAATTCTATTTTATATTCATTGTTAAATAGTATCAATATATCTCTACAATCATTCCATTAATATATAAGAATAAGTGCTTAGAAGTATGGATTTGAAGTTCTATTTTATATTCATGAATTTAACTTCTTTTTACTTAATGTTTTAAATTTTTGAATTGGATTGTTAATTATTAATTAAATTTCAATATCAAGATTTACAATTGAGAAAAAGAAAGATCTTATGTGATAGATTTATTTGCATAAAATAGTAATTCAAATGAATAGTATACAAGCATAATTATCTAAATCTCATATAATTGTAATTTTTATAAATATAAAACTTGTTTTTTATTATATGTGTCTATATAAAATATCTCTACAAGTAATTTATAATTGTGGGCTTTCTTGGAGTATATTTGGTGATTCCAAAAATTTATACCCACATTTATGTGAATAATATACTCTCATCCCAATTAAATTGATAATTTTTTAATATTGAATAAACATTAAAAATCTTATTAAACCTTGTAGATCCTATGAATAGACCATGACCTACTCTATTCTCTCTATACATTTAAACCCACATTTTTTGATTGAACAAAAAAATACCATTTAAGTGGGGTGAAATATCTCTAATACAATTAAATATGTGTAAATCCCTAGCCATGTGATCAAACTCAGTTCACTTATGTCTAAATTAGGCCATGACCTTTTGTATTTTCATTTAATAGACTAAAATGAACTATTCCACATTCAAATGAGGATTTGAGAAAATATTATCTATAAAGGAAAGTGATTAAGGATATAAAAAAAAAGTCTTGGTACAATGATCCACCCTTAGGCATGGGTTGGGAAGCCAACCTAAACTATCCATAATAATGGTTGAAAGTCATGAAATTTCTATGTTAATAAATTACCCTATATGTCTCTTAAGAAGGGACATATATTTTTAAATAGAATAATATTTAGTATAGTAATCAGGGAGGTTGCAACTTGCAGCCTACACCAAACTTGCAACTCTTTTGATTGGTTATGTGGCTAACTATATAAGTCATAGGCTTATCAATCATAACAATTCAACATATAAATGATTAATCCTGCATTCTTAAGAAAAATATACTAACAAGTGTTTAAATAGGAACTATGTTTTGATTAAGGTAAATTCCTTTGATTAGAGCTATGAATCAGAATACATAGGAAGGGCCTGAACCTAATTACAAAATAGCCAAAATGGGGAACACAGCTTATCCCACAAGGAGAGAGACACAAAATCAACAAATACCATCAACTATTTTTGACTAGGGCAAGGAATCAAAAGTTTGGTTTTGGAATACACCCAAAACCAACAACAAAGCCAAGACAATTAAGGTGGTTTGAAGCCAAACTTCACCAAAGGCCTCAAAAGAGAGGCATGACGAGAATGGGATGTCCTATTTTTCAAAAGAGAAAAAATCAATCAAAGGACTCACAAGCATAGCATCGAGTTTCCTTTTAATGTTGAATGGTTATTCTTTGCCCATATATATGTGGTCATTATCCATGACTTTTAACACCTTTATGTCAACCAAATTTGAAGAAAAAAAGTTCCCAGAAGAAGGGCACACAAACACACCTTGTTCCTTGCGTGAAGAACTTGAAACCTGATCAATATGTCCACTCACATTATTTTTCAACGCGATCTCATTATAATGAGGTTGAGGACACACCACAACAAAAGATTTGACCTCATTAAAGTGCACATAATCATGAAGATATTGGAATAAATAGGAAAAGAGCCCATCACTATGTAAGTGCCACAATCGAGAAGTCCCATATTGAAAGAAAATACCAAGCTTGAAGCACAACTTAATATTGTTGGGTAACTTCGAACTAGTTTCAAAATAGACATAAAATATATAAAAAAGAAACCTTATTCTAGATTTTGTGACTTTGTCTATGGTAATAAACTAGCCTATAGAATCAATGTTATAACGAATATACTTTCATCCTAGAACTCCAAAGGAAACTCTAGAAGCCAAACCCAAATAAGAATCATGTTAATCTGGTAACATCAAAACCAACAAACCAACTTTTTAAATGAAGAAAAGCCTTACCAAGAAACCAAAAACCTCCCTGAAGAACTCTAGTGCAACCCTCAATGGATTGGAAGGAGAATAAGAGGAATCCATTCATCATGGTTGTCACACATAATAGACTTGAGGCAAGCTAGCATTCAAACACCCAATTGCAAATAAAATCAATATTTGGTATGCGACTAAGGAATATCCCAATAAGGGTAGGATATAAGCTTGTGGAAGATCTATCTACCCACACATCAAGAATAGAAAGAGAAGAGACCTACAAAAGAGTAGGAGAGGGATATTGAGGATCCAAAGAATGGGTGGCATCCCCAACATTGCACACTTGGATTGCACAAGAAGGCCCATGAGGGATCCCTTCCTTAATATCCTAAGCAACATATAGAGGAATGAGGGCCATTCATTACCTAGGAAGGGAACCCCTTAAATAGGCCATCACTAGAACAAAGAGGGGACTGATTGCCTATTCCATTTGAACCAAAAATAGGAAGAACTGAAGAAGGGAGAGCTATAACTTGAGGGGAGCACTGATGCTAGCTCCAACACATTAAATATACAAGCTCAAATCATGTAGAGAGAGATTCTCACATAGTTTATCCTCGATGAATCCCGCACAAGATAAAATATTGACATTCTCTTGAGACTATGACATAGAATGGAGGGGTGCAAAGGCCTATTCTAGGGGAAGGAACCCCTTGCGCATACAAAAATATATTGAGATCAAGTGCAACCACCACTGGTGCATGCTTAGGAGCATTTAAAAACCAAGGAAAAATCCCAACAACTTGGCCTCATGAAGCAATTCCAATAGCAATTCCTTAATGTCCACAACATCCCCAAATGCCTCCTCATTTGCATCATTAGAGTATGAATCTCCATCACCATCCTCATCCACATAGTTGAAACGCTTGACACTGATTCAATTCTTGCTCACCATTTTAATGTATCTAATTAAATAAGAATTATGTTAATGATAAAGAAAATAAAAGAAATAGGTGTCCAATAGCTTACCACCAAGCCATGCTTTGGTCTCTAGGTACTATAAGCTAAGGGACTAAAGAAATTATTTAAAATACTATGAAAAATTAACCCACATTCACAAGGTATAAATTAAAATTTACCATACTTCCAAATTAAGGGAAGTGAGATGAGAAGTAATGCCCCCATCTTGTACACCTACACCTTGGACTTGAGATCCCCTCAACCAAATTTGAAGGCATTCAAAATCAATAATTGAAGATCAATTGGACCTTGAGTGAGTGGAAGATTCTCTTTTGACCAATCCACAACAAAACCTAGTTTTTATCAAAAAATTATTTAAAACTAAATTAAGAAAAATTTATCAAATTTAGAACTTGAAAATTTATTTGAAGCCTAGAACACAAAATATGATCATCATTGCTCTATTTGAGTGGGTGGTAATGTTAGGAAATTATGCGTTCAACCCATAAAATTATTCCATTACCTACATAACCCCATGAGAGATAAACATGCATACACGTAACCATAATGCATAGATCAAATAGATAAGTCACAAGATAACACAAACTATGCCCTAGGAAAACTCTCAAGAGGGAAAAACCCAGCCTCCAAAAGCATCCATACTCCATCATATTATTCAACAATAAAACAATACAAGAGTTACAATGAATACCTCTGCAACATCAAGCCTCTAAATGTATCCTCATGTGTCCAAGCATGAATCCACACATCCCATGTTATGCTTCACATATGCACTTCTAAAAAAGACTCAATAATAACAACCCACTCACCCAGCCAACCTTAACCACTAAACATGTGCTTTCTTTTATAGACTCAAGCCCACACAAATACAACCAAGTGGTAAGATAAAACCATGTACCACAAAAACCATGTGAATACAAAACCACTAATCCCTTATTTAATATTGGGTACTAAGTTTTCACTTTATTTAATATTTTTCCAATATTAAATTATTATCACATGTCTCCCACACATTAAATAATAATACACTATTACAATACAACATAAAGTGGTCTCCAAATAATTACCTAGTGTGATTAACCACACCACCTAGGTGCATCACAACTAAATAATTATTTAATTACAACATTATAATATATCAAATTATGCAATGGTGTACAACACCATATCCAAACATTCTCCCACTTGTATGCATTGCATAAGGGACCAGTCAATGAAATACATCATCATATCCATACATCAAACCACATGAATCTCCACAATGCTATTGTGCTCCATAAAGATACCTACAATAAAACCAAAGTGACCACCATCTCAAGCAAGAAATCCTCTCATCCTCCAATGTGCCACCTATGGAAGAAAGGGAACACGCCAAGGTGAAGATGCACCAATCCAAGAACACAAGCATCAAATCCAAGTGATAACAAAGGCTCCAAACAAGTTGCTGTCATGAAGAAAAAACCCACATGATTAGAAATAACATCCACAATAGATGCTAATACATCCAACCATCCATACCTCTTAGGTATCAAATACATTAGTAGACTCATGCCAAGAAAATATGCAACACATAAATCGCAATCACAAGCTCCTTGTATCAAACCTGTCAATGAAGAACATACATATCCAGGAACTCCCATTGTATAGGTAATGTCAAAGCATATCAAGACTATCAATCAACACTGTATCAATGTGTGATAAATGATCAACAATGACATACCAAGAACAATAACAATGATCCACACATGCAACCCAAACAGCTGCATAATCTGTCACATGTTGCCACCATCTTCCCAAATCATATGAACATGAACCTCCAGGAAGGAACCATGAAGAGAGAAAACTTGTAAACCATAACATGTCCTTCTGCCAACACCTCAAAGTGCTACATTGTGTTAAGTATGATCTCCTAACAACCCCAAATGAGAAGCCTCAACAACACCTAAAACAATGTTCAATCTCTTAGATCAAACACAAAAGATGAATCATGTAAAATGCCAACATGGATGTAAGTATTTCTAACCAAGAAGATCAAAATCAAAGTAACCATTCCCAAATCTGAAAATCAGCCCATTAACCATCTCCTAAAATCCTCATTAATAAATGATAACATAAACTCAAATGCACAAGGAGATAACCATGCTAAACATCCCTCACAATGAATCCTCCAAAACTAACTAACCATAGCTCAAGATCCATATCCATGAAAGATAAAGCAACATAAAATCATGCTAAACAATCCTCAAACGAGTCTCTAAAATCAATCACTATGACTCTACTTAATCCCATGAGAAATGAAAGCACGAAACATAACATTGTTGGAAAATGGTTAGTGCTCCCCTTGAGATTCGTGACATGGACTAACCACCTACCGTGGATCCGTTAACTCTGGCGGTTGTATCAGGTATTAACAAGTTGACCTTTTGGTGCAACAATAACCGTGGGGCCAAAAATTGGTATCAGAGCCAAAGGTGTTGGGTTTGAATCCCCTCAATGCAACTCGGCTTGTGTTGAGGGGGAGATTGTTGGAAAATGGTCAACACTCCCCTCAGGATTTGTGACATGGACTAACTGCCTCTTGTGGGTCCGTTAACTCTGACAATTGTGTTGGGCATTAGTAGGTTGACCTTTTGGTGCAACAAAAATTGTGGGGCCAACAAACATGTCATTTGAAAGATTATGGGAAAATACCTCTCAAATGATAAACTGCTGAGTAGACCAAGAGTGGGGAATGAGAATGCTCCTCCAGGATAACTAAGTTGAATCATGACTCACTCCAAGAACAATCTCCTCTATCTGTCCATCATGAACTCACGTCCATACCTAGGTGAAAGCTCCTTAGTCTTCTTGTTGAAACCTCCAAAGAGTAACCGTCTCAAGCAAATGTCTCTAATCACAAGAGAACTCCAACCCCACCTACGTCTCCAAGTATCCATGAGACCCTGTAACCAATCAATACATGCCAAACTCCAAATGCAACATAGCACTATCATGAATTAATCAAGCAAATGATCATGTACTCAATACAAAGAGAACCACCAAGATCAATGCCAAAGCTCCAACTGCAAAATCAGGAACCTATCATGATGACATGATCTAGCCATCTCCTCCCAGGAGATCACATGCACCAATGCATACATCCTGGTCTTAAGAGAACATGTAACATGCCAAACTCTAATCTAGAATCAAGAGTATATCATGACATAATAACATACACACTCTAAACCAAGAAACCACATCTCCAATCACATGAAGATAACAATCACCAATGATGCATCCATGTCATTTCCAAAAACTACCACTAAACCGTGATATCGAGCTACACATGGCATCGTGAAAACCATCTCTTCCATGAGGATCATCCAAGTCTACATACACAACTGAAATGTTAGTAACATACCAAATAGAACCAAAATATCCAAGCCTAGAAGATACATACAACTACCAACAAACCATCAAGAACCAATCCTACACCACCAAATCATCATTGTCAAAATCTCCCACTAAAAGTGTATAACAAATGAATGTACCAAGCTATCATGACATCGTGAAAAAATCACATGCTACAAGTCCCATGAACTAACTAATTAGGTACTCTAATAATCCATCCTCTCATCCCAAAGCAACATACCAATGCACAAATGACCACAAACAAGGCTAACTAATGAAATCTACAACAACAATGAATCAAACCTGGTGGATATAGACAATCCACATTCGAGTCATCCCACTACAACTGAATGGGTGATCAATCCATACAACTACATAACTCGTAGATGCAACCGCTGAAACATGCAAACTCATCACATTAGTAACCTATAAAATGAGACATCAAAGAAGATAATCTCGTAGACACCAAGACTCAAACACCAAATCAACCATAGATATGATTTTCCAACCATGTCCACAAATGAGTAACCATAGTCAAGGAACCAAATAAGCATCAAGAAGATAAAAATTAACTCCTAACACCAAACCATATCACCACCAAACAACCACATATATGATCATGTCATGCCAATGCATAAATGTACCTGCATATCCATGACACCATAACCATAGCCAACATTGTACCTACACTCAACTATCACCCATACGAGACTCCAAGTCTCTAGTCGTATCAAACCATGTCCTCAAAATCGAAGACAACCCATGTACCTATCGCCATCAAAGTCAAACTCTAAAAAACACCTATAAAATTGTACCAGGAAGCACTAAATTGATAATCAATTGTACCATCATTAATATCACATAAAAATATGTACTCCCTCAAGGTTTCACCTCTTGACTTGCTTGGATGCTCATGCAATCACACCTTGAATCTCAAGCTCTTACAAGTGATCAAACAAGTACCAAAACTCATTTTGCACCACAAACTGAAAATCTACTTGATCCACTGTGTAGTACACTATACATTCTCTCCAACACCTATTTGAATTGAAAATCTGATTCTGTATGCAAAAATTATGCTCAAAACTGTGTACAAGAAAACATCTATTTTATAGGCTCCCAAAATTGATCAAAATAACAAACTCATGGAACCAAACATGTACCACCACGTAGTTCTTAGAACTAGCTTTCCAATCAGTATAAGAAGTCGAAGATTCAACTCTGTGGATAAAAATTATGCAAGTTTGAAAAAAAGTCCAGTTTGACTATATAATCAACTCCATGTGGACCCCACTCCAAAATTAAATTTGACTTAATTATGCAAACATTAAAAATTTAAGATTTTTAAAACCTGCAAATTTTTTAATATTTAAAATCAAGCCTTAATAAATACGTGGAAATGGGGGGTGATCTAAAACTCTTAGTTTTGAAATGGTGATAAAGATTTTTAAGTTTTAATTTAAATACCCTTAAATGTTATAAAAATGATGGAAAAGGGGTGCGATGGGCCAAAACTATTAATATTGGGAGTATGAAAGTCAGGGCTGTTGTAGGGAAGGGGCAGGGGTAGGTACGGGTCTGCGGACCCCACCCCCCACTATCATATATATATTTTTATTTTAAGATTTTGAATAATTTTTAATAGGCCGAAATTATTTTTTTGATTTTTTAATATTTTATTTTTTGCAAGTTGCAGTCTGATTGTACGGTTAGGGTTGTGACTAATTTTTTTTTGCCTTTTCTTCAACTTTTTCAAAATAGGTTGAATGTTATGTCATTTTTCATGTCTCAAGCCTCCTGCATCTAATGGCAAGGTTCTTTTTGTCTCAAAAGGTCATCTATGAAATTTCCCCTACAAAACTTTCATATGAAAACTCAATTCAAGAAACCCTCTTTGACCCAAAATTTGAAAGCTTCAGATCTACAACAAACACAACAAATCTTGACAACCTAAAAGCCCAAATATGCAAACAAACATCTGCAACATGTGTTTCATAGCTTGTAATGTCTCAAATAAAAAAGTGATATAACCCAACACACAAAAGATGAGTACAATTCTTTTCAATGTCTACTCTTCATTACAGATAAATAGATTACATAAGAAAATTAATGTTAGTGGGGTAAGGCCAATCCCAAGAATTGGGCATGCAAAATAATCCTTAGCTTCTTGTACACACAGATAGAATTCTTGAGTAAATTGAGTCATGTGGAGCGAGGAGATATTTACAATCTAGATGATGTGTACAATTTACTCATAGTCTCATTGGCTTCACACCAACATTGACATAATTTTTTAACTCCTCTCGCACATCTTGTTTTTCCTAAACTTGTTGAGTTGTCCTAAGTTTTGTTCAACTCAAACCCACAAACATAATAGGAGGCACTATTCATGTTGGATACTTTGATGGGTAAAGTTTAAAGGCTATTGAGTGTTCATTTTTTCCATCGACTACTTAGACTAAAAATTGGGAGAAATATGTTCAGTGGGAATTTTGTGAGTCTAAGTTTAGTGGAGCAATGGACAATTGAAAATTGAGAGTTGAGGCAATCCTAGTGTACATATGCCATGTTACACCCCATCTCATAGTTACCAAGTTAATTTTACCTTCATAAGTAAACATGATGATAAATGTTAATTGTGATTTTAATATGTTTGATACATGAATGAAATACTGAAATAGGTATTAAGATGTTATTGCTTTTAAAGGAGTGATTATGTTTATATTGATGAAATGCAATGAAATGAATTTGTATTGCAATTTGAATACTAATACGTTGTCCATACAAATGTTTTATGATGCAAGTGGATTTCATGTGAACGGCTAACTACCTATGCAATATATTAAGTTGGATGTAGGTACAGGTTCATGCCTCCAGAAGGGAGGGGAAGTATCACTCAGGAGAAGGATTGGGTCTGGTAACCTTTGATAACCCTATACTAAGCTTACACACACACACCCTAGTTGGTCTAGTCGAGTTAGTTCATGAAACTGGTAGGTAGCCTTCAGTCTTGTTGTGTATGATTTAAAAGGGGTTACGGTCTTGTCAGTGAACACTTGGTTAAAGTTTTGTGATTCTCTTAATTGAGTTTGAGTTCTTCTTCGTGTATTATGTAAATCAATGACTATATATATGGATATAGAATGTATATGTGTGTGTATGTGTGGAAATGATACTTGTGCATAGTGAATGTATACGTGGATGTCTATACGAAAGTAGGAATACTTTCACGTACCCATGCACGGATACATCATAAAGCATCGCAACACCAATTTGACATGTATCACACACATATATATGTATGTAATGCATTCGTTATATATATTTATCAACCCATGAAAACGTAGTTTTATATATATATATATATATATGAACGTGTGTGTCAATATATATATATATATATCAAAGAATGTTCTTTGTGTGAATATATATACTAATATGCATATATATTATAATGTGAATATTATAATATATATATATTATTATATATAATATTAAAAGTATTTTCATCATAAAATATAAGCGCTCATAGTGCGGACTGAAGAGGCATGTTAAAGCCATATTTAAAATACTTGAAAAAGAGTTTGAACCGCCTCATACATATGAAATATATAAATATTAATATATAGCTAATGTTTTGTTTTATTCATTTGAATAATGAAACGAAGGTAATCAACTTAGTAAGAGCTAGCATCGCGTGAACAAGAGTAGCGTGTCAGAAAGAGAGTAAGGAACGCTTAGGTGGTGAATGCTATGTGATGAGCAAGTAATGCTGAATGTAATATATATGAAATAGTAAAAAGAGTAGTGAATAAAGGATAACACAACATATAGAGATTATTCTTATAATAAATAACATTGCATAAACAATTTAAAATACCGTTTAATGCTAACCAAGGCAGTGCTAGGTAAAACATGCATAAATGATTTGCAAGACATAGTCAAATGTATTGAAGGCAATCTAAAACACATTAACAAGCTTTGACTTGGTTTTTTAACTGAAACACCAAAATAACACGCATGAAGTTTATGTGGTGCCAAATTATGAATAATTGCAATCCTTTAGAAGTCTGTTATGAGAACTCTGTCCAGTGATGGAGGCCAAATATAAATGAGAGAATTAGTCAAATAGAAGCTGGCATAAAGGGAGTCGACCTGTGAGAATAATTACCTTGCATTTCTGAATGATACTCTTGCTATCCTTGATAGAAGTGATCGACTATGCAATTTTGTGAGTCTTAGTTTGTAAATTTGCCACCTTTTCTTTACCTTGCTGAGTCGAACCATTTGAGATGAGCAATGTCAATCCTATGACCATGTTTCTAGCCTTTAGTTGCTGATTTTTGTGTATAAATAGAGGTACTCTTTACCTCAAAAGGATGGATACTTGCACTCTTGATACTATTTTATGAGTTATATTTTTTTGAATTTGAAAAAAGAATTTGTGAGAGGTTTTGTGGGAGACTTATAGAGAGAACTAGTGAGAGGCTAGAAGAGGATTTTGGAGGTTGTTCTTGGTGGAAGTTTGAAGCAAGCTAGAGCCATTAAGCTAGGAGAGAGGAATAATCAATTGGAGCTTTTGTACATGCATGCTAGTTTCTATACCTATGTCTTTTATATCAGAAAGGTTAAATAGATTTGAATACTATGATGGAAAGGAATGGTATGAGTAAGTTGTGATGCTTGGTTATGTTTGAATGTTCTTGGATATTACTTGCTTTGATGGAACCTATCTATTAGGTTAAACCTTTTATATACCCTATATGGGATTTTATATGATGTGTTTCTATTTAGACTTTACGTAGTTAGTCTATGTTAATGAATGATAGCTTCGGTCATAAATGAATGACGATTGCTGTAAGCATCATCGTCATTCATACTTGATCAAAGTTTATCATTTATATTGAAATATTTTTTGGAAAAACATTTAATTGAATTTATGAGCATACATATAAAATTCGAATTATATATATGATGTTATATTCTGCATTTCATTAATCGGAATTTACTTACTCATCTGCCACCTTGTAGAAGGGTATATATGAGCTATACTAAACAATGATAAACAAATTTATCATAAGCTGGGCCCTAAGGGACACGTCCCATGAGTGGACGTGTCTCCACTTGTGGAGACACGTCCTCTCATGAAACATGCCTCTTAGGGGCGGGTCTCCTCTCTTATTTATGGCGGATCCTTCTTTGATATGCAAACATAGAAATCGAATAATGTTATGCAATCAACACATTCAAAATAAGAAATTCAAATCTGGAAATTGAAAATCTGAACATAAAATTTTGAGTAGTATTCTTACACTTAGAATTTTCATAAGTCCCTTAGTCTCCCAATTTGATTAAAGATTTGTTTACATTTACATGGTATTAGAGCCAAGTTGTGTGAATCCAAAACAAATCTAAAATGAGTTTTCTCTAGAAAATTCGTATTTTCTAAAATCGAATTCACATCACATTCTTCATAATGTCAAGTGTGATCAGATTTGAAGATCGCCTAGTAGGAGCAGACAACTTCACATCATGGAAATTTAGAATCATGATGATCCTTAGAGAGAATAAACTAGACTCACTTGTGAAAGAAAATAAAAAGGAACCAGAGGCTGAACCTGAGAAAACTCAATGGGTTGAAAACAATGAAAAGGCCATGAAAATTCTAGTAGATGCAGTTAGGGATTATATAGTGCCTATCTTAGCAAAACATGAAACTGCATACCATATGTACAAATCTCTTGAGAGTACCTATGAGATTAAAAACACCTGTAGGACTCTTGCATTAAAAAGGAAAATCAACAATGCACAAATAAACAAAGGAGAGTCCATTAATGCATACTTCATGAGGATTATTGAACTAAGGGATCAATTATCCACAATTGGATGTCAAATTGATAGCAAAGAGTTAACTCTAATTGCACTAGGAGGCCTACCAAACTCATGGGAGTCATTTGTTCAAGGAGTAAGTGCGAGATCTAAACTCCCTAAGTTTGACAGGCTAAGAACTGACTGCCTTCAAGAAGAAACAAGACTTTCCACAAAAGAGAATAAACATAAACACATAGATGAAGACATTCATGTTCTCCACACAACATCTAATAAGAGGAGTAAGAAAAACTCCTACAAGAGAGGATCTTTTAAAAGAAAGAGAAGTTCCAATGGGAAGGAATCTTATAAGAAAAAGAAAGAGAAGTTCCAATGGAAAGGAATCTTATAAGAAGAAAGATATGTCTCAAGTACAATGCTTTAGATGTGATCAGTATGGCCACTATGCAATGAAATGCCCTGATAGAACTAAACAACAAGCATCCTTTGCCAAAGTAGGAAAGTCAAACCCAGATCATGAATCTGAGAACTTTGTGTTCTATACAACCCTTTCTAGTCAAGTATCTGACAACACTCAAAATTGGGTAATTGATGATGGTTCCTCCAGACACATCACAGGGTTCAGAGAACACTTGGACTCTATGACTGAAAAGTCTGATGAAGAAGTAACCATCGGGGATGATTCTACATACCCTGTAAAAGGGGTTGGAACGTGTTCCATCAAGTTGAAATCTGAGGTTTCTCTGCAACTCACTGGAGTCTTATTTGTACCTAGAATAAAGAGAAATCTTATATCCATCTCTGCCCTTGAAGACAATGGTTTCAGAGTTACATTTATGGATGGGAAAGTTCTAGTATGGCCTAAGGACTCATCTATCAAGAAAGCTCTAACCATAGGCATAAGTCAAGGGTACCTTTACAAACTATACACTAAGGTTAAAACAAGCCCTTACCCTTGACATTGTTGATACAAATGAAATTTGGCATAGAAGATTATGACACCATTTCCGTGCCCTACCTTCTATGGAAAAACTTGTTACATGCTTACCCAAGCTAAAACCATCTCATGAGGGAACTTGTAACGGTTGTGCCCCAGGAAAGAATACAAAGGTATCCTTTCAGAATAGCTTGAGTAAAACCTTTAATGTGTTAGAACTGGTTCACTCTGATTTATGTGGACCCATGTATGTACCTTCTAAAGCAGGATTTCTATACTATGTCATATTTGTAGATGACTTCTCTAGGAAAACCTGGATCTATTTCCTTAAGTGTAAAGAGTCAATAGAAATCCTTAAGAGGTTCAAAGAGTTCAAAGCCCTTACTGAAAACTTCTCTAGAAAGAAAATAAAAACTTTAAGGACAGACAATGGGAAAGAATACACCTCTAAGATTTTTAAGGAATTCTGAATGAGTGCTGGAATTAAGAGGGAGTTCACAGTTGCATACAACCCTCAACAAAATGGGGTTGCTGAAAGAAAAAATAGAACCATTGTAGAAGCTGCTAAGGCAATGCTGCTTGACCAAAACATTGAAACTTCTTTCTGGGCAGAAGCCTCTAGGACTGCTGTCTATATCCAAAATAGATGTCCTCATTCTCATCTTGATAACAAAACTCCTGAAGAAGCCTTTACCGGCATAAAACCTGACATTAGTCATTTTAGGTTTTTTGGCTGTCCTGTCTTTATACATGTGCCCAAAGAGAAGAGATTCAAATTAGAACCTTCTGGAAAGAAGGGAGTATTTGTGGGTTATAGTGAAACCTCCAAAGCCTACAGGATATTCATACCCGAGCATAAACAAATTGAATTGAGCAGAGATGTCATCTTTGAAGAAGACATTGCATTCAAGAGGGCAAGAAGTTCTAGTGAGACATAAACCTATTCCCCTAGAGTACTTGAAATGGAACTTGCTCCTGAGATTCAGAGGGAGCATCCTGATGAAATGCCACATGAACTTCCTTCTACTTCAAATGATAGATCTAAGCATATGAGATCCCCTATCATTATGTAAGAGATATGGTGGAAAGGAAAGTGATTCAGTTGGAGTATATTAGTACAAATGATCAAACTGCAGACATTCTCACCAAGCCTCTCTCTCGAATCAAGGTAGAGCACTTCAGGAAGAAACTTGGTATGGTTGAAATGTAATTTGTTATTTATGTTTGAAATACAAATTGTTTATAAATTGTACTAATATATAAAGATGTTTAATGTGTAAACTCTTTTGTCATGTGTGTGACTCCATGACTTTATGGGCCTACTCCCCCTGTGTACATTATTAAAGGTGACGATCTTTCTAATAATGAGCACTTGTATTTGACATTGTAAAGTGACGACTCTACAATGATAAACTATCATGATAGATATCATGTGACTTGATATCTGTGGACATGTCATGATAGTATCTCTTGGACACTTTGATTGATATCATGGGACTTGATATCATTTGTAGATCATTGTGATCCTTAAGAGATAATCATGGTGGATATTTATATCCGTGGATATGCCATGAATTATGGTAGACATCATGTGACTTGATGTCAGTGCACATACCATAATAAAGATATGTTATGAAGAATGTCATGTGACTTGACAATATTGAGAAATCATACCATGTCTTAGATATCACGTGTTAAGGTGATATCTCTACTTATTTGATTTGAAATATCTTCCCTAGCTAAGAGGGAGTGTTAATGAATGATAGCTTTGGTCATATATGAATGACGATTGCTGTAAGCATCATCGTCATTCATACTTGATCAAAGTTTATCATTTATATTGAAATATTTCTGGAAAAACATTTAATCGAATTTATGAGCATACATATAAAATTCGAATTATATATATGATGTTATATTCTGCATTTCATTAATCAGAATTTACTTACTCATCCGCCACCTTGTAGAAGGGTATATATGAGTTATACTAAACAATGATAAACGAATTTATCATAAGCCGCGCCCTAAGGGACACGTCCCATGAGTGGACGTGTCTCCACTTGTGGAGACACGTCCTCTCATGAGACGTGCCTCTTAGGGGCGGGTCCCCTCTCTTATTTATGGCAGATCCTTCTTTGATATGCAAACATAGAAATCAAATAATGTTCTGTAATCAACACATTCAAAATAAGAAATTCAAATCTGGAAATTGAAAATCTGAACATAGAAGTTTGAGTAGTATTCTTACACTTAGAATTTTCATAAGTCCCTTATTCTCCCAATTTGATTAAAGATTTGTTTACATTTACAGTCTATACTATACGTATGTAGAGTAAAATGTGAAACGTGGAACATAACAATGTCTTGAAATAACTTGACTTTGTTAGCTTATAATGCTAGGTAAACCTTTATGAATAGCGAGGTTAGCAATACCATGGTAATAATGGAATGGTAGGTATATCGTCATTGATAGTAAGTGACATCATGCAAACCATTTGATAAATCTATACTTGTATGATCACTTGATCATTACTTTGATTGAAACCCTAGGTTGAGACTAACCTACTTGGTTGGGTAGTTTATTTGATCTTTGTTTGAAGCACATAGGTTGAGATTAACCTACATGATTAGATTGATCATTGATTGTTAATATTATCCTGGTATTAGGGTAAACTAAGGATGAGATTAACCTATGTGATTAAGCTTATCACTTGAATTTGGGAATTACTATTTGATTGGAGCCATAGGTGGGATTACCCTACCAAGTCGATTGTCTTATACTCTTGACATGAATCTACTTTTTGAATAGCCTTTTATTGATGAGGTTACACTCTTGAATAAGAGTCCTTTATTGTTCAAACTATATTTCTGAATGAGTCATTTATTGATATGATTATTCTTTTGATTGAGGCCATTTACTGTTGAGGTCATACCTTTGAACTAAGGTAATTTATTGACAAGAATATACTTTTGATGAGATTCACTTATTGTTGTGATATATTCCTGAATGGAGTCATTTATTGATGAGTATTTATTCTATGATAAGATGAAGCTTATGTAGCTATACTTTAGATTCTGAAGCTATTTGTTACAAAGATATTTGTAAGTTAGAGCTAGGAAGAGTTTGTAGGTTATTCTTGAGGTTAAGATAACCCAATGAAGGGGGTAGCTTATGCATATAAATTACCTAGTAGAAATGTCAGGGTATATAAAAGTAAGAGAATAGGTTATTCTTGGGGCTAGTACAACCCAATGAGGGGATAGCCTATGCAAATAATATAATGGTCATTACAAATTGAGCTAGAATAGTGGGTGAGCATGTGATGTCCATTTCGAAATAGGGGTGAAAAATACTTTGGCCGAAGTGGTGTAACTCGTCATTGGTTACACTGTCAGTTCATTGTGTTACTTTTTAACATGCTAGTACGAGATTGCCATACACGTAGGTTGTAGCCAATGTATGATAAAGTTCTAGTTATGTAGGACACAACACTAGCTTGGAATTGGCAGGTATTTTGAGGTTTCTGGACCAAACTCTTTGTCGAAGGGTAGGGCCATCTTACCATATGTGGTAGATGTGCGGGGGACTGCAGTAAGTCCATGGATGGTGGAAAAACGTTTGAATGATGCTTCTCCTCTTTAGTTGGCGAGCCAAGATTTGATGAGGGATTTCCCAGACCATTGTATTTCTAGTGCCAATGGAGCTCAGATGAGCTATGTATGTATCTCGTTTCTATTTCTATGGAAGATAGAAAATGTAAAATGTATCTTGCATATGAAATGGTTACTTTGGAAAGACTGTTACATTTCATTGAATGAAATGAGAAAGTGAAAATATTGTTATATCAAATGTGTAATTTATCTTATGTTGAAAATAAAATCTTATCACTATGTGATTGGCATCTTAGTTTATTTACTTGAGGTTAAATCTTAGAAAATTCTTGAGTAGAACAATGGGCATGTTACATGCCATAAAGAGGAATATTTATCACTTAGGTAAAATGAATATCAGTCACATAAGGTTAACTAACATAATCACATTAGGAAAATGAAAACAATCGCATCAGGTGAACCAATCATGTAATGAAACTTATTGATATAAGCCCTGCTATTGAAGTAATTAGGTCATTATCTGATAATTATTTAATCATCAATTAATTATTAGAGGCTTTTCTACTTTAGTTCACTTAAGCTAAACTTAGGAGTTGCTTTTTATTCTTTAGTTTGACTCTTTTATTAGTTTGGACTAAAGTTAGGACAAGTTGTCTCATTGCATGAGATTATAACACTTGTCACTATCTTGTCAATCTACATGTAGGGTTTGCTTGTGCAAGCTTTATGCAATGCTTTTATAAAGCTTGCACATTCCTTTGTAATATTTATCCAGGTTATTTGCATCAATACAATTATCAGGGTATTGAGCACAATCTCATTTTTGATCCTCTCTATTGTGATAGGTAATTGCTTGTAGGTGTTTCATGGGAGTTGTGGATTGAATTAGTCAATTCTAACATGGTATCAGAGCCCCGACTTGTAGCTCCCTATTCAATTTCTAAAGAGATTTGGCCTTGATCGTTTTTCTAGTGTGCCCTGGAGCAAAATGGTAAAAAACCTACAAATCACTCGTCGTTTCATCAATTTCTGAGCAGTTGCAATTTTTTTTTTTTACACAAGGCTCTTTGTATGGATCGTACAACCCCTCTGCCTCAAAATTTGTGCACAAGTTATTAAATTTTTGTTTTTATCTGGTTTTATTGCTTTTTTATTTTTTCCAAAAATTCAAAAAGAAATCTAAATGCTTTCATTGTTTGTTTTTGAAAAAATAAAAACAAAAATAAAATAAAAAAGTGCAAGTACAGACCTGCGCGAGTCAAATCCCTACTTAGGTCGTACCTGCAAGTGTTAGCGGTCACATTGGGACTGCCAACGACACTCTCTAGCCGCTCAACGACCTTTATTACTCATCGACGACGTTAG
Organism: Sequoia sempervirens; assembly: GCA_007258455.2. Lineage (NCBI taxonomy): Eukaryota > Viridiplantae > Streptophyta > Pinopsida > Cupressales > Cupressaceae > Sequoia > Sequoia sempervirens. The sequence continues at coordinate 32,712,522 of VDFB02256132.1, read as the reverse complement.
TATGCAAGGGAATCTTTATAATTCCGTCCTAAAACTGAAGGAAAACCAGGTGGCTCAATGCAAAAACTAGTCGACCAAAAACTTAGTGACAAGAAATTTTGAGCCCACCACCATCAAATCGGTGGACAAAATCTTTTAGATTCCTTTGGAATTTTCCGGCAAACATGCACAACTGGCAATTTTTTCCGGCACGGGGGGCCAATTTTTCCTTTGACGACTACTAGGCCATCAAATTGAACTCAATGAAGTGTTGACATCAGCATGACATCACCGATTGTCCGACCCCTCCTAGCCCCCCTCCTAACCCCAGATTCCCCTAAAGGAGCAATTTTTTTCTTTTTGGCATAACTTGGGCATACATAGTCGAAATCGGGCAAACGAGATAAAGCTAGAAAGCTGGTTCCAAGCACTATCCAATAGTGCTATTTATTTTTCAAAATTTTCATTTTAGTTGCATTTGTTGTTGTTTGAAGTTAGATCTCCATTTATGGCTCCCGAGCTCATAACTTTTTGCCACGATCTTCGATTTTCGTGATTCTTGTTGCATTGGAAAGATATTGAGGAATTTTACATTTCCATTCATGTACTTTTTTTCTATATCTATTCCAGGTTGATTGTTATTTCAATTTTAGCCCGATGGGTGTTCTAGAGATTACTTGGACATTTTGACAGTTGGGAGGGTGCAATTTGGATCTTTGCACTTCATTTCAATTATACATCTTTTATTCATCTATTGTTGCTTCATAGATTCCAGGGTTGTGCCAGTTTGTGAGTTTTCCAGTGTTCCTTGGCATGGGTCTGTTGTTGCTTTATCATGATTCCACCTTGAGTCAATCAGTGACTCACATGGTTTCAGTAGTAAACAAAATTATCTTTCCTTGCTTGTCGGATTCAGGATTCCAATGTTCTTATAGTGCTTCTTTGCAACAGGTTATCTCATTGTAGGGGGGTTTTGTTCTACTAGGTTTTCTCCTCTACCCCATTCATTGCATATGTACATGGGTACCTCATTAGGCCTTGTAGTCGGGACCCATTCTGCATTCATTTAGCTTCCTTTATTAGTTGTTTAGTTTCTCCCTAAGTTGATCTTAAGGGAAGGGGAAGGGGAAGGGGGGAAGAGGCGCCAAAGGGGGGCAAGAGTAAATAAGTCATTATCTGATAATTAATTAATCATTAGAGGCTTTTTTACTTTAGTTCACTTAAGCTAAACTTAGGAGTTGCTTTTTAATCTTTAGTTTGACTCTTTTATTAGTTTGGACTAAAGTTAGGAAAAGTTGTTTCATTGCATGAGATTAGAACACTTGCCACTATCTTGTCAATCTGCATGTAGGGTTTGCTTGTGCAATGCTTTTATAAAGCTTGCACATTCATTTGTAATAATTATCTAGGTTATTTGCATCAATACAATTCTCAGGTTATTGAGCACAATCTCGCTTTTGATCTTCTCTATTGTGATAGGCAATTGCTTGCAGATGTTTCATGGGAGCTGTGGATTGAATCAGTCAATTCTAACACCTACAACTACAAAAAATAGAGCAGCCAACAAAGTGGGACATGATGTGCATGCTGCACATGTTGTGATGTCTTTACGTTTAATTTAATTACAATCATCCCCTAAACAACCAAGAATTCAGAAGTTTAAGTCTACATTGAATTATGGATTCATCTTTTTGCATATGCTTATTATATTTCAATATTTGTTGCATTGATGGTAGGTTAAGTGATTGCTTTGGGACTTTGTTTAATATCATTCTCTACTCATTTCAAATTATACCTGATTTCAGAATGTAAAGACTTTGTCCCAATGTAATTGCTAAATACCAAAAGATGTACAATGAATAACACAAAAAAAAGTGTTTTATCTTCCTCTTTACACCTCAGGCACTTGTTTGGAGGATATAGAGCCATTTAGTTAATAGACAATAATTTGATTATAGAGGTCATATTTGCTGGTAAAAGACATAATGTCCTCTCGCTTCCTCTACAAACATTTAGCATATCGATTCTCTCTTCTATTACATACAAAAAAAGATTAATATAGTTATGCCATTCAAGTCTCACCTCGATTGATTATCGCAAATGTTTGCTATAATTTCAGCTATCGACTGATGAAGAAAGAAACACTAAACTCATCCCAATTCACAAATTCAGACTACACAAGACTCCATTTCAACGATAAACTCAAAATTGACAAATACTTGTGTCGATTTGAAAATCGATTACAATTGCACGATATTTACTTCCAATTTGAAAACAATTCAAATTACTTTATTTATTCCAGATTACATAAAAATCACAATTACCAAAACTTTAGGCAACTCCATTCAATCTCAACATTCCTCTTGTACTCGACTCAATTTCTCTTGGACTTGCAGCCTCTGCCACCTCTTTGATTCGATCCCCTCTTTTCTGTGATACAAAGCTTCTACAAAACAACTCTCTTCACTCCCATGTCACCCCTCTCTCTGTCAATCACATTAACTTTCAATTAATGCTTCAATTGTCTGATTCCCAGCCGCCTCCATTCATATTCTCTTCGCAGCCCTTCACACACCAACGATACCATTGCATTTTAATTTCCCCACCGTCCACTTCTGCACTAGCTTTGATATTGTAGTTGCTTCTTTTTTTTTAAACACCATCGCTCCTTCCCTTCGTTCTTTCCTACGCAATTTGTGCTTCAACTGATATGGCATTGCATTTTCCCAACGTTAGATTGTATAAACAACTCTTTTATTTCAACTTCCTTCCTACCGTAATCGATCCCATTTAATGGTGTGGTATGATTGCTCACTTGCAAATTCAAACTGAAACAATAATCAATTCCTCTTACACTCCACGCACCCATCTCGCATTGTTATGACCTACGTTAGTTCTTTGGCTTGATGTTTGACTCCTCCTTGCGTGCCATTTAAACCATACACTCTTCACGAGTGTGGCGTGGGTTTGCTTTATCCTCCCATCACATCGCTCTTATTCCCTTTCGGTCTCTTATCTTTATTCAGCATGCATAGATCGGTTTATGCATGAACGTTCTCCATTTGATGCCTTCCTCCATGCGGGCTTCCTTCTCCCTTGATCACCGGTTTACAAATAACAAATTCAGATTACATGCACTATTCTCCATTCATACGCGTCTCCCTTGAGTAGTAATCTGCCTTTATTCTTTTTGTTCTGTCCTATATGCAAAGGCTTAGCATCGCTACAAACTTTAAGCCATCTCATAGTGTGGGCAGAGGAGGTTCTGCATATTCGTTCTTCCCTCCACAGCCTCCTTGTCTTTGGCCGCTTCCCCCCCTTACCGCCTTCTTCCCCCAAACGGTAACCTTTTTTAAAACTCTTTTATTTTGTTGCCCGTGTCTATTTGACGTCTGTCTATTTCTCTTCTCCCTTCCTTTAATTTTGTGTTTTTTTTTAATTTAATTAGAGGTTGGCTACTCATTGCTTGGCGACTCTTCATATTTATGCCAACTCCTCTCATTTTCTTTGTTTGAAAAATGAAAATATAAAATATTATTATTTTTTGCAACTAACTGATAAAATGGGCAACTTGAAGAATGGTGCTTGCAGATTGGAACTTTGAATAAAACATCTTTTCATTTCTTCACCAACGACCACCAAAAACCAAATGGAATTGCCTTAGAGAAAGAAAACCAAAAGCAAAACAACAAAACCAACCAATTATTTTTTTGGTTGATGTCGATTGCACGTGGACCTAGATGCTCCTGCATCGGACACGTCGGGTAAGAGATTTGTGAGCATGGGCTCATAAAGGTGGATTCAGGTGATAGGATCACCCTTCAAGACTATGACAATCTCCAGCGAACTCCACCGCTGATAGCTCGACCTCCTTCGCCAAATACACTTCCTCTTCTTTCCATGCCCTCCCTTGGCATGTCTCCACAACAACTCTGCCCTTGCAACCTCAATGCTGCAATCATACCTCGATCTCACAAAGATTTTACTTCGTCTGCTGTAATCTGCCACTTCCCTTTCGTCTACGCTTTCCGCTCTCAACCATTCAGGACTCCGCACACTTGCAATGATACTTTCAAGCTTCTCACTCGCGCTTCTAACTTTTGAGCTTTACTCGCGCTTCTTCAATCCATAGGTTCCATCACAAGTTGCCTCACGTTTAGCGATCTGCTTGTGCCCCCAAACCTCTTTTCGTTTCCCTCTCTACCTATAGGTCCTGGTGGATCCTCTCCATGCTCAAGATTACCCACTCTGATACCACTTGATGAAGAAAAAAACACTAAACTCATCCCAATTCACAAATTCAGACTACACAAGACTGTTTTAACGATAAACTCAAAATCGCCAAATACTTGTGTCGATTTGAAAATCGATTACAATTGCACAATATTTCACTCCAATTTGAAAACAATTCAAATTACTTTATTTATTACAGATTACATAAAAATTACAATTACCAAAACTTTAGACAACTCCATTCAATCTCAGCATTCCTCTTCCTTCTGCTCGACTCAATTTCTCTTGGACTTGCAGCCTCTGCCACTTCTTTGATTCGATCCCCACTTCTCTATAATACAAAGCTTCTACAGAACAACTCTCTTCACTCTCATGTCGCCCCTCTCTATGAATCTGCATTAACTTTCAATTGTCTGATTCCCAACCACCTCCATTCCTATTCTCTTCGCAGCCCTTCACACACTAGCGATACCATTGCATTTTAATTCCCCACCGTCCACCTCTGCACTAGCTTTGCTATTGCAGCTGCTTCTTTTTTTTTTCAAACACCATTGCTCCTTCTCTTCGTTCTTCCCTACACAACCTACGCTTCAACTGATATGGCATTGCATTTGCCCAACGTTGGATTGCATAAACAACTCTTTTATTTCAACTTCCTTCCCACCTTAATCAATCCCATTTAATGGCGTGGTATGATTGCTCACTTGCAAATTCAAACTAAAACAATAATCAACTCCTCTTACCCTTCACACACCCATCTTGCATTGTTATGACCTATGATAGTTCTCTGGCTTGATGTTTGACTCCTCCCTGCGTGCCATTTAAACCACACTCTTCCTGAATGTGGCACCGGTTTGCTTTATCCTCCCATCGCATCTCTCTTATTCCCTTTCGATCTCTTATCTTTATTCAGCATGAATAGATCGGTTTTATGCATGAACGTTCTCCATTTGATGCCTTCCTCCACACAGGCTTCCTTCTCCGTTGATCACTGGTTTACAAATAGCAAATTCAGATTACATAAACTATTCTCCATTCATACGCAGCTCCCTTGAGTAGTAATCCGCATTTATTCTTTACTATTCTCCATTCATATGCATCTCCCTTGAGTAGTAATCCACTTTTATTCTTTTTGTTCTGTCCTATATGCAAAGGCTTAGCATCGCTACAAACTTTTAGCCATCTCATAGTGTTGGCAAAGGAGGTTCTACATATTCGTTCTTCCCTCCATGGCCTCCCTGTCTTCTTTGGCCACTTCCCCTCTTACTGCCTTCTTCCCTCAAACAGTAACCCTTTTTAAAACTCTTTTATTTTGCTGCCTGTGTCTATTCATTTCCCAACACCTGTCTATTTCTCTTCTCCCTTACTTTAATTTTGTGTTTTTCTTTTTAATTTAATCAGAGATTGGTGACTCATTGCTTGGCGACTCTTCATATTTATGTCAACTCCTCTCATTTTCTTTGTTTGAAAAATGAAAATATAAAATATTATTTCTTTTTGTAACTAACTGATAAAATGGGCAACTTGAAGAATGGTGCTTGCAGATTGGAACTTCGAATAAAACGTAATTTCATTTCTTCACCACCAACCACCAAAAACCAAATGGAACTGCCTCAAAGAAAGAAAACCAAAAGCAAAACAAGAAAACCAAACTGATTTTTTTTTTGGTTGATGCCGCACGTGGATCTGGATGCTCCTACATCATTGATTTTTTCTTAACCAACTAGGGGAGACATACCAGTAGCCCCCAGGGCTAACTTCGTGCATTCGTGCAAAATAGGTCCGATTTCAATTTTTTTTTTTTGGGCTTTTTCGTAAGTGAGTTATGACCTTAAAAAGAAAAAAATGGCTTCTAGGTATTTAAAACGCACCTTGTGGAACCCGTAAAGCGAAAGGTACTCAAAAAGGGTGTTTTTAAACCTCCGTCCCTACATCTTTACCACTTCGCCACTACCTGTTCATTAGACAACCAATAAAAACTTACAAAAATTCAAGTTGTTTTCAATAGTTTTCAATGGGTTTTATTGTTTTGGTCAACTACACATTCAGTAGTGAACATATACTGGTGTAATTTCCAATTTTTTATTGGCATAATTAAAACATTGTAATGACTAAAATGTAAACGGTTATTGGGGGATCAGGTGAACAAGGAGTAAACAGCAATTGGATCATGGGTGGCAATTAGGTCTTTTCCCCTACTGACTTATCAGTCTAGTGTATGTCTGCCTTAGTGATAAAGCTGAGCATAATCACAATGAAGGTTCAAATCACCATGGGAGCCACTACACATAAGCTAGCATAGCGCATGATAATGTGGGTCTCAAAAGCGTGCAGATATAATATAAAAACTCACACTTCCCAAAGTCTTCGGAAACCATAATACTGCTGCTGTAAAATGTAGATTGCGAAGCTTTAGTTTTTTTGGTGTGTATTTCAACAAATGTTTGACAAAATGCCAAATAGTGAAAAATGCAAGAAACAGATTTCACACTGATTTCAAATGTAAGACAAACATTGCAGCATATTCCCACTATAAATCAACTGAAATCTACTCATTAATGCTGGTACAAGATTTATAAATCCATGTTTACAAGTACAGCTCATAAAAATAATTGCAATGATATGGGATTTGGCTCTGTATGCTGATAATTGCTGCTATAAGTTGCTATTATTAATCCTATTAAAAGAATCTGAACTGTACCTTCAATTGGACTCCTGCCGTAGCTGATAATAATACTGAATTCTCCAAATTTGGGCAGCAAGCACCCTTGAAGTCATGTATCAACCCAACCTAGGGCTGCGACTGGTATGTGGGATCCAAAATCCCTCCAAATTTTCAAACGCCTCCTAAAGATGCAGTGCTTCCCCTAATCTCCTAACAATAATCACCAAACATGGGCAGCTTAGTGTTTGGGCCCACAAGAAGCCCAAAAATGTCCCCTTATATCTCCCTAAAAATGCCATGGTTCACAATAATACTCCAATATATATGGTGCGGCTATGTCTTGGGGTCTAGAAAAAGACTTAAAGATGCTACAATTCCTCCCTAGTGTGTGTCACCAATCCTTCTAACTATACAGCCTGCATTTCATGTATGGCCAGCAAATAAATATTTATATATTCTATGTGAAAGCTAGGTGGCCAGCATGATTCAAACCCTGGGTAGATAATGGAAGTAGCATACAAATCCTTCACCCATATTCTCGATAATATTTGCAAGAAAATGATTTATCTCGATAAGTCTTCAATCTTCAACTTGCAATGGTCTCTATTGGAAATCAAAGAAGCAAACCAAAAAATGACCACAAATTAATGATATTTCAATGCTTAAACACAAATCTTCAAATCTCCAACCGTTCAACACACCTGTGAATCCTAAATGAATCCACTCTCAAATTGGCTAGGAGGGTTTCTGTCCTCGAGACCAATCTTTGCCATAGGGTTTTTCCTAGGGCAGAAAGATTAAGAGTTGCTCAATTTCCAAAGCTAGGGTTTTAGAACAAAATGCTAAAAGTAAAATTATCTCCTCAAACTCTCCTTTTTATGCCTGCTTTCAATATTTGAAATATTATATTTTTCCCTCTCAAATTGACTTTTAATATTTCTTTTTAATTTGACTTAACATTTGGACACCCAAAAAGTCACTTTTTTAATAAATTGTCAAACTTTAATAAAATAATTAATCAAATATATGCTGCTTGTAAAATGAGTGACTTTATACAACTTCATTTAATTAATTATCCCCTCGCCACATCCCAATTAGCCTATGGGAACTACAATAGGCTAAGGGTCTCCACCAATTGATCATGCCTGCAAAGGCGACATTACACAAAAATCCTCACTGCTCAAACAAAAAAAATGCCATAGCCTTATCCAGCATAATCACATCGCCAATCATATGGTACCTAAGACCAATATTATCACATTACAAAAAAATAGTCTGCCTACTAAAACCTTCAATATGGAAGGTTTTACTGCAGCTTCAATATACTAAAGCAAACTTGATGCTTGAGACATTAAATAGTAGCAAACTATGATATAACCACATAAATGAGTAGGGACAAAATTTTGAAAGCATAAAACATTAAAAATTAAACCTCAAAAGCAACAAGAATAATGCTATTCGAATTTCACAGAGAAAGGATCCGTGAAGTCTCATGAAATGCCCCACAATCTCTTGTAACATAATTTACACTTTACGTGGCATCCATAATTTTTTTGGTCAACAATCACCTGCTGAATAATGTAGTTAGCTCACAATAAAATAGCTGTGTATTAGAAATATCATAAAATATTATGTTGGACTGCAATTGCAAACAGGATGACATGATAGAGCAGTATAGATTGTTTACTTCATAATCAGGTTTTGTAATGCTCTCTCATCTAAAAAATTAATATCATAAAATTTTGTTAAACTACCATAAGTCAAAAAAGAAATGCTAGCAACTTGATATCTTTGAGGAAGACTTGCATTCGCTCAAAAATATGTAGCGTATCTGCATACAAAAAAGGCACAAACTACAAAAAGGAATAACAGTTGGGGGCATCTGCACACCCAAAAGTAAAGGATTGCGTCTGCAAATCCAGAAAAGAATGGAAGAAATGATTCTCAAAATGGAGACTAGAACCCAAATTTATTAAAAAACAAATACCCTAAACCATTGTGGTATTTTACCAATGGTATTGCGATATGAGTAGTACTACCTACCATTAATAACTAGATTATTCCAAGAGATGGCTTGTGAAGCAAGCTGCCAGCTAGGAAAAATACTATAAAAATGAGCTTTATAGAAAAATAGCTCATTACATCCATCTTAAAATATGATGTCCGATATACAAAAAGATTGGTATAAGTTTCACAAAGCTTGAACTCCAGATCACACATAATTTTAAAAAAAATAGAACATTGCACAAGCAGTTGATGAAAGCACCTTCACTTTAAAGCAGATTGGAAAATGCCACATTGGTAAGATGATCAAAACTGTAAAAGTCACACCCCCTTTAAGCCGAACATGTACTTCTGATTTTTACAGGAAATCAAGGGTTGAAAAAGTTTGAACCATCCAAGCTTATAGCCACCAATACACCAATACCAGTGATTAAAGCAAGCCAAAATAGTACAGAGCCTGCAAACATAAAATATCAAAGTTATTTAAGCAATAGACAATCAATCAGAAAAAGTTGTAGAGTAATTCCCAATTAACAGTAATGACTGCTTGCATATATACACTATTTCATCATGAAGTGTAACTCCTGAAATTCCATTCACAATTCAAATATTCAGGAACAGGCAAATAGATTGAGATCTCACAGGCAATGTAAAAAGTAATATATGATGAAATCAGATATCCTTAGACACCAAAGATTAGAAGCAAAGACATTATCATCATTAAGCAACAGCCAGTATTGATAATGTAGTAGTACAGGTTGACTCCACATTAACAATCTTGGCAGAGGCTACAAAGCCTCATATTTTCTTGCCCCATCGTGAGAGTCATTCTTTTCTGCTTAGATTATTTATGGCTGCTTGGATGGTAGACACTGAGCAATTGAGTGCCCTTATTTTCTCAGTAGTCAAGCATCAAGCAAAGCATTACAGTTTTTTTTTTTTGCTGCAAGGTCTCATACTATCTAGATCTCCTTGTGGAGATTCTTTCTATAATAATTAATATATTATGGTCATTAAAGTGTACAAATATTTGTTTGTGTTATTATTTCTGCCACAATCCAAATTTTAGTTTCAGATAATCTCTTTGACAGTGGCTCTTGAGAATGAAGCATCCAACATCTTGACAGTGGTATACAATCTGGTTGCCAAAGATGTTGGTCAATAGAAGCGATATCATGACCCACTACAGCATTTTTGTTATGTTAAGTTCCATTCCATTACAATAGTCATGAAGTTAACTTATTGCTTCCTAAGTTACAAATGAAATGTAGCAAACATAAATTAGAGAATCAAGTGGCTAACAATCCAGGTTCCTAAGACACGGGTCATTAGAAGGGATTTCATGACCCATTACAGCATTTCTGTTATGTTGAGTTTTATTCCATCACTATAGTCAAGAAGTTATGTTATTGCTTCCTAAGTTACAAATGAAATGTAGCAAAACACAAATTAGGGAACCAAGTGGTTAAGGAAGCTATTCAATGATTTCCTTCTTAGATAAGTTCTATTACAAAAATACCGAACATGTTTCTGGATATCCATATAAGCCCAATGCGATTATTAGGTTTCTCGAATTTCAAAGTTTTTACAGTGATAAGAATTCCAATCAGCATGAGAATGAAGAAAAAACCAAACTACACAAAATTCCAAAATTTAATTACTGAGATGAAATAAAGAAAGAAAAGGCAGCATCAAGAGGACGATAATTCTAAGATGCATCTCCTGCTTGAATTTCAAAGCTTTTGAAGTGAAGAAAATTTCAATCTTGAGAAAGGGGAAAAAAATCAAGCTTCATGAATTCACAAATTCCAATCTTAAGAAGAGGGGAAAAAACTGACATTCCAAAATTCCAAAATTTCTTATTAGCTGAAGCCTGAGATGAAAATTTAAAAATGCATGACATCATCAAGAGGACAGCAATTCAAAAATGCACTTCTTAATAAATCAATTTTCCGAGTATGGAAGTTATCAAGAGTGTTGCTTTATTTTTTATTTTTAAATTATAGCACTTAAATTCTTAATTTAACAGAAATTTTGAGGCCTAAATTTTGATATGTGATCACAAAGAGAGGGTATGCCCTTTTTGAAAAATGTTTTCATGGTCATGGTTCTGTTCTGCACTTTCTGCTGTTTTTTACTAGCTAGTTTAAACTATCATTTATGTTTTACCATTTTAGTAACATCTTTTGGAACAGGCATTTTCATTAGCCAGACGGGTTTCCCTTAAAAGACATCTAGGTCTCTCAAGAAAATTAGAAATCTATATATTAATTACTTCAGATAACTGCTAATTTGCTAGATATGCTAGATCTGATACAGTATAATGTTTTTTTTGTTTGTTTCCAGGGTTTCTGTTAATTCAATTTTTAAATCTTTTTCACATATTTAGATTCATCAGAGTTCCATTTTAACTTTTGACAAATCCTAAAGTATAGGCTTTAGCTTTAGGTCTTTGAAAAACATCGTAGCACACAATTGTGCTCATTTATGTGTTAGTATTTTGTTAGTGTGTGGGTAGTTATGTTCTTTTATCAAGGTTCAACTGTGTAGTATTTAAGTCAAACTCATTGAATTATTTTATATTTCATAACTAAAACTACACACTCGAATCTTAATAAAATGACATAATCTGATACACTGAAAAAAACCACCTACTTGTGGGTAGTTGTCAAGAGTCACTTGTTAGTAGTTATCAATGATTGTGGTTTACTTGTCAACCACTAGGTTCTTTAAATAGGCTTCTCATAGTCAGGGAAAGTAGTGTGATCTTTGGCTGATTATCCCTACTTTACTTTTGTATAAGAACTTCATAGAATAAAGACATACTTATGTTACTCAATCTGGTATGCATTGTTATTTGTGTTCATTACTACAAGTGCTAGTCTTATTGTAATTAGGAATACAGCATAATAACGTATGTTGCATGATCTTAATGATGGCATTTATATGCATAGGTTTGATTAGAAGACAAGAGAGTACATGCTTAGTGGCCACTTAACTTGTAACAACAAAGCTTTCCAGACAACCCAAATCTATATAGTTTTTATATGAAAAGAGAATGGAAGCACAATGGTGAAGGACCTGTTGTGACCTTTTCACACATCGCCCCATCGCCAATGGGGACCCCCAGTTGCCTGCTAGTTTTTAGGGTTTTGTCTCCTTGCAATGGTTACGTGAGATCACTTTGTTAAGAGTTTCAGGTCAGTTTGCGGAGAGTTACCTGAGCCAAGTTCGTAATTCATGCTTGAATCAGTGCGTAGACGTCATGGAAGCGCTCAGAAGGCCCAGGAAACGAAGATCGCCTGTGAATTCGGCCAATTCTGACACTTCCTATTTTTTTAGGGAAATTTGCTTTTTCGATTTTTTTATTTTTAGCATTTTTGGGCCAAACAAGGTTCCCTATTTTTTAGGGTTTGCTTTTTCTATTTTTAGAAAGTTTCTATTTTTGGAAAGTTTCTATATTTAGAAGGTCCCGAATTCCAAAAATGCACTCAGAAGTCCAAAAAAATAAAAAAATCACTCAGAAAATCAAAGAGAAAATTTGAAAAATTATTGAAAAATCTGGAAAAAACAGTCAAAAAGCATGAAAATCAGACCCAAAAAAACATTGAAATCTGGAAAAATCAGGTAAAAACCAGTCAGATCTGAGGTCGAAATCACAAAAAATCAACTCTTAAAAGATGAAATTTGTGAAAAATTTGTTCAAGTCTGAAATTCGCCATGAGGAAGGCCCTTGAAATATGGGAAGGAAAGATGAAGGAAAGTCTGGAAGCTGGTGAAGTCCGCCCAGCACTAAGGAAAAATGGCAAAAGACATAGAAAGTCCGCCTTGCATTTGTCCTAGCACCATCCAAAGTCCGCCCAGCATTAAAAGAAGAGGTGCCAAGAAGCTTTGAAGTCTGCCCTCAACATCCTAGCATCCTCCAAAGTCCGCCATGTTCAAAGAGGAAGTGTCAAAGGTTCTTCAAAGTCCGCCATCCTCAAGGAGATGATGCCAAGACTCTCTAAAGTCCGCCTTGACTTGGAAGAGGTTGGCAAAAGGTTAAAGAAGTCCGCCACACAATGTCTAAGACCCTTTGAACTCCGCCGAAGCCTTGAAAGGTTAGGAAAGCATCTTTGGAAGTCCGCCATGTCTTGACCAAGAGGTTGGGAAGTCCGCCTAGGCACATGAGAGAAAAAAATTGAAAATTTTACTAAGTGTTTGATGCCTACCAAAGGAAAATCCGAAAATTGCCTAAGTACAGAGGCCTAAAAGGAAGGAAAATTGGAATTTTGGCTAAGTATTTCAACATTTTCAAGAGGAGAAGTGCCAAATTTGAAAGGTAAGCCTAGTAGAAAATCTGCCATACTTTGAGGATAAATGGAAAAGACTTAAGGAAGTCCGCCTAGGCTATAGCAAAGAATAAAATGAAGTTCGCCTAGTATGAAAGGAAGAGGGAAGAAAAAATTCGCCTAAAGTTTGGATGTCTAGACAAAATTGGATAAATTTGATCAAGTATACAGAGAAAAGATGCACAAAGCAAAGGAAAAGGAGAGTTCGTCCTTGGCCAAAAGGGATAAAAGTTGTCAAGCGTCAAGGAAATTCGCCTAAGAAAGACATCCAGACAAAGTCTTTGCCTAAATTAAATTCGTCTAAGAAAGAGAAAAAATTGACTTTGGCAGAAGAAAATAAGCTCAGTGCAATTAAAAATTCGCCATGGCAAGGAAAAATAAGGATCTGGCATAATAATTGTTGATGGAATGGCTTAAGTTTTGACTCGGCTAGACGAAATTGAGAATAAAATTGGAAAATACACTTTTAGCCAAGAAAAATGAAGAGAAAATCGAAATAGCCATGGGTCCAAAACGAATGGGTTGGAATAAATTAAAATATTTTAATATTTTAATAATTTATTTTCAATGCCTTGGACAAAATGAAGTTTGCCAGAGATGTTTTGGAGGAAAATAATTTGTGCCGGCCAGAGATAAAATCCGATGGGCAAAATTGAATTCACCGTGACTTTCAGGAGAGAGAGTGTTAACTTCAGAGCTAGAATTCAGGAGAGAGAAAATCTGAATTTATTTATTTTATTTCTTGCAGGTGGATGACGACATGAGGCGAATCTTCAAAGAAGAAGCAATGGCATGGGATGGTGGCAAGTCTGCTTCAAGCCAAATAGAGTGAGGGAAAAAGGATGGCACAAGCATGAGAAAGTCTGACTTTGCCCAAGCACAGCATGTCCAAACCTTTACAAAGTCCGACTTTGCTTGGAGAAGGTACGTCCAAACATCCATAAGATCCGCCAAGTACAATGGCAAACATGATGCAAAGTTCGACCTAGACCAAGAAAAGAAATGTCAAAGTGTTGAGAAAGTTCAACTTCTCCCTAGAGATGTTTGTCCAAAGTGGCTTGAGGTCTGACTCAGGCCGAGAGAGAAAACATCCAAGCTCATGTGAAGTCCGCCCAAGGAGAGGGTGAGAAAATTGTCTAAAACTCAGAAAATTGGCTAAGTGTTGATACCTTGGGGAGAAGAATTCACTAAGTGTTGGATAGAAAACAGGAAGGATGAAGAGGAAAATAAAGAGGAAGTGAATAAAATCCTTGTCCAAGGATGGAATTTGTCCTACATAGCACAAGCCAAATTCAAAATTGAAGAAAAATCCACAGGCAAAGTTCATCCAAAACCTTGGCTAAATGTTGAATAGTCTGTGTGAAGGTGGTACAAAATAAACTTGAATAGCCAAAATTTGGCTAAGTATGGGAAATACTTCACAGAGGAAATTCCAATTTCCTCCATCATGGCGAAAGCACAGGGGCATTCTTCTCCAAATTTAAGACACTTGAACGGATATCTAGACATCTTGGAAGGATTTCATCTACAATCCTAGACCTGTTGAAGCAATCCGGGCGACTTCTTGAAGGATTTCATCTCCTGAAGAATTAAAAACAAGCTTCCAATCAGAATCAGATGGTGACAAGAAGAGTGTTCCAAACATCTCCATACTTAGACAATTTCTCGGCACAAATTGGAGAATTCAAAGAGGAAATCCAAAGGAATAACATCAACCTAGTTCAAGCAGGAGGAAGTTCAAAGCAACCAACTTCAAGTCCAGACACCTGCTCCAAGGGGAGACTTCCAGACCTCAAAGATTCCAGTACAGGTAAGAAGAAGAAATCAAAGTCTCAAAAGGAATCCAAGATCAAAGCTAGGAAGGAACAAGCGCAAAGGACAGAGTCATCGGCAAGGAAAATATTCTAAGGCAAGCACGTGGAAGAAAAACGAAGCAACCAAGGAAGACATCCAACACGCTGAGGTGGCGCCTCATCGTCTTCCAACCAATCAAATTCTTCCAAATCAACATACAACAACTTTCTATTTTGTTGTTGGTTTATATTTAGCAAAAGGGACAAGTGTCCTAAAATGAAATTTTCTCATTGGTTGAAAGTGACAAACCCTAATTAGGGTTTTATTTTGTAATCTCGGTCGTTGATTTGAAATCAATCTTGGCCATTGAATTGTAATTGGGGAGCCTATAAATTGAGCTCGCCCCCTCATTTGTAATGTGAGGAGACAGAGTATGAGATTATTGCATTGAGACTATTTCGAATAATAAAAGCTCTTGAGCATGATTTGCCTTGAATAACTTCTTATTATCAAATAGTAAGCGAGGTTGCATATCTTCTTCCGCCATAGATAAAAGTTAAAGTTAGATTAAGTAGAATTTGCTTTGAAAGTTGGTTAATTGAATGAGAGATTGATTGTATTGATTCAATGGTGAAGTGTAGCTCATACTTTCTTCGAATGGATGATTTGCATTCAATGCGTAAAGTTAGCCTGAGCTTTTAATTGTGGAAACTTAACTTCAGCCTCATTCGAGGTTTGAAAATTATTATCACAACCCTTGAAGATTGCACCCATTTTGCGTTTGTCTTGCAGGAGGCGAAACAAAGTGTGGTTTATTCCCTTCACCGAATCCTTATTGTCTCTTGAGTTCTTAGGCATAGACTAGATTCTCCTAAACCCTATCCTTTTGCCTTTTTTTGAGATCCACAATTGAAGTCCCATTGAAGAGAGCCTTTAATGATAAATTCCCTAAGTCCTAAACTTGTGAAGATTTTCTTACGTAAGTCCCCTTGTTCATTACCAACATATCACAATGGCCATTGAGCTTATCCACATGTTGAGACCCGACAAAAGAAACCTTGGAATCGCCATATGATCTTCTCGCAATCTTAGCATACGCGGTGGTTTTTCAAGAGAGGATAGAGTGTCTTTGGACATTTTATTCTATGTGTTCGGTGGATGATAAAACGTACACCAACAGGACCCTACTTCCCAAGAGAAAGTCAAGGGTATGAAGCAAAAAAGAGGCAGCAGCATCTGCCATTTCAGAATGATGGAGAGTTGAGGGATCTCTTATGGCATAGCACACAAGGGAGATTCTATCGCTGGACGCCAAGAGAACCACCTTTCTGGGAGCTCCTATGCTATGGTGACAAGTGAAGACAAGGCAAGATCAATATTTTAGACGCCAGTGGATGAAAAGATGCCTCAACCAATATGGTTAAGTCCACGAGGAAGATAACACTAGTGGAGCTAGATGGAGAAGTTGGGAAAAAAGCTAAGCACTACGCAAAGCTAGCGATTATTTGTAGGTTCAATAACTTATAGCCATGTTTGCAAGCACTAAACCAACGGTGTCATGTCCCCAAATTGGGGACATGACAAATGGTTTATATAGGCATGGAAAACCTTCATATTGGGATCTATGGAGATTTTTCCTTGTTCTAAAGGAGTTTTAATAGCTCTTTTTGTTTTCAAGGAGAAAAAATAGTTCTATAGAGTTCACATTGAGAACAGAATAGGTTAATAGACAAAGAGAACTTATATCTCACAATACTACAGCATCACAGGCCTTATTTGATCTAATTCCAGAGACCTTGCAAAGTTGAATGGCTTGGAAAAATAAAAAGATTATATTAAACTAAGTGACATAAGATGCAAATGGATCTGCTTTATAGAGCCCATTATTAAGACTGCAGAATAAAATTAGACATCCCTTTGATTGTGATATGGTAATTTGGGAATTTCTGAATATAAAAAAGTCTTACTTGTGTCTCCACTCTACTGCAAACAGTAATCTGTTATCTTGATAATGCATAGATTATTGGATATAAATAAGTCCAGGATCCTAAGTCATTTTTTACACATTATGTTGTCATAAATCAAACAATAACAATAATTGTAAGTTTATGTACATCATCCAATCTTACCTTCCTGTTCCTTTTTGGCATCTGTCAACTGACTGGCTGGGCTTTCACCCTCAGGCTTAGTATCAACCAATTTTGATGTCTTGATTTCTTCAAAGTTTTCCTTATTATCTGCTTCAGATTCAAATATTCCTTGAAATTCCTCACTTACAAGCAATGCCACAAAATTGTCCATAAATGACTCATTCTCAGAAGTATCTGAGACATTGCTGTGAGTGGATGTGTTGGCACGAATTTTATCCTCTGAAGTTAACATCTCATCATCAGATGCATCATCTTCTAGTGACATGTCTCTTGTCCCATCATCTTCTTCATCTTCCACATAAGCTTTATATGTAAGCCGAAGAAAAATTTCACCAGCAAAACTCTTGCTAAAAAGACCCCAACCACCTTTTAAAGCAACAACCCTATCAGTTGGAACAGTATCTTGTAGACTACCAAGTTCAACCTGAAAAAGAAAGTCTTAAGTTAAGATGGAATCAATAAATCTAAAATAAAACAAGTTCAAGATATACTTTAGAGTAAAATCGCCAAATGCATCATAATCTCAAAACTTCAAAAGCATACAAATGTATTAAATCTCAAAGATTAAATTGCATTGAAATCTCATGGATTTTCAAAAATGATCATGATGATCTCTAACCATTAATATTATAAAACTTCAACACTCCCAAACAGACATTTGCCAAGTTTTTACATCTAGATACAGAAGTAATCAGCATAAATTACATTAGTGTATTCATTAGTCTGTTTTAGTAGAAACTTACAATGGTTGATTCAGTATAATCTGATTAACAGAACCCATAAAACAATATAATTAACAGATTGGTTAACACAAATAGTTTTGAGGCTTAGGCGTGATTCAGGTTCGATTCCTCTGTAATAAAATTTGCAATATAAGCAATAATGTAAACTGTGCAATAAGAAAGAGTGGTTTCACATGCAAGACTAATTAAATATGTAATTCAATGACAGTCTGAAAGTTTATATTTGGTAAGCACTAAAATGTGTTCCCTGGCAGCCCCAGCAAGAGACTATCAGACACTATCTGTTATGTGAAGGTTTATGGCAATTAATGCACTTATGAACTTTTAGTATCTTTAAGATATGGACTAAAACAAAGTTGATTTATTGCATTGTTATTTGCTCCATTGTGTTGTGACCAACATACCCAAATTATTTTATTATGAACATTAGGGATCCACTTGTTTATAATTTTCTGAATTTTTAATTTCTACATTTTCAGTGGTTGAATTTGGTGTTTAATTGATTAAATTTCTTGGTTACAGTCATTTGGTTTTGCTTGTCTGTGTTGTTTCCCATTTATTTTGCTTTAGTTTTATTATTATTTTATTATATAAATCAGGGATCTCCTTGTTTATAGAGCCCATTGTTTATAATTTTCAGTGGTTAAATTTGGTGTTTAATTGGTTAAATTTCTTGGTTACAGCCGTATAGTTTTGCTTGTCTGTGTCGTTTCCTATTTATTTTTGCTTTCATTTAAAACAGATCCAATTTGACTTTTTAACAAGGTTAAATCTTTTCACATCCAATTTTTTCATGCTTTAACCTTTTAATTTGGGATTTATCTTGTTTTCTACCCTCTGTTTAGTATCCCACTTGAGTCCAGATTCATTTTGGAAGGATGAGTGCAAGTTTTCTTCCTTGTTGACTTCAGTCCCCTTAGTTAACCCAATATTCATTTTCAAAACCAGTATATGTGTTTTGGAGTCCAGCTTTTTATTTTGTTACATGCATTTCGCTTTGTGGGCTTATCTGGATCTGATTTGTTAATAAATCAGGTTAATTTGAAATCAGATCTAGGTTTATATCGGAGCATGCCTTGGTTGGTTTTCACGTTTATAGCCCCAATGGCTTTTTGGACCCAATCTTGGTTTAAAAACTGTTTACGTTCTATTTTCAAATCCATGTTTTCATTGTTCCTTGGTGTTTGAAAATCCGGTCCCAATCCCTACTTATCCTTTGTTTTGTATGTTAAATAGCATCCAATCTTATTTTGTGTTTCAACTTTTGGCCTCTAGTGAAAATCCAGGTCCCATCTCACTTTATACCCAATTTCTAAACTTTGAAATCCAGATTCTATAATCTTATGTCCTAAACAATGGGTGGTGCAAGATGATGACAAATAGCAAACCCGAGCCCAAACTTTTAGCCAGATTTAACGTAATGAAATCCTGGACCCAATGTTTTTATAGAAAATAGTGTATTTTGAGGGAAAGTTCTTGGGAGCAATGAAGAGAAAAATCATTTTAAAGGGCACCCCAAAATAGAAACAAGCATGATACAATATAAAATCCAATTTAAAGGTTTGTCACATCTAGATTATTTCTCTTTCTCCCCAAGCAACAGATGTTATGAGATGCAAACACAAGTAGTGTGAGATGATAACATGTGGCAGGCCCAACATCAAGGTATTATTTGATTTATAAAATAAAGCCAATGAGTTAAGCTAGAACCAGACCCAATATATTACACACCACAATTTAATTCCAAATTGGATCTGGATTTCACTTGGGGAGAAAGGGATCCAAATGGTCCATTTTGATCCCTGATAAAAATACAAACTCAATATTTTATGAAGTATGTTACATCCCAAATTGTGATGTTACAATTTACCATTACTAGATAGAGTAAATGTAAATATTGGAGGTGAATTAATGATGCTTGTACCTTGTTTTCAATATGAATGTTGTTTCATTTGATATTATTCTTGGTGAAATACTGCATAAAGAGAATAAAAGGTTATTGATTTGGGAATAATCTAACTTTTGAAATGTTTCATGTATTCTGCTTTGTTTTGAGCATATGACTCCCGTTGCTGTGTCATGGTGTGCAGGAAACAGGTTCATACCTCCAGGCAGAGGAGAGATATCACTCGGGGAGGAACTTGGTCGGGTAAACAGTAACGAGTACCAACTGGGCATACACACACATACTATAGACTGAGTAAGCTACGTCATTTGTCGAGTTAAGGGTAAGTCATCCATAGGCTTGTTTATTATCATTAGGAGTCGTATCTACTTCTGAATGTGTGAATAAGTGATGCTTGCCAATATAACCATATGTGGAATAATGTTACTGGTTAGGAGGTGGGCATGTGTATATGTATATATACATATAAATACGGTATGTATAGGTGTCCATAAGTATATTCATGTCGATACAAATGTATGAGAGCAGATGGATATGCCATATGTGTGCATCGATATAAATACATTTATGAATACGTATACATAGAGGAAGTATACAAGTAAATATACATGTATACATACCCATATATATGTGAATATGAATAAATATTGGCGATGATAAGTCAATTTGTCTGTTTTATAGCACATATACATATGTTACGGGCAACGCATAATGAAAAGTATGTCGAATGGCTCACAAGATAACGCATTACGTAATTTAAAATGCATATGTATTACAATACGTATATACATGTAAAGGTAACATATTTTACATATTTTAACATTATATTAAGTGCGTACATTAATAAGGTCTCTTACAAAAAATATAACATATGTATACCTAGATTATTTTAAATTATTAAATTTAAATAATTATACATAAATATATAATGTAAATTAAAACTATACCATATATATATATATTCTATGTTCCACCTGACTGGCTCTGGGATCTGACCTAGGGACTCAAGAAGGACGCCAAGCTTCCCGGACGCTTCCCATAAATTTTAGGGGACAGCTTAATATTAACAAAAATACATATATATATATGATTTTTCAAAATCCCCCATTAATACATGGAGAGAGAGGGAAAGAAAGAGATAGATACATAAGTCAATAAATTAATAATTGATAAACAAACAATATCAATATGCAACCGTGGAGAGAGTAGCAATTCATAACAGCATAAGAAATGTCATTAAAGCATTATAAAATTTATCACAGCAGTATCAAACATCAATAAAACCATGGTCTATCAATATGAAATATCCAAATGTCTCAAACATGTATCTAGAAGTCTCAAAGTTCAAACATGAAAATCAAAATATTAAATACAACAGTCTATGAAATTAAGCCTCATTCAGGCTATGAATATCCAAAGACTGAGAACTATCTGAGTCACTATCATCCTCTGGCAAGAGTGGAACTAAAAGATTTAATATTTAGTCTTTTTCAGACTTCAGCCCAAACAAGTAGTACTATAACAGCATAAGAAATGTCGTAAGTAAGATTTCTGGATTAACTGTGTGCAATTTTTTACATCGACGTTTCGGATCAAACTCCATGATCCATCATCAGGATGATAAGCAGAAAGAGAGAGCAGTGAAAATAAGATAGCAGACTTGGGTAGAAATAGGTGAGGGAAGGGGAAGGGGGAAGACACAAAACCCAAAAAATGGGGGAGAAAAGGTTAGACCAAGGGAGAGGAGAGGAGAGGAAAAGTCAAAAATGAGAAACCTTTGCAAACATGGGACAGAAAAAAAAAAGAGATTAAAAACCATGGATGTTATAAAATAACCAAAAAATAAAGACCTAAGAAAAAGTAGGGAATCAACTAGAATAAATTAAAAACCACTAATAAAACCAAAAAAATCCAGAATGAGGACAAGTTGAAAAAGGAAAACAAGTAAGATAAACTGAATAAGGAAAAAGAAAATAAGAAAAAACAAATAGAAGGAGAAACGGTGAAGAACAAAAACAAAATAAAGACCAAGAAGCAAAAGAAAGGAAACTTGAAGCAAATACCAAAAAAATAACGAACAATGCAAAGAGACAACAAATAAAAACATAGGAGGACAAGAAAAAACATCACAATGAAACTCAAGGAAATTAGATAAAAGGAACCAAATGATAAAGAACACCACCTATGAAACACAAAATAAAGACAAAAAAGCATAAGAAAAAATACAAAGCAAAACAAAGAAGGGGAAATAAGATCGTAAAACAAAAAACCAAGGAATTAGAAAAATGATCAACCCAAGGAGAAGCGACCAAATAATTAAGTAAAAGCAAGGAATTAAAACAAAAAACTCAAGAATGAAAAGAAGCAAGAGGGAAAAGAATGAAAAGTGAAACAAGGAAACAAAGAAATAAAATGAGGGTAGAGGAAAGAGAAACCAAAAAGCATCAAGGAAATTAGTAGCGAAGGGAAGGTGACAAAACAAAAGGGAGATCAACAACCTAACGATGAAGAAGAAGGCCCACTATAAGATCAAATCAAGAAACAAAGACAAATTAATTTAAATTAAAATAAGTCAAAGACAATAATAAAGAAACAAGAAAGGAACGAACCAATTGAGGAAGAGCCAAGGAAAACAAAACAATAACACTTAAAACACCTAGGGAAAAGGATTGAAAAAAGAAGAGAAAAAAGAAAGGGAGATGAAAAGCATGCAAATGAAGAAGAAGAGCAGAGGGAGAAAAGGGGACAAAAGAAGGGAGAGCAAGGAGAAAGCGGAAGGGGACTTGCACGAAGAATGGGAGCCTCGAGGAAAACTGAAGAAGAACCCAAGGGGGAAGAGAGAGGGAGGGGGAGAAACCTAGAGGTTATTTAGGAGTGGTTTCCAAGAGAAACTTAAAGACCAACCCCCATCACGATTAAGGTTGTAGGGATGATTATGGATTTCAATGGCCTCTTTAAGTTTCCTCTTAAAGAAATTGTCTTCTTTGAACAAAATAGAGGTGTTTTCTAAGGCAATGTGATGTTTTGTCTTCGAGGAGTGTTCAGTGAGAGCAGATTTTGAGATCCGGTCATGCCTTATGTCAGCACAATGCTCCTTTATTCTTGTGTTGAAGGAACGACCTGTTTCCCCTATATAAGGTACGCCACAAGAACATAACACTTTATAGACACCGGATTCGAGGAATTGATCTTGGGGGTCTTTGGGGGAGGGGATGCGACTTTTTACTGTGGAGAAGGGTTTGAAAGTGCAATGGATGCCCTTTTTGAGGAGGATCTTGGCAATTTTGTTGGAGATGCCCTCTACATAGGGGAGGGTGGCTAGAGGGAGAGAAGGAGAGCAAGAGGTACCAGGCTTGAGGGTGAGTCTAGCTTTTGCTAGTTTGAAAGCTCGATTGATGTGCTTCTTTTTGTAACCGTTTAATGAGAAGACTTGGGTAAGGTGAGCTAGTTCTTGATCAATATGCTCAGTATCACAGATTGCAAAAGCTCTATGGGCTAGGGTTTTGAGGACACCCGCTTTTTGGCTCGGGTGATGATGGGAGGAAGAGTGAAGGTAAAGATCAGTATGGGTTGATTTACGAAAGATGGAGCGAGCTAAAGAACCGTCAACTTTTTTGATGAGAAGAATGTCCAAGAAAGGGAGTTGATTGTCGGATTCAATTTCCTTGGTGAAAGAGATGCAAGGAGAAATGTTGTTTAAGTGCAAATGGAATTCTTCAAGCTTCTCTCGACCGTGAGACCAACATATATTGGTGTCATCGACATATCGTTTCCACCACTTGGGTTTGAGGGGGAACGAATGGAGGGCGATATCTTCAAAGTGTTCCATGTAAAGGTTGGACACAATGGGAGAGAGAGGGGAGCCCATAGCCACACCATCCACTTGTTCATAAATTACACCTTGGAAGGAGAAAAAAGTGGATCGAAGACATAACTCAACTAAGGAAGCTATTTCACAGCTAGCCTTTTGTTTAATAAGCTCAATTGAGTCAAGCAAGGGAACTTTAGTGAAGAGGGAGACGACATCAAAGCTGACAAGAATGTCATTTTCATCTAGTTTCTTGTCTTTGATGAAGTCCACAAAATGGGAGGAGTTCTTAACGAAGGAGCTTGATTTTCCAACAAGGGGGGAAATGAGTTTGGCAAGGTGGGAGGCCAATCTGTAGGTAGGGGAATTGATCGTATCAACTATGGCTCGTAAAGGGACACCTACTTTATGGATTTTGGGTACCCCATAGATACGAGAGGTAACCTCTTTGGAGGGGTAGAGCCATTTTTTGGTAGTATCATCAAAGGATGATCCTGCAATGGCAGATTTGACCTTTTTCATCAATTTGGAGGTGGGATTGGAATTAAGGATTTGGTAACTATTGGAATCTGATAAAAGGGTGTGCATTTTCGATAGGTAATCTTGCTTGTTCATGATCACAGTAGCATTGCCTTTGTCTGCCCTACAAATGACAAGGTCAAAATTTCTCATTAGACTTTGAAAGGCAAGCAACTCAGATCTAGGAATATTACGCTTGGGGGGTTTGGCGTGACGAAGGGCCACCGCACAATCTTGACGAATCTCTTCGGAAACCCCCTGAGGAAGGGATTGGACAGCCTTTTCAATTTCAATAAGAAAATCAATGAAGGGAATAAGGTGCGGAGAGATGGAAAAGCCTAAGCCTCTTTTTAAAAAATTAAGAGCGAGGGGACATAACTGGGTGTTAGAAATGTTAACGACCAACTTGCTTTCCCAGTCATGCACGATGTGGAGGTTGTTAAAATTTTGCTCGGATCCACGGGTTGAGATCGAGGGGGCACTTGGCTGCACCGAAGGAGGGAGGATGCGGGGGAGGTTGGAAGAAAGCATGACGGACGGGGGTTGACCCGAACACAAGACGGGTGAGACAAGTGACGGTGAGGAGTGGCGTGCTAACAAGGGAGTGGAGGACGTGGAAGAATTGTCAGACACCCCAGAGACAGGCGAATGCCCATGATTGGAACAAGAGGGTGGCATGGCTGCTCGAGGACTGACGGGAGGGAGGTTGTAGGGGCCGCCGGCAATCAAATTGGAGGAAGGCGAATCACTACTGCTGAGCGGGAAAGGTATGCAGTTAATGCTCAAGACTAAATTGAAAGAAGACGAGCCAATTGAAGGGAGCGAGGTTGACAACGTACCTGGAGACACAGATTGATGACCGTTGGGATGACGACACTGGATTGAGATTGGGTGAAGGCTCGAAGATGGAGAAAACCTCAGCGCAGGAGAATGATGACCGTTGGGACCACGAGCTAGGCTGGAGGTTGAGGAACCGTCTGGAGAAGCACGATGAGGATCCTTTCCATCACGTCGCTGGTTGGAGCTCGAGAGAAGGGCAAAGGATGGAGAAGAACCAGAGGTTGGAACGCTGGGACCACGAACTGAGCAGGAGATGTTAGAGTAGTCGTCAGAAACTGAAGAGATTCGAACACCTGTCCCTACCACCTTTGTTTCATTGTTGAAGACAGCAGGAGCCGAACGACAATGGGAGGAGGAATGGACGACGTGAGGTGAGAGTAAGGGAGATGTTGGAGAGATGGGCCGAGATGAAGGGCACGCCGAAACAGACAACGGGGAAGAGGAAGCAATAAGCTGAGAGTCAAGATGAGGCATGGGAGAAGGGGCAGAAGCCTTGAAGGAAGAAGAAGCGATCATATGAGCAGAAGGGAGAGTGTCAGAGTGGAGAGGAGTGGCGGGATGATCAGGAAATCCCAAAGAATGCCCAGCTGACTCATAGCGAGTTCGGTTGAGCAGAGAGAAGAATTTCTTTTTTTGCCTGCGTTCACACTTAACTTTGATACCTGAGGCTCTGGCTACCGAAGTTGTGTCAAGCCAATTCCACAGATCAGGCCGGAGAGAGTTGGCTAGTTCCAAGTGAAGTGGAAAGAGTCTTGGCCTTTCTGAAAAGATGTCGTGACTCCAATGTGTTGCCTTCCTTCGTTAAAATCTACCATCACTTATCCAACCCCCAAAGCGAGCACATTCTCCATCATGCTGGTCTTTCTCTTCTTCGGTCAGTGATTCAATCTACAAGGATTTCCATCAGTCAAATTTCTACCAGACTCTTTCCACTTCACTTGGAACTGGCCAACTCTCTCCGGCCTGATCTGTGGAATTGGCTTGACACAACTTCGGTAGCTAGAGCCTCAGGTATCAAAGTTAAGTGTGAACGCAGGCAAAAAAATAAATTCTTCTCTCTGCTCAATCGAACTCGCTATGAGTCAACTGGGCATTCTTTGGGATTTCCTGATCATCCCGCCACTCCTCTCCACTCCGGCGCTCTCCCTTCTACTCATATGATCGCTTCTTCTTCCTTCGAAGCTTCTGCCCCTTCTCCCATGCCTCATCTTGACTCTCAGCTTATTGCTTCCTCTTCCCCGTTGTCTGTTTCGACGCGCCCTTCATCTCAGCCCATCTCTCCAACATCTCCCTTACTCTCACCTCACGTCATCCATTCCTCCTCCCATTGTCGTTCGGCTCCTACTGTCTTCAACAATGAAACAAAGGTGGTAGGGACAGGTGTTCGAATCTCTTCAGTTTCTGATGACTACTCCAACATCTCCTGCTCGGTTCGTGGTCCCAGCGTTCCAACCTCTGGTTCTTCTCCGTCCTTTGCCCTTCTCTTGAGCTCCAACCAGCGACGTGATGGAAAGGATCCTCATCGTGCTTCTCCAGACGGTTCCTCAACCTCCAGCCTAGCTCGTGGTCCCAACGGTCATCATTTTCCTGCGCTGAGGTTTTCTCCATCTTCAGGCCTTCACCCAATCTCAAGCCAGTGTCGTCGTCCCAACGGTCATCAATCTGCGTCTCCAGGTACGTTGTCAACCTCGCTCCCTTCAATTGGCTCATCTTCTTTCAATTCAGTCTTGAGCATTAACTGCATATCTTTCCCGCTCAGCAGTAGTGATTCGCCTTCCTCCAATTTGATTGTCGGTGGCCCCTACAACCTCCCTCCCGTCAGTCCTCGAGCAGCCATGCCACCACCCTCTTGTTCCAATCATGGGCATTCGCCTGTCTCTGGGGTGTCTGACAATTCTTCCACGTCCTCCACTCCCTTGTTAGCACGCCACTCCTCACCGTCACTTGTCTCACCCGTCTCGTGTTCGGGTCAACCCCCGTCCATCATCCTTTCTTCCAACCTCCCCCGCATCCTCCCTCCTTCGGTGCAGCCAAGTGCCCCCTCGATCTCAACCCGTGGATCCGAGCAAAATTTTAACAACCTCCACATCGTGCATGACTGGGAAAGCAAGTTGGTCGTTAACATTTCTAACACCCGGTTATGTCCCCTCGCTCTTAATTTTTTAAAAAGAGGCTTAGGCTTTGCCATCTCTCTGCACCGTATTCCCTTGATTGATTTTCTTATTGAAATTGAAAAGGCTGTCCAATCCCTTCCTCAGGGGGTTTCCGAAGAGATTCGTCAAGATTGTGCGGTGGCCCTTCGTCACGCCAAACCCCCCAAGCGTAATATTCCCAGATCTGAGTTGCTTGCCTTTCAAAGTCTAATGAGAAATTCCGACCTTGTCATTTGTAGGGCAGACAAAGGCAATGCTACTGTGATCATGAACAAGCAAGATTACCTATCGAAAATGCACACCCTTTTATCAGATTCCAATAGTTACCAAATCCTTAATTCCAATCCCACCTCCAAATTGATGAAAAAGGTCAAATCTGCCATTGCAGGATCATCCTTTGATGATACTACCAAAAAATGGCTCTACCCCTCCAAAGAGGTTACCCCTCGTATCTATGGGGTAACCAAAATCCATAAAGTAGGTGTCCCTTTACGAGCCATAGTTGATACGATCAATTCCCCTACCTACAGATTGGCCTCCCACCTTGCCAAACTCATTTCCCCCCTTGTTGGAAAATCAAGCTCCTTCGTTAAGAACTCCTCCCATTTTGTGGACTTCATCAAAGACAAGAAACTAGATGAAAATGACATTCTTGTCAGCTTTGATGTCGTCTCCCTCTTCACTAAAGTTCCCTTGCTTGACTCAATTGAGCTTATTAAACAAAAGGCTAGCTGTGAAATAGCTTCCTTAGTTGAGTTATGTCTTCGATCCACTTTTTTCTCCTTCCAAGGTGTAATTTATGAACAAGTGGATGGTGTGGCTATGGGCTCCCCTCTCTCTCCCATTGTGGCCAACCTTTACATGGAACACTTTGAAGATATCGCCCTCCATTCGTTCCCCCTCAAACCCAAGTGGTGGAAACGATATGTCGATGACACCAATATATGTTGGTCTCACGGTCGAGAGAAGCTTGAAGAATTCCATTTGCACTTAAACAACATTTCTCCTTGCATCTCTTTCACCAAGGAAATTGAATCCGACAATCAACTCCCTTTCTTGGACATTCTTCTCATCAAAAAAGTTGACGGTTCTTTAGCTCGCTCCATCTTTCGTAAATCAACCCATACTGATCTTTACCTTCACTCTTCCTCCCATCATCACCCGAGCCAAAAAGCGGGTGTCCTCAAAACCCTAGCCCACAGAGCTTTTGCAATCTGTGATACTGAGCATATTGATCAAGAACTAGCTCACCTTACCCAAGTCTTCTCATTAAACGGTTACAAAAAGAAGCACATCAATCGAGCTTTCAAACTAGCAAAAGCTAGACTCACCCTCAAGCCTGGTACCTCTTGCTCTCCTTCTCTCCCTCTAGCCACCCTCCCCTATGTAGAGGGCATCTCCAAAAAAATTTCCAAGATCCTCCTCAAAAAGGGCATCCATTGCACTTTCAAACCCTTCTCCACAGTAAAAAGTCGCATCCCCTCCCCCAAAGACCCCCAAGATCAATTCCTCGAATCCGGTGTCTATAAAGTGTTATGTTCTTGTGGCGTACCTTATATAGGGGAAACAGGTCGTTCCTTCAACACAAGAATAAAGGAGCATTGTGCTGACATAAGGCATGACCGGATCTCAAAATCTGCTCTCACTGAACACTCCTCGAAGACAAAACATCACATTGCCTTAGAAAACACCTCTATTTTGTTCAAAGAAGACAATTTCTTTAAGAGGAAACTTAAAGAGGCCATTGAAATCCATAATCATCCCTACAACCTTAATCGTGATGGGGGTTGGTCTTTAAGTTTCTCTTGGAAACCACTCCTAAATAACCTCTAGGTTTCTCCCCCTCTCTCTTCCCCCTTGGGTTCTTCTTCGGTTTTCCTCGAGGCTCCCATTCTCCGTGCAGTCCCCTTCCGCTTTCTCCTTGCTCTCCCTTCTTTTTTCCCCCTTTTCTCCCTCTGCTCTTCTTCACTCTCATGCTTTTCATCTCCCTTTCTTTTTTCTCTCTTCTTTTTTCAATCCTTTTCTCTAGGTGTTTTTAAGTGTTATTGTTTTGTTTTCCTTGGCTCTTCCTCAAATGGTTCGTTCCTTCTTGTTTCTTTATTATTGTCTTTGACTTATTTTAATTTCAATTAATTTGTCTTTGTTTCTTGATTTGATCTTATAGTGGGCCTTCTTCTTCATCGTTAGGTTGTTGATCTCCCTTTTGTTTTGTCACCTTCCCTTTGCTTCTAATTTCCTTGATGCTTTTTGGTTTCTCTTTCCTCTACCCTCATTTTATTTCTTTGTTTCCTTGTTTCACCTTTCATTCTTTTCCCTCTTGCTTCTTTTCATTCTTGGGTTTTTTGTTTTAATTCCTTGCTTTTACTTAATTATTTGGTCTCTTCTCTTTGGGTTGATCATTTTTCTAATTCCTTGGTTTTTTGTTTTAAGATCTTATTTCCCCTTCTTTGTTTTGCTTTGTATTTTTCTTGTGCTTTTTTGTCTTTATTTTGTGTTTCATTGGAGGTGTTCTTTATCATTTGGTTCCTTTCATCTAATTTCCTTGAGTTTCATTGTGATGTTTTTTCTTGTACTCCTATGTTTTTAATTGTTGTCTCTTTGCATTGTTCGTTATTTTTTTGGTCTTTGCTTTAAGTTTCCTTTCTTTTGCTTCTTGGTCTTTATTTTGTTTTTGTTCTTCACCGTTTCTCCTTCTTTTTGTTTTTTCTTATTTTCTTTTTCCTTATTCAGTTTATCTTACTTGTTTTCCTTTTTCAACTTGTCCTCTTTCTGGTTTTTTTGCTTTTATTAGTAGTTTTTAATTTATTCTAGTTAATTCCCTGCTTTTTCTTAGCTCTTTATTTTTTGGTTATTTTATAACATCCCTGGTTTTTAATCTCTTTCTTTTTTCTGTCCCATGTTTGCAAGGTTTCTCATCTTTGACTTTTCCTCTCCTCTCCTCTCCCTTTGTCTGACCTTTTCTCCCCCATTTTTTGGGTTTTGTGTCTTCCCCCTTCCCCTTCCCTCACCTATTTCTACCCAAGTCTGCTATCTTATTTTCACTGCTCTCTCTTTCTGCTTATCATCCTGATGATGGATCATGGAGTTTGATCCGAAACGTCGATGTAAAAAATTGCACACAGTTAATCCAGAAATCTTACTTACATCCATCATATTGTTGTTTGACCTTTTCCTGGTTTGCTACAGAAAATTGATCCTCTTGGAGTAGAAAGGTCACTATCTATTCATCACTTTCAAATACCTGCTAGTTAATGTTGTTATCAGGAATTGACGGCCTGATAACCACCTTGACATACTGTTGTATTTTATCCCTTTTAATATCACCTGGGATATCAAATGTGCTCCAATTGCTGCAAGTCTATCAACATGTTTGTTCTAGTTCATTGGGATAGATACTAAGTTAAAGGCATCAAACTCCTCAATCATATTCCACACTCTGTTTCTATAAGACTTTAGTATGTCATTTTTAGCAACATTGACCCCCTGACCTGATTGACTATCAATTCACTATCTCCATAGACTTTCAAGCGGGTAATTCCTCTCTTCCTTGCCCACTCAAGGCCTTGAACAAGGCCCTCATACTCAGCAGTATTATTAGAACATGCAAAAGAAAAATGAAAATTTGAAAAATACTTATCACCCCGTGGAGATACAAGTATTGCACCTCCTCCTACTCCATTCTTGCTTCTGGAACCATCAAAGAACATTTCCCACAGTTTACCTTGCTATTGCAGTAGCTGGCCTGAATCCTTTTCAAGGTTTGGAATCTCTGCATCAGGTTCAAGTATGACATAGTTACCCATACCAACATCTCGAATGAGGTCTTCAGGACTGTCCAACACATTTTCAACTGCCCATTCATGTAGAAGCACATCAGGAATAGCTTCTGCTTGAAGTTCTTGAGCAGCAACTAGCTCACTATCAGTGAAAATGACACAATTTGTGTCTGCAACAATAGGAGCAGCATTGATGGGACTTGGGTTGTATGGCTCAATGTGATCCTTAGCCAACCTTTCAGATTTAATGGTAACCTTGGTTCCATATCTTGTTCTAAATAGCATATGTGACCAATTAGCTAACACATAACCACCTATCTTGGCTGTAAAGTCTCTTGATAAGCACAAGGAAAAGAAAGGTGGAAGGTCTATAACACATACGTCTTGGGGAACTGAAAAATTAGGACAAGCATGAAGGGTCAGACTCAAATATTTAATGATGCCCAATGTATTAATGGAGGTGCCATCCAATTGGATTACTCCTTTCTCTAAAGGCTAATACTTTATCCCAAGCTTGTCAGCACTCTGCTTTGGCATCATAGAGCTGCTAGCTCTATTGTCTACCATACAGTTATGAACTAACTTATCACCAATGATCACTGACTTGTAAAAGGGAGGTGGTTTGACTTCTTTTCCTGCCTCTTTGCTAGGATGTTTATCATTCTCTTGAGAATTATTTGTTAGAATAATCCTAACTTGACCTATTGGAGACTCAGATTCATCAAACATTTTCAAACTTGTCAAGGCTGATTGTAGCATATCCTTTTGACCTAGGATAACTAATGAATCCCACATAGACATCATTACATTTTTCCTTTTCATACTATCAAGAATGTTAAAGGGTATGGCTAGGTTTACCTTATGATGTACCTTTACACCAGCATGACCAGCTTGCAAGCGTGGCTTCTCCTTCAGTGGGAGTTGTTGATTTCCTTGCAAACCACTAGTCACTTGAGATGTAGATGGTTCAACAGTTGATGCCTTTCCTTTGTCAGCTGCATGATCAAGCTCAAAATCTCTTTTCTTTGCCCTGGCGTTAGCTGTGACTGAGGAATTATCTACATTCAATCCACAAAATTCTTCACCTTGCCAGTTGAGTAGGGTAGCATCATTTGCAAACTGGTCTTGGTGTTGTCGAGATGGCTCATTAAGTGCATGCTATTGTGCGCTTGATGCATTTTGTACCATCAGTGCTTGATTGATGAGTCCATTTGAGCAAGTGGCTTGATTGTGAGGCTGGTTACAAGGGTAGCACCACTCATAATCGCCTGCTAAGTTGTTTTGAATAGGAACCAAGTCCTTGACTGCACTAAAAAGTGCTAGAGCATAGGTCTGAAAAGGTCTTGTGGCAACATTTTGTCTTGTGCCTTGGTAATTACCTTGATACTGCTATCTATTCCCCTGGAATTGTTGTTGCTGACCTTGAAAAGGTTGACTTGAGGCCTGATTCTGCTGATGATAAGGCCTAGCATAGGACTGTTGTTTTTCCAAGTTCACCAACTTGCTACCAAAAGACTGCAATAGACTTTTGATTTCCTGTAACTCATTTGGAGAACCTAAAACAACATTTTTTTGTGTTACAACAAGTAGAACAGGTGGTAGGGGTGCAAAAGGTGGTATTTGCAAAGGGTTATTTGCATGGATCCCTGGAAATATAGGCATTGGTGGCCTAGAAGAAAGTTTACCAGCCTGTATTAGGCTGTTTTCAGCTCTAATTGCTATCTCAAAAGCATCTGGTAGAGAAACCCCTCCCATTGATTGTATCATAATAGCTATATCGTTGTTAAGAGCCCTTAAAAAGTATAAAAAATGCATATTCTGAAGGTGGTCTCACCATTGCAGGGATACTATCCCAAGTTCTCTAAAATATGAAGTTGAAGTCATTCATCTGCTCTTGTGGAGCCCTCTTAATTGCAGTCAATTGTTCCAATAAAGACAAGTTATCAAACCTGTCATGAAATTGTTTATGCAGTTTGTCTCCAAATTCATCCCAAGCTGCAATTGAGCTGACTGGTAAGCTCCTATACCATTGCACAGCTCTTCCTTTTAGTGAAACAACTAATAATCTCACAGCAACATCCTCTTGAGTTATGTGATGGACTCCGCATAATGAAGCCACATCTCGCATGTGCTCAATCGAGGTAGTTTGATCTTCCCCTATGAAAGTTGGCAGACTCTTCAAGGCTGCCATTAGAATATCATTGTGTTGTGCCAAATTCAAGTGGCTCCCTCCATTAAAAGCAACAAAGGGTTGATTCCTTGGAGCGGCCATTGGAGGTGGCTGAGGTGGATTTATTGGTACTCTAGATGAAATAAAAGATGAGACAAAAATGTGTGATCCCATAGATGGAGGAGTAGATTGAGTTCTTCTAGAATAGATAATTGTTATTCCTCGTCTTTCTATTGCTCTGCCTTGCCTTCTTAGTGGTGACAACTGTAGATATTCGAAAGGACCTGAGCTGCTTCTTGTCTGAATTCTTCATAAACTACATGAGGCGTTGATTCTGAAGTTCTTTCTCTCTGTGGAGTCGCCAAGTATGCACAATTAACTTTTGTAAAGTCTAGAACCTATTAGTTGCATACCAAACCAAAAATGTCACATGGAAATAGTCCCACTGGGAGTGCCAAAAATTGTTATCTCCCAGAAATGCACCCTACGCATAGTGGTGAAATTGAGCTTTCTGGGAAAACATGGGATCACTTCAAGGCTGTGGGTCACCTTAAGTTGAAATGAACCTCCAAATAAGGTCAGCTTCCTTTGTGCTATCACCTAAACTACTGATTTTTGAAGGGAAAGGGAGGCAGAGAATGCATTAAAATGAAGATTAAATCCTAAGGTGATACACCGAACTTATAAGAAAATATGGAATGAAAGAAGGTAATCCTACACTGGAAAGCTAATGATTAGTATTTTACTTACTCGACATAACCCCTTTAGACTTATGCATCATTCTCAAAAGGCTTGATCTACATACATATCTCAAGAAGGAAAGATGGATTTCACAGCTTTAAGGTATGAATATAGATTTAGAAAAATGCAGTTGAAAACTTGCATAACCTAAAACACAAAAATGAGAGTAATGCAAACATTAACACTGGCTTTCGAGGTAAACTCTGCGTTTTATTCCAGATTCCAGTTGAGTTACAAAAACTATATATTAGCTGCTCAAGAAAGGATTGATAAAAATCACTAACTCTTCTAAGTGTATAATCTGAACTACTTACAAAAAAGGAAAAAATGCCTTATATACCAAAAGATCTCAGCCCCTTAGGGCTTACAAAATATCAATCCTCGAGATAGATCTCTCCTTAGATCTTTTGATTGAATTTAATGTTGCACCCCTATGTGTCCTTGTTGCCCATGTCAGTGAAGAAATAGTCCCAGAGAAACCTTCAGATCTTTCGCAGCTACCGCATTCATTTCTAATCCTCGTGTCCACCTTCTAATCTCCCCATCGAGCTACCTTCAATGCTTCTGACTTTAGAGTAGAAAAGCGTTGTCTTTGTATCCTGTTGATCTTCTTCATCCTGGTCAGATTTCCATGGCTTGCCCCTACCTTTCCCTGATTAGCTGGGTGAATTCCACATGGATTTTCCGATGGTTAAAAGCCCATTCAATCAGAATCACATCTCGGCAAGACACTAGAGGTGTCTCACCGATGTGATTATACCCCTCTCAAGCTATCGACATAACATGCGACAGTTGGCAAGACATCTTAGCGAGCTTTAGGAGTCATATTGATATCACCAAAAAACATTGGCAAGACAATCAGCATCGGTCTGAAGTCACAGCAAGCACCACTGAGTCACACTGATATCGCTTTTATTTGGCAATTCAATCACTATCGGCAAGAGATTGTGTGTTTAGGAAGACCTCATAGTGAAATTTTCCTATGTCTAGGCGAGCACATCCATGTCGGCAAGACCCAACTCCTTCGCTGAGACATCATGTCGAAATCCCCCATTCTTTGGCGAAAAACTTCATTTTGGGGAGACTTCAATCAGTCGTTGAAACATCCTGGTGAAGGCACCTCCTTCTCGCCGAGCCCCACTTCCACTTCAGCGAGAGCTTGCTCAGTCGGCAGGACCCTCTTCGGTCTCTACTTCCTTTTCTAAGTTCATTTCGACATCTCCCCGAACTCCTCTGCAGTCAGCAAGACACCCGAGTGTCGGAGAGACGTTTTACCGAAGGCAAAACATTACCTCGAGACCCTTCATCTTCGGCAGGAGTTGATTGATGTCACCCCGAATGCACTCCACTCTACTGAGCTCCATATTCCTTTCGCCGAGACACCCTATCGGTCGGTGAGACGTTACACTGACTGAGTCCTTCCTTGAGCAAGACCTTCGACTTTTGTCGGGACATTACTTGGTCGCTAGGACCTCATGGCGATGGCTTCAACTCTTGGCAAGCCTCCTTTGTTGTCGGTGAGACATTGGCCTATCAGCCAGACCTCTCATCGGGCTCCTTATCTTTGGGCGATCACGAAACATCTTGAGGAGCCAAGCTTTGTTCATCGAGACCTTATGGTGAACTCCCTTTGTTGCGCTGGGGTCCCCTTTCCATCGGAAAAACATCTCCTAATTGCTGAGACCTTTTGGCAATGAAAACTAACTTTTCTGATGCCATTTCATTCATTGAGACTCTAAGGGATCGACAAGACCTATGGCGATATCTCTTCGGTGTTGCCGAGACTCTAGCACGTCGGCCAGACTTTATGCCAAAGTTTTCTTCCTTTGCTGACACTGCCTGACTTCGGCAAGACCTCTTTTGATCGGTAAGATGTCCTATTGAAACCCGCACACATACGTCGAAGGGATCCTGCTTTGCTTTGTCAGCGAGACCCAATGCATTCACCAAGACTTCTCTCTGAAGAAAAGTCTCTAGCTGAGATGCATATCCTTTTGTCACCAGGATGATGAGTGAAGTCTTGCCGATAGGAACCTGTAGGTGAATTCCACTCGTCGTGACATTCCTAGGGTCTTGGCGATAGACAACACATAATCAAATTTAACCAAATGCATTATGGGTCGAGGAGACCTAGATAATCTCATGCCGATAAGATCCCTAATGTGAAGCATTCAGACTTGATGGAACCCCTGCTAGTCAGCAAGACATCTAGAAGGTCTTGGTGACTTTCTCCTTAAAGGAAAATTATGTCCATCTTGACTGAGGCCGACCCCTCAGCTGAATTCCCTGTGACCTAGCATCAGATGTAGGATTTTTTCCCTTGTTGTGAATGTTCCATTTTCCCTCTCAAAGATCTATCACATGATTATCCTACTTGATTGAACTTGTAGGTGAAAAATGGGCAACAATATCAAATCATGATTGTCAAAATTTTGCATCTTCAAATTAATCAATTATTGCATATTAGATATAAAAATTTCATTCAAAATTTTCCTTTACTATTGCATATTTGCATTTCAATCACATTATATCAAATTGAAAAATATTACATTTTTTTGTTTCAAATTTGTATTAAATCATCATTTTCACCATTTTTCATCTTAGAATTAGTTAATTTTTGCATGATTACATCTAGAAATTGCATTCAACATTGTTAAAAAAATTCACCATTTTTGGAGAGTTGCATTTGGCACCTTTGTCTTAAATTGACCAAAAACTAGAAAAACAATCACTGAAAAAGCTATTTGCAACTAGAGACAACAACATTAAACAACATAAAAAATTGAAGTTTTTAGTTTTTTGAACCCATGCCAGGAACCTAGATGCCCTTGGTCATCCCTATCCTACTCTAGGTGGCTTAGACAACTTTTTTTCTAGGTATCTATCTTTGCATTCTCTATCTGATTCTTCTTGCAATTGTCTAATATGAAATTTTGGAAAACTATTATTGCATGTTAAAGAAACTTGTCATTTTTCTTCATTTGTTGCAAATTTATGATAAATTGTTGTATTTTAGTATTGAATATTATTAGAGCAAGTAGGAAAATCATTTTCATTTTCTGAATCATTACAACACATTGCAAATTCATGAGGCAAGTAGGGAGCATGTTTCCTTTCCAAAGATGTGGTTTTGATATGGTTAAGCATCCATATTGTATAATTCTAATCTCCCTACTTATGATTATAATCTATGGAAATGAAGTGAGGTAATTAACAAACATGTTAGTCATTCTCCCAATATTTTTCCTAATTGTGGGAGTATTTTGGCACAAGAGAATGAAATCATTGAAACATTTCTTAATATCACTTTTCTTATTATTCATGCATCTCCTAACATATCTCCCAATTATGAGAGTGTTTTGGTACAAGAGGATGAAATCATGGATAATCATGACAAACATAGTTGCTCTTCTCCTGATACCTCTCCTACTTGTGACAAAGGTATCTTGGTATTAGAAGACCTAATCATTGAGCATCATGAGAATATTATTTGTTTCACTCCCAAAACCTCTAATACTTGGGAAGATATTATGTCACAAGGAGATGAAATAATTGACACATTTCTTAATATCACTTTTCCTAGTATTCATTCATCTCACAACATCTCTCCCATTTGTGATGATGTTTTAGTGTAAATGGATACAATCATTAACAATCATGATAATCAGATTTGTCCTTCTCTTGATACCTCTCCTACTTGCGATGAAGGTATCTTGGTGTTAGAAGATCCAATTAGTGAGAGTCATGAGAATCTTATTTGTCCCTCTCCCTTAAAGTGTTATAGGAAGATTGCGATGCAAGTGGATATGCAATTGGTGGAGTTTTGAGTCATGAGGGAAGGCACATTGTTTACTTCAGTGAAAATTTGAATGGGGAAGAAATAAAATATTCAATATAGATCAAGAATTTAATGGAATATTAAAAAGCTAAAGAAATGGAGGAATTAATTATTACCCAAGGATTTTGTATCATAAAATAGATCATCATGCATTAAAATTTATAAATAGCCAAGGTAGGTTAAGTCAAAAGCACATGAAATGGGTAGAATTTTTGTAAAGTTATTCCTAATAGGCTTGTTTTAGTTGCACCTTGAGGTTTCAAAATGCAAAATATATTTGAGGTCTTGTGATTTTTGTCCTATTATGGCATGGATTAATGATAACCATGGAGGATATATGGATTTTTATGTAGGAATCTTCTGAACTAAACCACTACTAGCCTTGGTGTCATGTGATCCTTAGGCCTCTTCCTCTTCTATCTTTGATTTTTCTATCACAATACCTTCCCTTAGGATGTTACTTATATCAAAAATGGATGTTTTGAGTCAAGTTATTCATACCGCATCTTTTCTCAAGTCACCAATATGTGTCAGTATCCATGTTCTAGTTTGACTATCTCCTACTTGTATTTCTAGTAGGCTCTAATTTTATCTTATTTATAATATAGGATTCTTAATTCCTTTTAGATATCATGCATAACAATTCAACTAGGATCAATGATATGGAGGGGATTGTAGAAATCTTCCCAAGAATATGTTGACCTTGTTGGGAGCTCATAGATCTTCACATATGAATTGGGAGAATTTTTTACTAGTTTCTTATTCATCTCTATGCCTAGTCAACCCTTATGAACAAATTTATCTTTTACTCATAGATTCTTCAAATAATTATCCATAAAGCCATTTGGGTCATAGACACAAAAATAATTAATTAATTCCAACCAAAGAACCACCAATTTGAAATCAAAGAGGCCATGAGAACCTATTCTATTCAGGGTTACTCCTCTAAAGGAGAAATACATGTCATAGAAGGATATTTTATTTCTATCTCTACACCCCATTCAGAGCTGATGGAACTTATTTGGAAGATGTATTCTAGGGATAGTACTATATTAGCAACAAAATTTTGAAGCCTAAAAGATTCTCTATTGAACATGTGAATCTTTGTTATGTTATAATGCTATTCAAAATAGTAGTCACAAGAACCTTGTTATTTTCTATGAGCCACTATTATCTTTGGCTTGGTCTTACAAGATCATCCCAACTTAAATTTGTAAGAGTGGGGGTAGTGAGTTTTTTGCAAAATCATAATAATTTTAGATTCAAGAAAATACATTTGTCCAAAGAAACACTAGGATAACCTTATGGGGACCAACATAATCTTCCATTATAGCTAGATGCATGAATTGTTGTGAGAATTAGGAATTTTGGTATAATATGAAGTGGACCAAAATGGAGTAGCTAAATACTTTTGGGGTGTTAAATTACTCTAGATATTAGTGTAATGTATTTTTTATATTTTATATAAATTCAAACAAGAAGACATGGTTGTGTGTGATGGTTTTGAGCTTATATAAAGATTTTAGTTGGAAATCATGCACACTCCTACAATTATATAGGTTAAAGATAAAGCTAGCATTAAACACACATCCCATGTATTTAATTTAAATTTAGATAAGGTAATGAGAACCTTGGGGATTTAGATGTCTTCTCTCTCCCTATCTATCTCTTTATTTAGCAATCCAAGCTAATATTTTTTGATATCCCAAATATTCTTCAATTTTTTATAACTATAGTGGAAGGCTTTTACTATCTATAACAATTCTAATATGGCCCTAATATTGTTGGAATTCACTATTACCTATGTTTCTTCCATTCTATCAACCCCATCTTTGAGTCGTTGCATTCAAAATAGGCTTGGACTAGTTCTAGGTAAGGGTGCACTTGTGGGACAATATATTGGCCAAAGTGGAGATTCATACCCATATGCCTAAATTTTGAATTTTTCCTACTTGGAGTCTCTAGAAAATGTATGCATGTGCT
The DNA here is from genome assembly GCA_007258455.2 of Sequoia sempervirens. NCBI lineage: Eukaryota > Viridiplantae > Streptophyta > Pinopsida > Cupressales > Cupressaceae > Sequoia > Sequoia sempervirens. The sequence continues at coordinate 32,672,889 of VDFB02256132.1, read as the reverse complement.
TCTTATTGGAGAGTATTTGTTAGTTTGGAAAGGAAAGGATAAAAAGATTTTCTATAATTACAAAAACTAGCAAGGGGTCAAAAGAATTTCCCAATTTTTATAGATTTGATATTTCCAACCAACATTGATTCCTTTTCTTCCATTGAAGTGGAAGCATATGACTTACTACCATGGAACTCAACAAGGTCCTCAAAGGATTAACAAGGTCTTGAATCTTTCTTTCTAGTTTTTAGTTTGTTTTGGAACTTGCTACACTCAGTGCTCTTTTTGATACTACAAAATTTGTTGAGAAAAGTATGTTACAAAAGTGATGAACACAAGGGAACTTGATCTTCAAAATTTGAACAAATTCAAAATGAATTATTTGATCTCTTTTTATAGGCTTGTTACTTGAAAAAGGTAATTCATCATTGAATGATACATCATTGTAAATGTTTGAAAATTATACCTCAATTTAAATTTTCTTTCTTGCAAAGTCATTTTAATATTTGGAATTTATATTTTGGTGCCTCTTGAGTTATAAAATTCCAATGAAAAACTTCCATCATAAATTATATGTTAAGGTCATTTCTAACTACCTATTTAGGATGGTCTTTTGACATGATGGCTATCATTAACTCTCCTTGATTAAGGTAGTTGCTAATTTTTTCATGATATTTGATCAAATTTAGAAATATTTCTTATTAAAATGCAACAAGATAGATGAATTTTTAGTTGATAGTGTGAAATTAAAGGTAATGAAATCTACAATTGGGATTTTGTCTAGTGAAAGATAAATTTTCCTTGTAAGCTAATGCTTGAAACTAATATTTAAATTTTTATTGGAAAATGTAAAATTTGTAACAACTACTAGGTATTCAAAAGACACTAATGTTTTAACATAGGAAATTTGACTCTGATGAAAGAAACAATAGGTTACTTTGAGAGTACATTTCCCTAATTACACTCTAATCAAATTAACTATCTAATATACTTGAAGAGAATGACCTATTAAAAATTACTAAAAATAAATGAATAAGGATAAATTTTTTACAACAAAAATAAAAATTATAGGCGTTGAAGAACCTAGAGTCCAAAGGAGAAAGCCACTACCTAGGATGCCAATGTGTCACACAAACATCCATACATAGCACTGTCATCCATATGAACAACATGCAAGAAGCACCTAGAAAAAATGGAAATAAAGTAACTTTTATGTGGTTTTGTGCATTCAAATTACTTGCAAAGACAAAGAAAAATTAAGATATTTGTAGCTATTTGGGAATTTTCCTTAGTCAAATCCCTAGTTTGGTGTTTCAACTTGCACAATAGACAAGATAGATAGATAGAAAAATAAATAGCATGTGTTATTATTCTACATGCATCTAGGAACAAAAACAATAATAGAATAAAATGGATTAATATGAGATGTGATAATCCAAAGGTGTTCGGGGGTACAATGAGTGAGAGTGCTTGTAATGACAACAAGAAACTAAAATTATGTTATGTGTAGAGGCTTGATAAATCCAAGAGAATAAGAGAGGTGCGATAAAATATTGTGAGAGAATGTTGTAGAAAATATTGAGTGTTGTGATCTAGCCAAGAGAGCCTAGAGAGAGAGCTTACAAAATGAAATTTTAGTTTCAAAAAGTGAGAAGAGGAGGGAAAAGAAGTTTGTTGATGAGCCATTTGGAGTAATCTTGAGTTGTTTCGATTGAATTGGGAAGGTGACAAGTGAAGAAACACTTAAAAATATATTTCAAACAAAACATTGGTACAAGAAACTAGTGTGACACATGGATGTCTATGCTAGGTGCTAGTGTCTAGATAATTTATGCTAAAAAATGACAGGAGACAAGAAAACATAAGGAAACACAAAAATAAAATGAATAAGTGATCCTAAAAAAGAAGGCCTAAGAAAGTTGGCATGAAACATAGTGTGAAATTACAAGGGTATGCAGTTTACAACACTACAAATATAAAAATAATTCAAAACCTTTAGAGAAGGTGAAAACAAACATGAAGTATAAAAGGAAGATATAGTACACGAAGATAATGGAGGTGAATTTGAATCCTACTCATGGTGCTTAAAATATGTCTCATTAATAGGGATATCAAGGATCTCATTGGCTTTGTTCATGGGATCAAATATAATGATAGTTTTTGCATGCCAAAATGGTGTAAGGACCACTCTAAAGATAATCTAAATTTGAATGATGATTATGCATGGTTGCTCTTTCCTCCCACTTGAGGACTGGATCCTCAATTTTGAAATTAGGTTCAAAGGAGTGTTTGTTGAACCATCACTTAACGATCTACTAATGTTAGGGCACTAAATCCCTATCAAAATTTCCTTTTCTCTTATACTTCAAGTAATTTTGCTATTCTTACATCCACAAATCTATCTTCTTCTACTCTCATTTGATTAACTATTTGCAATGCTACGAGCTCTAATGAAATTGGAAGAATGACTTCTCTACTAACTACCAAAGTGTATGAGGATGTCCTAATTTCAAATTATTGTGTCATTCATTTTGATGGTTGGGACCCATCCACTTGATTATTCTAATTATTTTATTTATAAAATATCATAACATAGAATTGTAAATTAAATTCTTCTTTCTGAAATTAAAATTGATTCTCCACAATAAAAACCCAATATTTTTTAGCTCAACACTTTAAACCAAAAATCATTTTTTTAAATACAATATTAAATTAAACTCAACGTTATCATACACTATTAAATTAAACTTAACTTTATTAATGGACTGAAAACGATTCAGACACTATTTTGATTGTATGGATATGCATGGGTTTGGGGCCATGAACTGCGCTAAAAATATTATGTTTTACTGGAATTTTACAGTTGAAGGGGATACCTTGGCTGCAATGTGACCAGCAGCCCATTTTTCATGTAGAGTGTGAGAGCCAATTTGGGCTCCACAATGTGTCCTGCCCCCATCTTAATCTTGAACCCCCAGATTATAGAAGCTGAGATCCATTTCATTTGGTAGCAAGCAAAGTCCTTTCCCAGGCAAAGCCTCGGCCCACCATTAAAGACAGGGTATTTGTAAGCCGACTAGGTGACGAAGTTTCCACCCGCGTCGAGCCACCTCTCCGGCCTGAATTCCAAGCAGTCCTTCCCCCATATGTTCTCCATTCTTTCCATGGCATATATGGAATATATCAACCTGAAGCCCTTTCTTAAATACGTGCCGTCGGGGAGTCTGTCGTCGTTGTCGACTTGTTTGAAGTCGAACGGAACGGAGGGGAACAGTCGCAACGACTCCGACAGCGCCGCCTGCAAATAATTCAGCTGCTTCAGCTCGTCTACTGTAAAATTCAGTTTCGTTGTATTCAGGGAGCTGTTCGATCCTCGAGTCGTTTGATGATTAAGTAGGGAATTCGAGGTTCTTTTCGACAAGACAGACCTAATCTTCACCAGGATGTGTTCTTCGACCTGTGGGTTCCGGAGCAGCAGCCAGAAAAACCAGGAGAGCGCAACAGACGAGGTGTCCCGTCCGGCCAGAATGAAATTAACCATTATTTCCCGCAGCTTTTCGTCTGTGTAAAGGCGGTCATCACACTCCGTCTTGACCTTCATAAAGGCCGACAGAAGGTCGGCTCCGGCCTGCTCAGCGTAAGAGGAATTCCCAGTTCGAGACCCGATTGCCTTTTCCACAAACTCGTTGACGGTAGCCAAAGACCTGCGTAGCTTCCTTTCGGGTCCCAATTGGAAAAACCGCAAGAGCCTCCAGACTACAGGGGGCATCAAAAACCTCAACATGGTGATCTCCGTTGCGTCCTCAAACGCTCGGGCAAAGTCTCTCGCTTCCGCTGCTCCTCCCGCCAAACAGCCCGGGTTGACTCCTAGTGTGACCGTGCACACGTTATCGAAGGTGAATCGCAGGAGCACGTCCTGCAGATCAATTGGCTCACCTGACCGGGCTGTTTCTTCGAGAAGGGGTACCAGCTGGTTGTGCACCAGCTCTTCCACTGACCTGGCCATTGTCGCCCTGAACGAGGGAGTATTGAACTCTATGTTGGCCGTCTTCCTCTGCGCTTTCCACACATCGCCTTCAGCGTTGAAGATGCCATCGCCCAGAAAATCATGCCCCACAGCCCGGAAATGGCGTCCCTTTGGATAATTATTAAATTTGACCTTCAGGACGTGCTCCAGATTGGCCGGGTCCGCTGTCACTATGGTGATCATGCCGGTCATGGCCAGTCCCTTGAAATAAAACGTTCCTCCGCAGTCTCTTAAGACTTGCGCAGTCCAGTCGTGGATTTCATTTAGGTGAAGGAGTAAAGACGGTAGCGAGCCCAGTAGAGGCCACATTGGCAGTTCTTTCCTTTTTCTTTGCACAAAGAAATGGAAAACCATGTATCCCAATAACGCCAGTGCTATGTCCATGGCTTTCAGATTTGGTCCTGAGCTCAGAAAAGACAGAAGCTTATTGAAGCTGCTTCCCATTATCAGAACTTTCTAAGCACTCAAAGGCAGTTATGGTGACGAGCTATTTCGGCACAGAACAGGGTATTTAAAAACACAGTTGCTGTGAACAGGTGATTCCAAGTGGTTAATATACATCATGTGTCAAAGGTAGGCTCGTAAATTTTTGTTCTATTTTAAGTGTTTCATCCATTTATTTTACGTGCATGATGGGCTGCAGCTCCTGTCCACAGAAACCAACATCACCCAATGTATTTTAACATTCTATTTTCAACTTTCTATTTTAACATCACCCAATTTATTTTCCCTTTATTTCATTTAAATATGAGTAGTTTAGGCATTAAATATTATTAGCTTGATAATTTAATTTTTAAGTGTTAAAATAAATGTGATTAGTTCTACCAATCTCTTTTGCATTGAAATGATCACTTGTCGAAAACTTTAATAAGATGGCATCTTACAGTCCTATAACAGGGTAGTGGAGCAATGAAAATGCTAAATCAGTCCAAATCACCCACAACTGTCCCAAACATACATCAAAATGCTGATTCCAGTGATAAATATGTCATCTCAAGCCGAGCTGGCCTTACATTAATAAGGAAAATGGCTGTTGGATATGTTATTTCTTGTCCCAGTCTTTCAAAAAATTTATCATCAAGAGATCATTTTTCATTAAAGCAATCGGTTTCTTCTTTTTTTTACGTTCATAATTTGAGACTTTTGAGTCCGTCTTTATTTTATTTTGTTGCTTTAATCAATTATCTTGGTATATTCATTTGAGATTTCTGTAGTCCTCCTGATATTAATTTTGTTGCTTTAATCAATTTTCTTGCTATATTTTTCAGAATTTTAATATTGTAGAGTTTATTTTTATTAGGTGTTTAAATATTTTTATCTGATTGAATTACATTATTTATTTGTTGGTTGGATGTTTTGATAAGATTGATGTGACAATATTTTTCTCGAACTAAAATTTGTTCAGGTGTCTATTCTATTAAAGTTTTGAATATGATTTCACTATTATTTTTTTAGAGTTTTTATGTCTTTAGATTCAACAATCTTGATCTTAGGTATATTATTTGTGAATCATTTAACTTCACCAATCATTAAAAAGCCACATTAATCAGCTCTTATTCAACTTAGATAACAATCACCAAACTTAGGGGAGAGGACCTAGTAGTTGAGCATGTTTCAATAGTTGTGATAGTAGTTGTTTATATAATGCCCAATATTTTTATCAATATTGGACCAATAGTTGTGACATGACTACCCATAATTAAACAAAATGTATTCCTTTGATGTAAAAAGCAACCAATCATGTGATGCCACATCAACGCTCAACTACCCATGATATGAATGCACAAGTATTAGTCAACTACATCTTGACAAAAAGCATGTTGATGTGGCATCCTATTTGATGATGTGGCCCTGAAATAAAAGTTATAGGTAGGGGACTTGCCAAATAAGCTGCTAAAAAAATTGGGAGTGATTTGAAATTTCCATGTAGTATAATTAGAAGCACGAAGTTAGGGTACTCAACTACTGGGTCCTCTCCCCTATTTCTATTAAAATTTTAATAATACAATTTAAAAGTATTAGCTAACCAACAATTTAATAATATCACATATTATTTATTTATATATTTAAATTTTAATTATATAATTAAAGCTTAGATAAAGTATATAAGTGTAATGGATAAAAGTGTACTTGTTCTTGTAATATTAGCTTTTTATACTCATTTTCAATTTTACTTTCATTATATTGTCCTAATCTCAATTTGACTTATTTTGTGGCTAAGTTGACCTTAGCCTTGATTATACTAGTCATTACCCTTCTCGACTATTAGTAGATGAAGCCAACTTATTTTGTAATCATTAAATGTACCTTAGACTAGACTGCATACATAGATCTATCTCTTAAGCAAGTGTGCACCTACATTCTATTCTTCCCAGCTCAAATCATATTTCTTCTTTATTGATTTAATCCATTTTAAAAATATAATTATTAGCAATAATCTTTTGTACAAAACTAATATAATTTGAACACCTACAATAGTCTGTTTAATGGCAATCCCAAGTAACTTTTTTATCAAATTATTAGAGAATCTTGTTTCACATCATTACAAAATATTTCATAACTTGCATTGGTATTGCACCAACACATATTACACACCAATTTATCATTTAGGCACTTTACTTCTTTACTTGGCATATCTTATAGTTTTGTCTAACTAGTTATCAAGGAAGCTCTCATACTTCCCTTTCCACACTTCAATATTGTTCATTTCTATTAATCTAAACCAACAAAATTGGTTGGTCTAAGAGAAAATATTTACCTATTGAGTTGAAAACATCTAAATGGTGTTCTTAAATACCACCTTGATAAATTTTAACACTAAGAATGTAAAGGAAAGAAAATTTGTTTGGTACACATGATGGAAATTATTTTTTGCACGATGTAATTCAATGACATACATTAGATCAAGATTGCAAAAACTAGGATTGAACTTTATTTTTTTCTTTTTCATTTCAAATTTTGACATAATCATCAAATAACAACTATGAAATTTCTAATAGAAACAAAAAAATTTAAAACATCGACAACATTATTTTTCCTTGATTATTATCACAATCAAATACCTCTAAATCATTTTATTTAATTTTCATATTTTTATAAAAAAATATTTATTTCATTTCTAAAAGTTAGTGTAATATAAACTAATCCATTAAAATTATAATTGTTATATCGTCTAATTTAAAAATTACAAATAACTTCTAGCACAAAATTTGAAATAGAAATTTTGTAAATTTTATTTTGATCAAAATTGAAATTAAAATTTACGTAAGATTTAATTAAAATTAAAATTACAACTTATTACATAATTAATCTCTTCAAATCATAGGTTGGATTGAAATCTAATATCATGGCATCTTATAGTCCCATAATGTAACAAAGCTATGAAAAATGCAAACTTATGTCTAGTCCATTGTTAATCTATTCAAATAGTCCAAAGTGTCATCAACATACATCAAAACACTAATTTTAATGATAAGTATATCATTGTTAGTAGCCTTACAATGGAGCCTATACATGCAATTACAAAAGATTCCAACATCATTTAAGCTTCATATCGATAAAAATTGTTAGATTTATTTTCCCACCTATTCTTTTATAATTTCCTTTGGGACTATCAACTATTATCACATCAATATGATCATAAGAAATCAACAAACAAATATTATCACATCAAGCACAATAAATGGCAATTTAATTTTGAAAAAATATAGCTAGAAAATTTGATTAGAAATTTGTTCCAATATGTTAGAATGTGCTAAATGTATAAAATAATTAACAATAATAAATACGTATCAATAATGTTTGAAATTTATTATAATTTACATTGGCCTTATTAGTTCTATAGTTGAATTTCTTGAATTTATTGTACACATTTAGTATTGTAGTTGGCTTGTTGATTAATATGGTTGTGTGGCATAATGTCACCTATATTTTAAAACTCTATATAATAGATTCCCTACCTATTATTCATTCAGTGTTTTTTTTGGCTTTTTATATTTTTCATGTTTTGATTAGTATATTCTAGAGTTGCTTACACATTGCTAGAGTTTCTATTCACCAAATATTCAGTTTTATTGTTATCTCAAATTTTTTATTCACACAATAATATTTATTTTGTATATCTCACTTATAAATTTTTATCAAGGTGTCTCATTATGTGTGCTACCATAATGTTTGTGTTTATGTGTTAGACTATTCAAATCAATATGCACTAACCCTACTTAATTTATATTTTTAACTAAACAATGAAAGTATGTAGTCATAAGATTTGATTTACATCAGAAAACATAAAATCATTTTCCTAGTTTTGAAAGAGCATCCCTAGGAGAAACCAAGAATATGCAAATTTACATTTTATTCAACATAAATGTGATCCACCCCAAAAAATATTCTAAATATTATGAATTGTAAGTACATATTGTCCAATTTTATGTTATTTTTATTATTTATAGGAAGCTCCCCCTTCTAATTTAAAGAGCAATTTCACAACACATCTATTTTATTTTGTGTCATATTGAAAGGTTTGAATTAAAATGCTCAACACATTTGAGAGCTTAGTTTATTAACCCTATGGAGACAAAACAAAAACCTCATACTCTAGACATTGAAACATTAGTCATGACTTGTCAAAAAGATAATATTTTATCTTGACATTTGACCTAAACAAAAAAATTATATGGGCACAATAAGGTACCTTGTTCTATAAATGTTTCATAGAAAGAGTAACCATCATATGGATTTAAGAAAGAAGCAATACTCCATCTCTAAGGATCCCAAGCTCTTTAGGAAATATGGGAATGGAAGAATTCACTTGTCAAGGAAACAAGAAAATAAAGGCCAAAGCATGCTACGGGAATGTAGGGTTCTAATTATAATATGTATAAATCTAATAACTTTTGGAATCATTGCAGGGTTCGTAAGAATTGAGAGAGAAATAATGTGAAACTTTATTCATATTCTCACCCTAAAAGTGGCAAAATAAAGTTTAGGAAGCCAAACCAAAGGCGGTAGAAGAGTCTACATAACCATAAGAATCAAGAATGGTAGAAAGAATGCAAAAATTCATCCACATCCTCACCCTAAGAATGGTAAAACAAAGCATAAGGATTCAAAAGGGGAGAAATGACCTATAAAACCATAAGAAATAAGAATTGTAGAATAGTTCTCATATATATATCTACTACCATTATGGTTATCAAATAATAGTAAGGAAATGTATTTTCAATATTGGATTGATTTCTTGTGTAACTTGCAAATAAGAACATGTAAGATATTGATTTGCATTCACATGTACAAATTACACTCACATTTATTAGACATACTATAGGATATTCAAAAATTGTTTTAAGGTTTCATTTGTTGGTATAATAAAAAAAGGAACTAACTCCACTTGTCTGAGAAATCATGAGGTAAATCCATTCATCAAGGGTGAGTATGGAACAACAAGTCCACTTGAGAGGCACAAATATGCACATCCAATGGTAATGAGGAGATACATACCATTTTAATTATTCTCATTTTCATGTAGGTACATAGATCATATAAAGTTACTAGAGTATTACTTCTTGTAGCATGCATGCATAGTAATTAATTTTAGATAAAAGTATTCTATGATAACAAGAACTCCAAGCAAGATGTTGGGAAAATAGTAGTACCAAAGAGAAGAATTCAAAATGTAAGCATCATAATAGTGAGCAACAAATTATGTTTGTTCTTTTCCATTGTTGGAGCATGCACAATGTAAATAATCTCTTTCATCGTAAAATATTGCATTTAAGTAGAATAATATTCTTTAAGTGAGAATCATATAGAAGAATGTTCATGTAGGCAAGGAAAAAAATAAAGACTATGATTTTTAATTTTTAGTTCTTCATTGCACAAAATCAATGAGGCAAGAGCCATGAGGGAGAGACAATTTAGGATAGTCAATTGATTGGAAAAGTAATTAATAGCTTCTTTCCAAAAGAGCCTAGATATAATACTTAAGTGTCACAATAGAGATAAAATGGTAAGCATCATTAGCATACCAAGCCAAAAATGGGATCATCTTCTAGCGAGTAATTGAGAATATTCTTAGCATTTTAGTTTGTTCTTTGCAAGAAGACAAATAGAATAGTGTGCAATATAGAACTTTTCTTTGAATTTGAAAGGGATGCTCCATTTTGATGAGTGAATTAAATGATAAATTCCCCTAAACAAAATTTAAAATAAAATTCTAAAGATCAAGATGGAATTGGTGTTGAAGAAGAAGATCCAAAAGATCATGGCTACTAAGAAAAGAGAAAAAAGGTAGAGAATTTACTGTTTGAATACAACTATAACTAGATCTTAAATTAAATTTTGCAAAGCTTTGGTTCTAGTTGTTAAGGCCACTCCAAAATTTTAAGGAATAAAGGAATAATTTTTAAACAAATTAGAATTATAAGAAGGGGGCTAAATCAATGTTTTATGAAATCTCAAACCCTTTGGAATAGTCAGAAACTTAAACTCTATTGCATGGGCAGGAACATGAAAGATGAAGATAATGCACAACACAATGCAACACCAAATATATGTGGAAAACCCCACAGGGGAAAAACCGCAGTGAGAAAAGCTACTTGGGGCTACTATCCTAATCTAGCCTCACAAGATGAACAACATTTACAATTTTATTTTAGGGCTACAACCCAAAGAAGCTACAACTCCCTGATTACAATTTTTAGGGTCACTCCCAAGGAAGCTATAACTCTTTGATTGTGCAAATTTGTTTTAGGGCTACAACCCAAGGAAGCTACAACTCCCTGATTTGAGTACACACTCAAGAATGATTACAAAATGATGGTCCTTTCATTGCTTGAAACTAATAATTAAGATCACTCCTTTTGATGATTGCAATTCTTTTTTGTCACTTCTCTTTTGATGATTGCAATTATACTTTTTCACTTCTTCAAATGTCTTCTCAGCTTCCTACAAGCTCACTACTTTTAGAAATCAAGAATTTTTTCCTTTGGCTCACCACCCCCAACAACAATTAAGCCCACTAAACTATACTTTCCTTCTATCATAGAGATATGATCAAGTCGAAACTGTTATTTATCTTCCAGTCTCTCAAATAATTATCATCATGAATCTACAAACTCTAACCTAGATCAACTAGGTTCACAATTTATACATGATAATACATTGATTACATTATATGTGAGCCTATAACAACAAAAATATTACCTCTAAGTTGGCTAAGGATAAAACAATCAACATGCAACTTGTAGAGGGAAAGACCCAAAAGACTGCACACAACACTAGGAAAGGAAACACACCTTGTAGATTCCAAAAAATGCTTAATTTGGTCCTAAGCTATCTTCACACCTTCGATCTTCTATGAACATCATCCCCATGCTTTGCAAATGCAAATTAGGTTGGCCATAAATAATAAAATGTATCTTGTAGCATGTTGGCCTTCATATCCATTAGTGGTACATAAAAATGATAAATCATTATGTGTATCTTCTTGTAAGAATGAGGGTGTTGTCATTGATGTTAACTAGTTAACTAGTTATCAACTAGTTTTTGTTGTCATTAATGTCATGGATGAAGTTTATTGACTATATATGTCAAGGCTATTGAGAAAATTGTAATAAATAATGGTTGCAGGTATTCAGTGTTTTCTCTAGGTTTTGCTTTGGGATTTTCTCTTGTGTTCGTGTGGTTCGGATATGTTAATCATGGTTTTTGGAAGTTTCTATATCTATATTTTTGGCTTCTGATTCATTGTACAGTGCGAGTTATGTTCACTAGCTGTGAACTGTGGTTTTAAGGGTGTCTGGCTGAGGTCCAGGAGAAATGTAGTTAGTTCGGATTTCCTTTTGTTTAAGTCTTATGACTTGCAATTCTAGAGTTAAGTGATTATGATTGTATTGAAGATAATTTTGTTGTTTGGAAAGATTGGATCAGGTTAAGGATTGTGTGTGCTTAATTGTTCTATGTGTTTTACACTGGTTTGGACGGCCTTGTGTTAAACACTATTCTTGAAGATCATGAAGTGTATTGGGACTTATTTGGGTCCTTATCAAGCATGTGTTTGGGTCTCCCTCATTCTAATTCCACCCTAGAATGTTTTTGGTGTCGACCTAATTTGAATTTAAATAATGGATGGTCAAATTTGGATATGTTTCAAAGTTGAAGATGGTATATATATCAGATGAGATATTGGTGAAAGGTGTACAAGGAGTGGTGCAAAGAAATAGAATAGATAGATGTGAATCAATGTGTACATGATGCGAGTGTGGTAGATCACTACATAATCTAAATGCTAAGTTTTTGGAAGCAATGAGATGAAGGTGTAATCTATCATTCATGCTTGACTGCAAGTGGTTCAGTGAATCATGGTGGAAATCTATGTTGCATTGTCTTCTCTATGTAACTTATCTCTTCTATCTTCTTTGTATTTGTGTGGCAGTGAGCCCTCTGGGTGGTTAACCCTTGTTGGGCAATGAGTCCTGATTTGGACAGTGATTCCTTGTTATTTTGGAAGTGATCCTAATTTGGTAGTGATCCCTTGTAATCAGTTTTGATATTCTCTATATTATGAGCTAATCATCACAATGGTTTTTCCCTCATTGGTTTTTTCACATAAATCTAGTGTTATTGTGTATGTTTGTTACTTTTCAATTTTTTCCTTTAATGTTTAATAATTTTAGCAGAGTAAAGGGTTTGTGATTGATCTAAGTTCTAATGGATGTTTTTAAAGATTAAAATTCTATACAACTAATTGAGCCCCCCTCTTAGTTGTCTTGTTCAACACATCTCTGTCAGATGAGTCATCATAACCCATACAACACCTTCAAACACTCCATAAGCTTGCACAAACTTGAATTTGTGGTGCACACAACCAACATACCTTCGTCGACCTCAGCAAAAGCATAATCCAACAAAAACTTCATTCTAGACCACAACCTATATTAGAGAAACTAGAAGAAAATTTTCAAATAAACATCATACATAAATATTGAGGAACACTCTCATACATCCCTTTCACAATTTCATGTAGCAACAAGCTGGCATGAGCTAACAAACATTGAAACTAGTCATTGAAAAACATAGTCCTATACCCTGTCATTTATACCTTTCTCACTAGGAGGATTATTGATATGAAATTTTGGATATAGCACCTTCACATCTCAAAGAAATTAACTTCTTAACCACATAACCATATCTACAAAATTAGAGATATGCATAGCCAATTGTAATACCCAAAAAAATTGCAGTAAAGTATAGCTAAGGACAAAACACAAATTTTAAATTTCCATTAAAACACATGACTAACTCACATAATTTTGTTTGTAAATCACACAATTTTTAAAAAGCATAACAACATTTGACCAAATGTAGATTATAGTATTCAGTTAAGTAACTAAATTGCTTAGGAAACCCTAGTAGGGATTCAAGAGAAGACAAGGGATTCACATCATCGAGAAAGATCTAATTAGTCCTACAAACATAATCATGATCAGAAGACACCATCAAGTCATAGGCTATTCCAATATAATATATCAATATTAACTCAAGGTAAGGAAAAAGAGAAAACCCTAGGGTCTAGACCTAATTCCTTGGGGGATCATCTCTGATAGCCTTTCCTACATATATATTTCATAAAGGAACAATAGTTCAACAACTTGAGTTCACCCAACTCATATTTTATTGACCAACAATCACACATAACACCTATGTTTAAAACATAACTAACACAATGGTAGTAAATAATAAGAATGACTAACAATGGTGAATCTATAAGGGCTCCTTCTATTATAAGGAGTGATTAATAATCCTGATTCCAACACCCCTCAAGGGCCACTTGCCAACATAGATGATCAAGAATTAGTCTAGGATGAAGGTAACCAAAACATAATTTAAATAGATATGTATAATTGAAGACATGGTTTAAGTCCAACCATACAAAGGTCACCAAATGAAACTCATAAGATTAAGGGGTGAAAGGTTAATGAACCAATCCACATACTGAATATTTCTAGGCAATTCAACCTTCATACACCTAGTTGACTAACACAAGGAGTATAACCCTTAGGTTCAAATATCACTCTACAAAAATTCATCTTATGCCTTTTATCATTTAATTATAGAATATAGAGTGGGTATTCAACCCTTTCTAGGGTTCTCTTACCCCAAACAATTTCATCGTTAGTTGGCACCCACTTAGGTGAAGCCAGAGGTCTGAAACCTCGATATGGATAGGCACAATTTTAAAGGATTGTTTATTAATAAAGAAAACACATCACTCTTACACAAAAATTTAATGTTTGTACTTAATATCTGATTAACTTCATGGCTGCAATTCTATTTAAGTGAAAATTTATATGGCCACCTCTTACCGTGCAAGATAATTTACAACAATAAGATAATTCAAGAAATCAACCTTGGTCTCCACCCTATCATATTGGCATCATGAAGCCTCATGAGCTCTAGCCAAATCCCCAAGAAAGAAATATTTTAACCCCATGATGATGAAATGGGGTCTTTCGTTCAAGTAATATAACATGGTATTTTAAGACAAGATTAATCTAAATGACTTTCAAATAGTGCTATGGGTGTGATACTCAAATTTCTTACTGAATAGAGTATTTCAACACCCATTATTCTTGCCAATTATCATGTATCAAAATTATATATAAATTATTGTTCTTGGTGTTTAAATACCAAGAGGGACATAGAAGCCCATTCTCTATTCATTCAAGGATAACACTAAAATTTCCATAAAATTTCTTATGAACAAGGGTTTAGTTGAAGACCAATGAAATGGTCAATGGAAGTCAAAACTCTAAACATAGTCCCATAACACACATAGATATGATCTAGGTACAGCAAAACTCCCAACTATTGTCCACACTAAAATAATACGTGAAAAACGTAGTCAATGCCCCCAACACACATGATAGGGTCCAGCAAGAAAATACATCTAAACACATGAAATACCAGGTGGGAATGCTTAAAACTAGAGCTAAAGGTAGACTCCCATACCTGCATAAATATTTTCCAAGGGCCTGAGCTAGGGTTTTGAGCCTTTTCTTATACTCCACCTTTCTTTTTCCTTCCTAAAAACCCAACTGAAGAACTTTCGTCATACCATAAACTTGCAATGACAGTCTCATCTTGTTCCTACCCAAATCCACCACTTGGAGAGAGTCTCATTCCTAGCCACTCCTCTTTTCTTCATCGACCCACTTCCTCTCCCCAAGCCATGCACACTTGACCAAATTCCATCCACTTGCAATTTCTAGCGTCCCCAAATCTAGGGTTTGTTTTACATTAAATGCCATCCTTTGTTTGCTTGATCTCCCCTAGCATACATAACCTCCTTTCACATTAATGGTCGCATCTATTTCCTTCCTTCCTACATAAGAATGTCACCCCAGAGCTAACATATCAATTCCTATGCCTAAGCTCTATTCACCTAACCATTGGCACAATCTTTCCTTGAATGCAGACCATCGATCTTGAAATTTGCATCATGGTCAAGCACATCTCAATTACATGACTTGCTTTAAATCACCACCATCTGATTTGACCTTCTTTAAATTTCAATTGTAGATCATTATTGATTCACAACAACTATATGAATTAGGTGCAACAATCAATTCTTTCCACGGGTCACTATCTTGCATGCCCACATTGGTCAACCAAGTCAATGCAAGAATACCTGGGAAGGTGAGATTGCTCATTTTTTTTCCAACCTTAAGTTTATCAACCTGTGGGGTTCGAGTGTTGGGTATCCTCCCTACCTCATAGTCTGCGTGCATGGAAAGACCATAGAAGAAAGCCTGAACACCTAACTCTGAAGCTCCTTACACTTATCAGGGTTTGGCCTTTGGCCTTACCCTCCACCTTCTACCTTATGACCAACATGTTTTCAAGGCCTCAAGAAACAAGATCGAACCATGATGTCCTATCCTCTTTATACCCATCTAAGTGCGGCCACTGACCTTACCATTTATCTTGCTTCTTGTGCACCATCACAAGAGCACACTCTAACTTTCAAAACACTAAATTATGAAACTTTGAACAATTTTTTCAGTTGTCAGAGGTCGGGGATTGCTACTTCCCCTTACCTTATTCTCAAAGTACAAAGCAGAACTTATCAAGTAGGGTTGAACACACATTTCTAAAGCTCTTCTCAACTATGATGGTTCAACCATCGTCCTTACCCATTACCATTTTCCCTCCTTTACACCATCACAAACCAACACTCTAACCTATGAAACACCAAAGTGCGAGACTACAAACAATACTTTAAGTTGTCAGAGGTCACTAATTACTCTTGCATCATCCTTGAAGTGCATAGATGAGCTTAACAAGTAGGTTCGAACACATATGTTTGATGCTCTTTGCACCTATCGAGGTTCAGCCATTGGCCTTACCCCTTACACTTACCTTCCCTTTGATAAGGCGTAAACCTTCTTACAAAAATATGACACCCAAACACTTCACTCAAAAACTCTAACCCTTTCGAGTCTCGCCCTTCAGTCTTTCTTCATACTAACTGCTTACCTTGCCAAACCATTAAGGCATAACACACAAGGCTGACCCATGAAGCCAAAAAAAATTTAGGGCTCGGGGTTCCTCCATACATCTTTCATCACTTAGCAATTTTTGGTAAGTCAAGGCATAAGCCTCATTGTCGAAGTCCGATGTATGAAACCTTTTTGTAATTAGCACACTCCTCCTTACATTGCTTGAGGGGTTCAGTATGAGGCATGGTCAAAGGCCATTGTCTGATACCCTTTCGAACTTGACTCCAGCTTACTTCATACTTAAAATTATGTTAAGGTGTAAGCCTTGGGTCGATCTTCAATTCTTGATAGGAAACTTAACCTCGTTGACCCTAGCCATTTTGGACTTAACTCAAACATTCTTCATACTTTAAGGAATTCTATATAAGGTATGACCAAAGCCCAAGTATGATACCTTTTAAAGAAAAGAGTAAGCCTCAAGCCTAAAGTTTGAAGCCCAATCATACTTAGCTGAAAAATGACTAACTCTTTCCTCTTTAGAAAGCAACACAGATAAGCCCAAGGTCTGAAGTCTAAAATTTTGGAACCCTCCAAAGCTTGTTGTAATGACACCCTAAGGCTAATGAATCCTTCTTCCTAACAAACCTATGAAGTCCTTTTGGCCTCAAACAATAGCTCTTCATTTGATATCACTTAGATCTCTTACTGACCTCAATGAGGTGCTTTTGTTTACCACAATCAACTCATTTCCACTAGCCTCTCCTCTGACATCCATAAGATGCCCTTGTGACAACAATTACAATCATATTACCAATAGATTAATCTAACTATAGCTAGGTTTAGTTATCCTTATCAAATTAACTCTTTATTAGCATCTCCCAACTACTTGTATGGCATTATGTTCTAATCTAAGATCATATCATAGTTCCATGATAAGGCACAACCCAAAAGTAGAGAAGACTCTAAGACTCTTCATCTATCCTTATTTAATTACTATCTTAATCTCCCTTAGTTAAGTAGTACCATAGGGATCAAATTTTCACATGTAGATATTTACTACAACCTATAAGGATCCTTTAGTGGCTTTAGTCATAATACTTGATATGAGGAACCTCAAGTGAATACTATATGCGACATTCAAAATCAACATGAGTCAAATGATAAGAAAGGAGATTTATTACTAGGGAACCTTAGCAACATAGTATAGCATGAAAAATTATGGTATCTATCCATGTAGATTTAGTCGCATACCTTAATAGAAGCATTCAAATAAGAATTTAACTAATCTTGTCTTAGAATCAAATGACTAAAAGTATAGTGGAACTCAAATATAGTTGGGTCCTTGATCATCTAAATGATGCACCCTTAATCCACACAACAACCTAGTATAAGTTTAGAATAAAAGGCTATGACACTAATGTAAAGGGAGGGGCCTTATACCAACCTTTGCACCTCTGAGAACATCCAAATAGAATCAATATAGACTTCAGTCTATCACTCTTAAAAATACCTTTCTAATAGCCCAAAATAATTGAAACTTGGATCACACATGCATTTACAAAACATAAGGATATCCTCCAAACCATAGGAAAAAAACATCATTAGCAATGAAATATAGAGCATTTCTTAGAGACTGGCAACCAAACAACTAGACTACAACATATTGCATAGAACTTTTGGAATCAATGATAAAAAAACTACAAAAATATCCCCCTTTGGTATTGATGGAAAAACCAATGTAATGTGTACATTCTCTCCCCCTTTGACACCAAGCAAAAAGGGAAAAATGACTCTCTCTCTCTCTCTCTCTCTCTCTCTCTCTCTCTCTCTCTCTCTCTCTCTCTCTCTCTCTCTCTAGTGAACAAAATCTCCACCTGTTAGCAACAACAATACCAACTCCCCCTAAGAGGTAGCCCCCACTAGTACAAGAATAAAGATATGACTTGAATTACTCCCCTTGAAAAGATGCACCAACTATGCATCTAGCAAGAATAAGGAGGGGAAATTACCCCTAAATTTTGTCAGAGATATTTAAAAGTATCTATTGGAAGTTCCTTTGTAAAAAATTATACAACCTAATCCTTTGTAGATACATACTCTAACTTCACTTATTTATCTACAACCTTCTCTCTCAAAAAGTGATACCTGATTGGTATGTGCTTGGTTCTAGAATGCATCATTTGATTCTTTGAAATATTGATAAAACTTGTATTGTCACATAAAATAGGAATGGGCTCATCATAATTTATTTTTATATCCTTCAATATTTTCTTCATCCACAACACTTGAGTACAACAAGATGTTGCAGCAATATACTCTTCTTCTGCTATTGATAAATATACTAAATCTTGTTTCTTATTATGCCATGAAACCAACCTATTTACTAAAAGGAAAGCACCACCACTTGTACTCCTATCATCAACACAACCAGCCCAATTAATATAAATCTATGAACTCAGATCAAATTAATTACCTTTTGGATACCATAATCCATAATCCAAAGTGTTCTTTAAATATCTGAAGATTCTCTTGTCTTCCTTCAAATGAATTTCTTTAGGATTAGCTTGAAATCTTGCAACCAAACATACTACATGCATAATATTATGTCTTGAAGATGTTAAGTACAATAGGATTACAATCATAGATCTATGTAGATTCTAATTAGCTAGGGGAGACACATCATCTTTGCTCAAATGACAACCAGTTACCATAGGAGTACTCACTAGTTTGTGATATTCCATACCAAACTTCTTCAACATCTCCTTGACATAATTTGCTTCAAAAATAAAGATGCCATCATTTACCTAAGCAATTTGAATACTAACAAGGAAGGATAACTCACCTATCATTGTCATTTCAAATTCCTTCTACATTGCTTCAAAAAAAAAAACAATCATATTTCATCTCTACCAAAGATTATATCATCAACATATACAACTATCAAAATTCTTTCATCCTTTATCCTGAAGTAAAGATTACTATCTCTGGTACCTTTCCTAAAACCTTGTTGAAGAAATTAATTGTCCAACCTTGCATACTAAGCCCTAAGAGCTTGTTTGAGGACATATAATTCCTTTTTGAGTTTGCACATCATGTTTACATCTCCTGATAACTAGAATCGACCAGGTTGCTCTATATACACTTCTTCCAAATCTCCATTTAGGAAAGTTGATTTTACATCCATCTAATATACTTTGAATTCCTTATGGGTTGAAAAAGAAAGAATTTTTTTGATTACTTCCATTCCTTCTACCTGTGAATAGCCTTTACATACCAATCTTGCTTTGTTTCTTACAACTTCCCCTTCTTCATGTTGGAATTGTGTGTCTCAATTCCACAGGTTAAAACCTCTTATGAGCAATTTTGGTGAGACTATGGAGATGTCTGGCTGACCTACTAGTTGATCCTGACTATCGTCATGACCTCCTGAATGTCTTAGCAATCGGCATCTAAAACCTTCGGCATACCCTTGGACAATCGGGATGATGTCTCAGCGATGATAGGAAGTCTTGTCGATATCAACGTGACCTTTGGTCTATCTGACCGATGTGGTAATCAGCATGACTTTCTCCTCTTAGTATGAAGTCCCAGCAATTGAAGAGTGTCTCACCGATATGGTATCGGGAAGAACTCTTAGCAACTATTAAATGTCTCACCGACATCAAGGATACACTTGGAGTCTTCATGGTAACTCAAAGACTTCAGCATGAAGTCTTGGCAACAGGAAGATGTCTCACCGACAGACAGATGGAGTCATTGAGGTAATGAAAGGGGTTCGCTATGACCTCTTGGCAACAGTGGTATGTCTGGCCGACAAAGCCACATGTGATCGGGTGTTTTCGGTGAGACTCCTAGCAAATGGAGTCATTGGAGAAACACAAGGACTTCGGTATGAAGTCTCAACAAATGAGGAATGTCTAGCCGATGGTAGGACCTTTTGATATGACTTGATGACATCAGTATGATGTCTTGACAAAGAGGGATTTTCTTGCCGATGGGAAACCTGATGTCAGTATAACATCTCAGTGATAGCCTAAGTCTTGTCAACTATTGGATGTTTCGGTATGACTTGGAGGGCTCGGTGTAACCTCCTGGTGAAAGAGATAAGTCTTGCCAACTGGGACGTTTTGGTATAACATGAAGAGCTTAGTGTGATGTCTTGGCGAAAGACGATTGTCTCACCGAATGGAATACTCACGTCGACACGACTTGAAGACTTTGGTATGAAGCCTTGGTAAACTGTGGGTGTCTTGCCGATGGAAAAGTTAACATCGATATGACCTTTGAACTTCGATATGATGTCTCATCAAATGGAAATTGTCTCGCCGATGAGAATGTTAAGGTTGATGTGAGTTGGAAACTTTGGTATAATGTCTTGGCGAAAGACGATAGTCTTGCTGATGGAAAAGCTAGCGTCTATGTGACTTTGGAGCTTCGGTATGATGTCTCACCGATAGCTATAGGTCTTGGCGATAGCGATACATGTGATGGATATCGGTAAGATTTCTTGGTGACAAGGGGAAGTCTGAGTGATAGCTTGTGAACTCAGTGTAATGTCTTGCCGATGGGACAACTCTTGGAGATATCGAATGTTGGTTGTGTTGCCATCAGAGAGACATGGTTAATGTCTCACCAACATGCCAACATAGGTTGAACGTCCTTGACCGTTTGAAGAACTGTCCTACATGGTGTGACCTAGATGTATTATCTTCTATGCAAGGAAGTGGAAACATCTATGATGCTGAGCTGGGTGATTTGATCGTTGTGATCCGACAGCTGGAATCAAACCGTTTCATAGAGGCTATTGAGAACAAATGTATATATGTATGCATTGGGCGTTCTGTGAAAGGTTGGGGTATAAGAGCCAAAGAGAAGAAGAGAGAGAGCCGATTGGTTGGCTGAAAGGCCAAGGCCATGAGGCCGAAGGAGAGGCAAGGTTATGCTACTGAACTCTCTCCTGTGTACTGAGTGATCAGTTGCTACCAGTTGTATCCAGAATGAACAAGATGTAATCTCTGAAAAGGCTATGAGCCTGAAATTGTATTGTAACTATTTGTTGCTCAATAATACAATAGCTCGATCTTTGGAGTGTGGGATTTTTTATCCGAAACAATTTTCCCCACGTAAATCTTTTTGTTTTGTTGTTTGCCTCATCTTTCATGTCTATATTGGTTCTGTTAGAGAATCTGTTAATGCATGGTGTTGAATTTACATGTGTTTTTCTTAGAAGGATCAATGTGGGAAATGAACTGTGTTTGTTTCCACTTTAGGACATAGTTGTACGTGTCTTTGAGGCAACCTAATCGAAATGAAAGTTACCGAAGGCACTACTGTTCTTAGAGATTTCTCTGAGATGCACCAATATTTTCCTTACAAGTGGTATCAGAGCCAGGTTCTGGTTGTTGGTTCTGGATATTTCTCCTGTTAAGATTTCTTAGCTTGATGGTCTAGAAGAAATCTGGAGGAATGGACTGATGTATTGATCCTTTGATGAGTGGAAGCCTTGTGGTATTTTGAGACAACATGCAACTTGAAGGATGGTCAAGATGTAAAAGGGAGTTGGTCATGTTGTGATCTGTGTCTCCTGGCTGTTAGTGGTATAACCTTGGAGTATGAGGTGGATTTCTTTGCTCTGTGGTTGTGTAGCAATAAAGCTTTCATATTGGACGTATGTGTGTTAGGCTCCTGGGTGATATGGAGAAGCTTAGGTTGTTTCTCAATCATGGAAGAGAGTGCTTATACTAGGTGGTGGTTCCTGGTGTTGGAAGGCACTATTTCCTATTAACCTCGAATAGTAAAAAGGCTATGGATTTAATCATTAGATGATTTGCAAGCTTCTGAAATAGCCTTTCTCTCTTTCTCAGATGCATGTACATGTTGGTGGTTCTAGAGTTGGTCTGAAAGGGACCTGGATTCTCCTAAACTGTTGTTTTCCTTTTTAAGGATGTTTTGTACTTGCATGGCTCTGTGGTTTTGCAGGTTTTACATGGTTAAGCAAAACTTGTGACCATGTGGAGTTGCTGTTAAGCTATTGTCTAGACACTAGCCTTTTGGGGTGTTTCTGGATGAGATAGTTGCAGTTCTAAATGCATGCTTGGTGCATGGTTTGAGGAGGTATGATTTCTTCTCTGTATGGGAGTGTTAGTACATGATTCATCACTCAACATTCCTATGGTGGTGCTTGTGGGTTCCTTGATTATGGTGCCCGTTGTGGACATGATTGGAAAATCAGATTTGCCATGATCTGGTGTTTGAGTCATGTTGTCTATGTGGTTATTCTCTTTGAGATCTCAGTTTTTCATTTCTAATGCGATGATGGGTTTGCATGTTTCTGTTGAATGGATCTATAGGTTGTGCAATGTTGTGAACTATCTTTACCTACATGTTTGTTGTGAGACAACTCGAAAGTGGACTGTCTATATCCACGAGGTTGATTCATTGTTGGTGCAAACTTGTTAGCTGGCCTTGTCTGTGGTCACTTGTGCATTGGTGTGATGCTTTGAGATGAGAGGATGGATACTATTGAGTACCTGTATAGTCGATTATGGGAACTTGTAGCAGGTAGTAATGATGCTTGGAGAGCTCGGGTGTCACGTTTCAGTGGGAGCTCTAGCAGTGACTGTGGATTCATCACATGGTGGTGAATGGTCTTCTTTAGTGTTGCAGATGTTTCTTGGGAGAGCTCTTTGATCCTGTTGCTGCAGAATGGTTTCTTTCGCATTTACATGGACATTATTTGAAGATGTGCAACATCTTGGATCCATGGAAGACACTTGGAGTCTTTGGCTAAGGTGTTGGTGGTGCTTGATAGGTGATGTTGATTTTGAGTCTATTTGCTTTATGTCATGGTATACTCTTGCTTGTGCATTGGAGTTTTGGCATTGTGCATTGTACTTGAGACAATGCAAAAGTCACTTGAAGCATGGGATCTCCTATGGGGATGTGTAGATCATGATGTCATGATAAGTTCCTGATTCAGATGATTGGAGCTTTGATAGTGGTCTGGTAATTCTTTGTGTATTGGGTGCTTTGATTACTTGCTTGATACTTCGTGCTAGTGCAGTAATGCAGTTGAATTTTAGCATGAGCTGATCAGTTGCTAGTACTCATGGAAACATGAAGAATAAGGTGAGGTTGTCTTTCTCTTGTGAGAGAAGTGTTGCTACTTGTTACTCTTGTTAAAGTTTTTTAGCGGAAAGTCCAAGAAGCCTACACCTTGGTTGAACATAAGTTCAATAAGAGACCTATGAGGAGATTGCTCTTGAATTATTCATGATGACTTGTATATCTTCAAGGAGTTTTCTCATTCCCACTCTTGGTCTACTCAGTAGTTTATCTAAAAGGTATTTGGCCCATTATATTTTTTAGATGTGTTTTATTAAGTTCACTTTCATGATATGGATCTTGAATTGTTGTCTAATGGTTCTAGAGGATTCATAGTGGAAGTTGTACAATTTTGTTTTATCTCCTTGTTGCTAATGAGAATTGGTAGGAGATGTTGTATGGGCTGATTTCCTGAAATGGGGAATGAACTAGCTTGATCTTCTTTGAGATGCTTACATCCATGTTGTTTTTAAAGATGGTTTGATCTTGGTGATTGAATGGATGGATGTTGTTAAGGCTTTCTTTTGGGATGTGAAGAAGATCATTCTTGGCATAGCTGGCTATTAGAAGTGTATGTAGGAGGATGTCTACAAGAAGATGATGTGCAGAGTTTCTCTCTGTGGCCATGAAGGTTTGTGGTGAGAGAAATATTTCTTGTACCAGTTTGTCATAGGTTGTGCATATCATTGAGGATTTTTTCCTTGGTACTACATGGTTACATCTTATATGTGATGTTATTGGTAGACTTGGGATTCCTTTGATCTTTCAGATCTAGATTACTTAGGCAGTGGGAGTTCCTATATGTTTCTTGTCTTCTTTGACTAGTTGGCACTTAGAGCTTGTATTTGTTGTTAATGAGTTGATTATGGTTTGGCATAAGTTTACTAATGTTGATACCTGTGAGGTATGTGTGATTGGATGGAATAGCACGAGTTGTGGGTGCTATCTTCAGTCGCATGGGTTTATCAGTTGGATGGAGGCAGTCGGTCTTATTGTTGTTCAAACTAGTGTTTTTTATCTTGTTTCTGGAGAATGACTTCATTGTTGTGTTCTATCTGAAGCTTTGAAGTTGATATTGCTTATGTATAGTGTTTTGAGCACAATGAAGTGGTAGTAGTATCTGATTGATGATATCACTGGGATCTTTTGCTTGTGTTCATTGGAATGGTGCTTATTCACCTTGGCTTGAATATTTCTTCCACAGGTGGCATGTTGGAAGATGACAGGGTTTGTTGCCTAAATGGTGGACATCTTGGATGTTGGTGCAAAATTCCCGATGGAGCATGAGAGCATGTTTGAGGTCTATGTGGTTCCCTAGAAGGCTGTGATCAGTTGCTTTGTTGGACAGTGAGTTGCAGTTGGATGCCTAGTCTTGGTTGCAGATTGTCTGGAGGACTGAATCTGTGGAATCATGTTGATTGGGTGTCTTGAGTGTTGCGGGGTCTGAACTAGTGGAGCTAGTGTGATCTTAGTTTCTAGTTGCTTTGGAGGTGCATGTGTGATCTTCCTCAAGTGGGAGATTGTTGGAATTGTGTGTCTCAATCCCACAGGCTGAAACCTCTTGTGAGCAATCTTGGTGAGACTATGGAGATGTCTAGCCGACCTACTAGTTGATCCTAACTATCGTTGTGACCTCCTGAATGTCTTAGCAATCAGGATCTGAAACCTTCAGCATACCCTTGGATAGTCGGGATGATGTCTCAGTGACGATAGGAAGTCTTGCTGATATTGGCGTGACCTTTGGTCTGTCTGGCTGATGTGGTAATCGGCATGACTTGCTCCTATTGGTATGAAGTCCCAGCGACTGAAGAGTGTCTTACTGATATGGTCATCAGGGTAACACAAGGGTCTCAGGAAGAACTCTCCGTGACTATTGAATGTCTCACCGATAGCAAGGATACACTTGGAGTCTTCGCAGTAACTCGAAGACTTTGGCGTGAAGTCTTGGCGACAGGAAGATGTCTCGCTAAGAGACAGATGGAGTCATCGGGGTAACAAAAGGGGTTCGCTATGACCTCTTGGCAATAGCGGTATGTCTAGCAGACAAAGCCACATGTGATTTGGTGTTTTCGGTGAGACTTCTAGCGAATGGAGTCATCGGAGAAACACAAGGACTTCGGTATGAAGTCTCAGTGAATGAGGAATGTCTGGCCAACAGTTGGAATTTTTGATATGACTTGAAGGCATCAGTATGATGTCTTAGCGAAGAGGGATTGTCTTGCCAATGGGAAACCTAATGTCAGTATAACATCTCAGCGATAGCCTAAGTCTTTTCGACTGTTGGATGTTTTGGTATGACTTGAAGGGCTCGGTGTAACCTCCTAGTGAAAGCGATAAGTCTTACCAACTAGGATGTTTTAGTTTAACATGAAGAGCTCGGTGTGATGTATTGGCGAAAGACGATTGTCTCACTGAATGGAATACTCACGTCAGCATGACTTGAAGACTTCGGTATGAAGTCTTGGTGAACTACGGGTGTCTTTCTGATGGAAAAGCTAACATCGATATGACCTTTGAACTTTGGTATGATGTCTCATTGAATGGCGATTATCTTGCCGATGATAATGTTGAGGTCGATGTGAGTTGGAAACTTTGGTATGATGTCTTGGCGAAAGATGATAGTCTTTCCGATGGAAAAGATAACATCTATGTGACTTTGGAGCTTCGATATGATGTCTCGCCAATAGCGATAGGTCTTGGCAATAGCGATACATGTGATGGATATCGGTAAGATGTCTTGGTGACAAGAGGAAGTCTGAGTGATAGCTTGTGAACTCAGTGTAACGTCTTGCCGATGGGGACAACTCTTGGCGATATTGAATGCTGGTTGTGTTGGCATCGAGGAGACACAGTTAGTGTCTCACCGACATGCCAACACAGGTTGAACGCCCTTGACCATTTGAAGAACTATCCTACGTGGTGTGACCTGGATGTATTATCTTCTGTACAAGGAAGTGGAAACATCTATGATGCTCAACTGGGTGATTTGATCGTTGTGATCTGACAGCTGGAATCAAACTATTTCATAGAGGCTATTGAGAACAAATGTATATATGTATGAATTGGACGTTCTGTGCAAGGTTGGGGTCTAAGAGCCGAAGAGAAGAAGAGAGAGAGCCGAGTGGCTAGCTGAAAGGCCAAGGCCATGAGGCCGAAGGAGAGGCAAGGTTATGCTGCCAAACTCTCTCCTGTGTACTGAGTGATTAGTTGCTACCAATTGTATCCAAAATGAGCAAGATGTAATCTTTGAAAGGCTATGAGCCTAAAATTGTATTGTAACCATTTGTTGTTGAATAATACAATGGCTCGATCTTTGGAGTGTGGGGTTTTTTATCCGAAAGGATTTTCCCCACGTAAATCTTTGTGTTATGTTGTTTGTCTCATCTTTCATGTCTATATTGGTTTTGTTAGAGAATCTATTAATGCGTGGTGTTGAATTTACATGTGTTTTTCTCTTGAATATTCCTATTCTTCATTTCCACACTTCCATTATGTTGAGGAGTTCTATAAAAAGATAGATTCCTCTTTATTCCATGTTCTTCACAAAAATAATTAAACTCATTTGATGTGAACTCACCTCCTCTATCAGACCTAGAACACTTGATTTTAGCATTCATTTCATTCTCAACCTTTGATTTGAAAATATTGAATCTACAAAAGGCTTCAGATTTATCTTTCAAGAAGATTACCCATGTCATCCTAGAGAAATCATAAATAAAAAGAATGAAATTCCTTTCTTCTTTCAAAATTTTTGTTCTAGGTCTACACAAATTAATATGAATCAGCTCCAAAAGTCTAGCAGATGAATACTCTTTAGACTTGAAACTTATCCTTGTCTATTTTCCAAATTGGCATTCCATCCACAAAGTTCTTTTAGGATTTATTATCTTGGGCATATCTCTTATCACATGTGATGAATTGATCTTCACAAGATTGCCAAAATTGATGTGTCCAATTCTCATATGCCAAAGCCAACATTCACTTGTTTTTACCAAAAGAAAACTTATTCCATTGACATCCCTTAGACTATATATGTCACCATTAGTCCTAGATCCTTCTGCAACCAATTTTCTAGACCTTCCTTTTTTTATTTCACATCCTCTTTCATTGAATATGAGACTGTATCCATTTTTGCACATCTGACACACACTAAGAATATTGTACCTAAGACCTTTAACATAAATAACACCTTCTATCCTATAATTTTCATCAATACTTATTGGACCTTTTCCATAAATCTATACTAAAGTATCATCTCAAAGCTTGACTATGCCTCCATTCCACTTCACAAGCTTGATAAACTTACTCTTATCCCATATCATATGGTTGGAACAACCACTGTCAATCACCCAAGAGTTTACCTCATCCTTTGCATGAAAATAAGTACATACAACACTTGAATCTTTAGTTTTATCTTCAGTCTTCTTAGCAACCAAGAACAAAATTTCATCCTCATTATCCAGACCACTAGATTCATCATCCTTTGAAGAGAAGGAACCTTCCTTGGAGTAGAGAATCTTTTGAAACTTATTTCTTCTTGAATATTTTTCTCTTTTCAAATTCTTTTAAGGGTCATTTAGAAGCAAGAATAGCAATCTCTCAACACTTAATATTTTAAAGGTAGCTTACCTTTGTACTTGCCTATACCCTTTTTCAACTTTCTTACAAAAGTTGCTTCTTCTTCATCATGTTACTACTCTGATTAGATGCTTCATACATCTCCTTCTTATTGGTTTTCAAAGTTGCTTCCTTCTTTAGATATTTTTCAAAATCTCTTATTTCACATATAGTAAGGGAACCATATAATTGATCCATTAAAATTTTATCTAAATCTCTAGCTTCCTCGATAGAAGATACTTTAGGACTATAAGCTTTAGGAAGAGATCTTAGTACCCTTTTAACCACCACCGATTCTTCCAGTTCTTCACCAAGTCATCTAATTGAATTGACATACTTCATATACATGGTGAAAATATCCTATAATATTTTCATCCTCTATCATTTTTAGGTTCCCAAACTTTCCTCTGAAGATCTATAACTTGGATTTTTTTACTTTAATATCTCCTTCATAGATGCCACTAAGCTTTTCCCAGACCTCCTTTGCTGACTTGCAGTGTATTAATTTTACAAGTTCAGAGTCTACTAGACCACTCAAGATAGAATTATTATCCTTTCCATTGTTCTCATAGGTTGTAATCTATGTTGGATTTGTTGGATGAGTAGTAGGAACAACATAACCATCCTTGAAAGATTACCAAACATAAAACCCTAAAGATGCATGAAAGGTTTCCATCCTGAATTGCTAGAAAGAAAAATGTGTTCCATCAAACCTAGGCACCTTGTGACACCCTTCTTGTGCCATCCTAGATCTTCATCAAGCTATTAGACTTCTTATAAGGTTTGAACCAAGCTCTGATACTGATTGTTGAAAACTCTAGAATACTGAGAGGGGGAGTGAATAAATATTCTATGAAATCTCAAACCCTTTGAAATAGTTAGACACTTTAAAATCTACCACATAGGCTAGAACATGAAAGATGAAGATAATACACAACACAACACAACACCATATATACGTTGAAAACCCCATGGTGAAAAAATACAGTGAGAAAATCTGCTAGGAGCTACTATCTTAATCTAGCCTCAGAAAATGAACAACATTTACAACTTTGTTTTAGGGATACAACCCAAGGAAGCTACAACTCCTTGATTACACTTTTAGGGTCACTCCCAAGGAGGCTACAACTCCGTGATTATACAATTTTTTTATAGGGATACAACCCAAGAAAGCTACAAATCCCTGATTTGAGCACACACTCAGGAATGATTACAGAATAATAGTCCTTCCAATGTCTAAAACTGGAAATTAAGCTCACTTCTTTTGATGATTATAATTCTTCTTTCTCACTTCTCTTTTGATGATTTTAATTATGCTTTGTCACTTCTTCAAATGTCTTATCAGCTACCTAAAAGCTCACTGATTTCAACAATCTCGTGTTGGTGTAATTAATTATTTAATTACTCTTACATAAGTTTAGTTAGGAATTTAATTATGTTCCTAGGAATCATTTACTAGGTGATAGGTCATAATGGGGTCTTGACCCTTATTCACATGTTTTCTTAGGATATAATATTCCTTCTAGAAGTCTTACCTAGACTTTGCATTATCCTAGGTAGGTAGTTAGTTAGTTGTCCATATCATAGGATTATGACACATGTCAACATCATGTTCAATCCTACATCTCAACCCTCCTTATATAAGGAAGGTAATTGTACTCATTTGTATCACACTTCATACCTCATCATTTTGATAGGTATTAATATCAATCAAGCTCATATTCTTGTATACTCTCTTATAAAAAGTTTTTCATTGTTTTTGTAGTTGGTCTTGGGTATTGAGCTAATCTTCAGTTCTTATATGGTATCAGATCCAAGCCTTGCAAAACCCTTCTAAGATCTGAGGGTTGAGCTATTGCTAGTGATATCTTGGTGATATTTTTGGGTAGTCTCTATATGAGGGTTTCCATGGAAGGTCACTTTTGGCTCATGTTGGAGGAGATCTGAGATCAATTTCAAGTTCAGGGCAGCTAAGAAAGTTAGGATTGACTTTTTTTTGCCTAAATCTGACATTATTTTCCAAAGTTATGAGGGTTTGAAGATTTTCAAGATCTAGGAGTAGGAGAGCTTCTAGTGCATTTTCACCTTGATTGAACCTCGCCATCATCTTTAGAGAGCCCAAGAGATGAAGATTGACATAAAATACACCTATGTTCACCATTAGTTGTTTCTGAGGAAAACAAATTTTACCTAGGTAGTCGTATTCATTAGGCATATTTCTAAAAAAATTGGCAGATATATTAATTTGGGGTTTATATTTCAAAGTCTGAGGACATACATTTCTTCTGGCATTCAAATTTTGATAGGGGTGGTATCCAACCAGTCACATCACTGCTGACTTTAGTACATTGTCGGCCTGCAAAAGAGGTTTGTTGGTGCATTCATTATTCTCACCAACCCTCCAACCTCTGACCACTTTCCCCCACCTGTGATATCATCACCTTATCGGTGCTATTCTTTAAGTCGAGCCCACAATCTCCTAGGTATCTAGGAGCTATCCAAGATGGTGGAGCCACACGAAGTGGCACCACCGCCCCTGCCTCCATATTTTGCTACCACCACCTGATTTTTTCCCTTTTTGCTCTATGTTCATATGGAGGACCTTGGGCCAGCACCCAGGTGCTTATTTTTTGAACCCATTTATCCTTGAATTTTGTGCCAACTTAGCCTTGCAAGTACCTAAAGTGCCTAAAACAAATTTTTTTTCATTTTTCCATAACTTTTCACCACGATATCAAAATTATACAAACAAGGTATCGATGGAAAACTGGTTCTACATACTTCGCAATGGTGTAGCCCATTTTGCAAATTTTTCTAAAAGTACAAATTATTCACAACTAAAGTTAGATCTCCCTTTTGGACCTCCAAGATTATAACTTTCTGCCAGTTTCTCCAATTTTGGTGATTCAAGTTGTGTTTGGAAGGTATTCAGGATCTCTTTCATTGTGTCCATGCAATTTTTCTAGATTTAGCCCGAAGTATTATTTATTCAATATTTTGAATATTTGTCATTGTGACTAATTATTTGGACATCCTAACTCCTAGAGAGATTCTATCAATTTGGGAAGATTTCATTTACAGTATATATCAAATTTGGGAGTTTCTATTATATATTAAAGGTAAATGTATTTGTACTATTGGAGATCTATCATAGTTCTTTATGGGGTTTTCATTTCAACTTGTTGTGATTATGTTGAAAAGGGGAAACTATAAACAATGGAGAGATGGAATCATAAAACATCTCCAATGGATTCATTTGTTACCACAATTGTATATTCTTGTTATCCCTCCTGGTACTCATAGTAAGAAATTTTCATGGAACTGCAAAAGGGATCATGTCTTAGGAGTCATTGCAATGCATATTGATGTTGCCACTTTGAATGGTATTGATCATTTTGAGTTTCCTCATACTCTTTGGACTAAAATTTGGGAGATACATGGAGATCCTGATACTTAGCCATTCCTAGATTATCATGTTTTAGATTGTCTTGTTCCTCTTCATTTTTTTGATAAGATACCCTATGATCATGATACTATGCAGAAGTTTAAATATTTGGAATACTTTGAATCTTCAAATGAGGATGATGAGGGTTCTTTAGATGCTTCTTCTCCATCAGAGATAGTTTTTGTACCTTCATGTTCAGTGATTCATTATGAAAAATCATTTATTGAGGCTTTCATCATTCTTGTTCAACAGGACCATACATCTTATGGTGATGATTCATTGAGCACGTGTAATGATTCATTACAACAAGTATCTCATTATCTTCCTTATTGTGATACTTATTTGACAAACATTGCATCCTTGTTTGTGGAGTCTCAAATTTCAAATTTGGAGGACACATTTGAGGGGATATCTCTCTTCTTTGATGACAACCATTGAACAACTATTTTCAAACCATCATGGTCTTTCAATATTTTTCAACATCATTTTTCGCATTGTCCTGATTTGTCACCTTCTTTATTGATTGATCATGTACTTGATTTCATTATGGAATCTTCATCTATATTGGGAAAGGAGACACATGAGCATCTTTTAGATATATCATCATCCTACATATTCATGCTTATTTCTTCAATTCCTATCTGGAATCAGAAGAATTCTTGCATTTGTACTTGGTTTTGTTTCTTCCAAAATGGAGACAAGTTGTTTGTCGACATTGATCATGCTTTGTCTTTAGGAACTTACCATTTTTCCAAGTGATCACACATTGTGGGGGGGTTACATAGTCTCTCTCTTTCCATCTTATGGGGGGACTATTAATTGTAATGTATCTATGTGATGGATGGTGTACTTGGGGGTATCATGGAGTCCTCCATACTTCCTCACATGGTTTTTCTTTTCTCTTTTGGGGAGGATTTTTTTCCCACTAGGTTCTCTCCTTTTCTCCATTTGTGAGAGATTTCATTTGCATTTGTACATGCGTACCTAAAATGGCCATGTATCCAAGACCCATCTTTACATCATTTGCATTATAATTTCCTCCCTAAGTTGCACTTATGGAGGGTGTTGGTGTAATTAATTATATAATTAATACACTTACATAAGTTTACTTAGACATTTAATTATGTTCTTATGAAACATTTACTAGGTCATAGGTTATAATGGGGCTTTCACCTTTATTCGCATGTTTGCTTAGGATAAATATTCCTTCTAGAAGTCTTATCTAGACTTCACATTCTCGTAGGTAGTTAGTTAGTTAGTTAGTTGTCACATGTCATAGGATTATGGCACATGTCAACATCATGTTCAATCCTACATCTCAACCTTGCCTATATAAGGAAGTTCATTGTACTCATTTGTATCATACTTCATACCTCATCATTTTGATAGGCCTTAATATCAAGCAAGCTCATATTTTTGCATGTAATCTCTTGTAGAAGGTTTTCATTATTTTTGCAGGTGGTCTTGGGTATTGAGCTAATCTTCAGCTCTTACATCAATAAAATTTTCCTTTGGATCAGTACCTCCAACAACAATTAAGCACAATTCTACACTTGTCTTTTGTCATAGAGATATGATCAAGTTGAAACCAGACAGGATCTACCACAATTACTTTGTCTTTTCCAATCACTCATACAATTATCATCATGAATCTACACACACTAATCTAGATCAACTAGGTTTACTATTTATACATGATAATACATTGATTACATCACATGTCAACCTATAACAAAAAAAATATTACATCTCCAAGTTAGCCAAGGATAAAAAAATCAATATCATGAAACATGTAGAGGGAAAGACCCAAAAGAGAACACACAACACCAAGAAGAGGAACATGCCTTGTTGATTCCAACACACTCTTAACTTGGTCCCAAACTTCCTTCACACCTTCGATCTTCTATGAACATCATCTGCACACTTTGCAAAAATAAATTAGGCTAGCCATAAACAATAAAATGTAGCTTGTAGCATGTTGGCCTTCACATCTGTATACAATACACAAAAATGATAAATCATAATTTTCTTCTCTTTTAGATGAGCCATCATGACCCATAAAACACCTTCAATTACTCCATAAGCTCCACTTAAAATTGAATTTATGAAACTTTCCATCAACATACCTTGGTCGACCCAATAGAAACTTCATTCCAAACCACAACCTATACCAGAGAAACTGAAAGAAACTTTGTGGAGCAGCATTAGACATCACATGATATTCTTGAATACTCTCATACATCCTTTTCATAATTTCATGTAGCAAAAAGCTAGCACAAGCCAACAAACATTGAAACCAATCACTAGACAACATAGACTTGTACCCTGCCATTTATAACTTTCTTAGTGGAAGGAGTATTGATATAAAAATTAGCATATAGAACCTTCACATATCAAATAAATCAAACTCTTAACTTCATAACCATATCTTCAAAAATGGAGATATGAAGAGCCATCATTTGCACCTTTGAGAACATCCACATACAATCAATATAGAATTTAGTCACTCACTCTTAAAACCACCTTTTTGGTAACCCAAAGGAATTAAAAATTGGATCACACATGACTTTACACAACATAATACTATCCTATAAATCACAGGAACAAAACATCATAAGAAGATAAATGTGGAACATTTCTTAGAGACTCTAGCAACCAAACAACCAGACTAGAACATATGCATAGAAATTTGACATAAATGACAACCAAACTGCAAGAATAATCTTTAAACCATTCAAATGGTTCTTGTATCTAATAGATTCCATTAACTAGGAAGAGATCATTGTAGGACTATAAAGCTTTTTCTGGTGATTTATTGAATGCATTTGAATCATATATACAATAATGAATACAGTTACTCCAACTATAACTGTGTTGACTAGTAATCATAGGACTCAAGTTGTAATTGTGACAACTAGTAATTGTAAACAATATAATATATAATGTTTTGCTATCATTTTACCCCTTATTAAATTTTTCTTACAAATTATCCCTAAAATATAGAATTCACCTTGCCAAGGGACCCCTCTTAAGGCTTACATAACAAAACGTGATCACAAAATATATATAATCTTTGTGAAGATATTTCTTTGAAGAAAAAATCCTGAATTAGGTGGAACTCCACAAAATTTCATCGTGACCCTCGTAAAGGAGTAGCTCTGAGTTGAATTCTTGATTTCTCTTTTCCTTGAACTCATGAATCACAAACACCAAATTATCGCACAAACATCCTCCAAGTTGTCTCTTTACCCTTGTAAGGGTATAATTCTCAACCACGGTCTCGTGAACTCTCTAGGAAACCATCTATATTGAGATCTATAGCAAACCCCTTACCTATCTCTAAAAATAAAACTTCACAATATATGTATTCTTTAAATCTATCAGCAACAATAAGGAAAAGAAATAAAGAAATTAAAGCCAAAAATGCCTTTCTTCAAAAAAATTTCTCATGTAAAGCATCATCTCAAAGTGAGAAGCTAACTTAAGATGATGAAAATTCCTCCATCCTTTAGTACCACCAGCCTCAAATGTGATTGCTTAAAATACTAATCCATTTCATATCTTTGATAAATCTTTTGAGGCCTTGTTAATTGTAGCAAATATATCCCCAAAATTCCCAGAATGATTGTTTGAATATCTATTCAAACCTTCAAAGGTTCTATCAAATATAGAATGGATGACTCAATAAGTGCAAAAAATTAGAATGACCATTTTCTTTGTCTTGCCATACATATGATGAATGCCTACATAAGCCTTTAGCATTATGAGCATTAAAGAAAATTTTAAAAGAAATGAACGTAACAAGGAGGAACATGCTCCTTTTATTGTTTCCTTTTCAATATACATTTGTAAACATGTCTTTGTGCCCTTGTTGATTACATAATCATACATCTCTACATGAAAAACCTTCTTAAATCTATTTTGTAGGGGTTTCAGTTACTTTTTAACAACTTATCTAGGACTTGAACAACTTCTATGATGATTATTACAAACCATTTTAGGCTTCTACATCTTCATAACTAGTGCTATGCACCTATGATCTAGATCTTTCTATGGATTCCTCTAAATATTCTAAATGAAACTACTCCAAATGAAACTATAAAATAGTAGAAAATGAACTAAATTCCTCTTACCTTCAAGGAAGATGACTAGTATTGTTTAAATGGAAGAATCCAATTTCATTATTAGTAATAAAAATAATGTATCCTTTTAATGCACAAGTAACACAGTCTTCTCATTCCATGATTCAAAGATTTAGATCACCAAAAAGAAAAAAATGACAAGATTTGCTACCATTTTCATTCCTTCAAATATCCACAAGATTGATGTAACCATTTTTATCTATCTTCCATCACTCACAAAACTATTTATTTATCATATTCAAGTTCACATGCTCAGTAGGTGGATAGTAATAGCATCTACATGTCAGTCTCCTCCACTATGGATCGATTTCTAGGTCTAAACATCTAAACAAGTCTTCTCGCATCAATATCTTACTAAAAGTTCTTGCCTAAATTTGCATGTCCTAACTCAAATACTACTTCACACACCAAAATCAATAATTTTCATTGATCTCTAATAGGAAATGGCAGTTCACATTCTCTATGCCTCCAACAGGTTCGCATTCTCTATGCCATAAAAGAAAAATATAAAATAACCATGGCTAAAATGAATCTCCATCATCCCATTTTCATACCAAATGAATGACTTTAAATATTTTTATGGTGATTTATTGAATGCATTTGAATCATATATACACAAGAATGGATGCAATTATTCCAACTATAACTGTGTCGACTAGTAACCGTAGGACTCCAACTATAACTTTTCCAACTAGTAACTGTAAACAATGTAATATATAATGTAATATGTAATGTTTTGCTAACAATCATAACTTTAGAAATTGAAGTATTCCTCTAATATTTTCAGTGTTAATTTGTGTGGGGTTCTGAAACACAAAAAAAAAGGTGTTTTCTACTAAAGGAGGGTTTAAAATATGATGTGATAAGGGTCCAATTCTCCCTTATTTCATTAAGAAATGAGATCCCCACAATGAATTGATTATCAACCCTTAGGTGAATCAACCCAAAGTGAGAATCCTCTAATTTCCTTATGACTGAAGGACGAGGGTCAATATAAACAACACTTTGGGGAAAAAAACTAAAAAATAGAAAATCAACTCCAAAATACAATCTAACACTTGAAACTTGAAGATTAAACTCAATATTTACATAACCAAAATACATAATGCAGATCAAATAAGGGTAGACACATGTGTACTAGTCACCAAAATTTATTTTTGGAAGCTAATTTGAGACTCATTTTCCCATCAGAGAATTGGTCCAAGTAGAGGGATTTCAAAAATATTTTAGGAGCCTCTAGTGTAGATCTATAGCTTCTAATTTGTCCAAGTTTTAGTGTCAGAAAGTTATAAATCAGATTTGTAGGTGAGATTCTATGATTTGACAACTTTGAAAACTTTTGTAATTTTGACAACTTTGTAAATATTGTGCTTCTAAAGGTCTTCAAATCTTCTTCAACCTAAATCTGCAATCACATACACAAGAGAGATTTTTTTTTTTAGGTGAATAGGGGTTTTCCTTGGTCAAACCCCATTTTGGAAACCAAACCTTGAATTGAAATAATGTATGAAAGAGGGAATGAGGAATGGAAAAAACTATGTTACCACTCAACAAACCCTTGAATGAAACCTTGCTAATGGAGATCTTAGGAGATCTGC
Source organism: Sequoia sempervirens (assembly GCA_007258455.2). Taxonomy (NCBI): domain Eukaryota; kingdom Viridiplantae; phylum Streptophyta; class Pinopsida; order Cupressales; family Cupressaceae; genus Sequoia; species Sequoia sempervirens. Next base: position 32,635,474 of record VDFB02256132.1, on the reverse strand, counting down.
AACTTGCATGAGATGGCTAAATTGGATGTGGATCTTGACACTTGAAATTTATGCTTTGAATGCTTGAATAGATCTTGAAAGCTACATCATAATGTTAGCTCCAAAAACATGCATTATGCAAGAAGACTTGGACATGATGAATAGATATTGATTGCTACAATAAATATTTGTTATATCTTCTCTTGAATGCCTTTGATTTCTCTTGAAGTTCTCCAAGAGTGATCATAAACTTGCTCATGAAAGTCTCATTAAATTGCTAAGTGAAACTTAGTGAAATGACCTTGTATTTATAGGTATGTATCCCTAATTTCCCAAAATTCAAATATCACAAGCCAACATTCAATTATGGATTAGAGATGTTAAAATAATACCAAAAATATAATTTAAATTTAGGTCTAAAGGTCTATGGAGGACCCATTCGCCCATGGGAAAATGGGTACCAAGTCCCTATTCTTGGAACACGCATTGTTCAATGTAAAGTGTTATGTTCAGGGATTAATTATTGTCGAGTTTCCCCTTCGTAAAATGTAATTAATTAGGCTTTTTAAATGAATTAATGGGATAATTAATGCATAATTAATCTCAATTTAAATTAATAGGTCCCAAATAAGTGTGTAAATGTAAAGGGGTGCATTTATCAACACTAAATTAAGGCATTATTAGATCGATTTTAACTAGGAGGTCCCAAACAAGTGAGCAAATGTAAAGGGTTATATTTTCCTACGCTATAGGTTCAAATTGACATGGTTGTAAAAGTCAGTAGGGCTCACACTCTAGTATATTCATTTGCATGTTGTGGAAATTCTCTTCCTTTGCACATCATGGAAAGAGGAGGCCTTCATTTTCTCTAGAGGTGACAATTGAAATCTTGAAAAATGATATTTCCATGTGAAAGATTGCATTATTTATTAAAAGGATTTTACTTTATATTTTATAAACTTGTCATCTTTTAAAAAAAATAAAGAACTTAAAGTGGAAAGGAGTTAATGTTTGGTCTTTTCCCTATCCAATTTCCCACTCTCTTTTTGTAGATGATACTCTTCTTCTTGGTTAGGAAACTATGGAAGAGGCTAAAGTGATTAAGAAGGTTCTCACTAATTATTGTTTTCATTCAGGCCAACATTAAAATTCGTAGAAATCCAAAATCTTCTTTTTAAATGTTAATCCCATTGTTAAAAACTAGATTTTAAAATTTTGGGGCTTCAAATGTGATACACTTCCTTGCAAATATTTGGGCATCCCCTTCTTCTCGAGAAAAGAAAATCATGAATTTTGGGATAAAATAATCTCATCAATTTCAAATAGAATATCTCGTTGGAAGTCCAAATGATTAACATTTGTTGGGAAATTGATTTTAATTAAATATTTTCTTTTCTCCCTTCCATTATACTTAATGTCAGTTTTGAAGCTTCCTAAAGGGGAAGGAAATGCTCTTCAAAATATTTTAAAATATTTTATTTGGTTTGAAAACGTCTCTTCTAAAAATAAATTACCTCTTGTGGCTTGGGATTCTCTTTGTACTTCCAAGGTTCAGGGGGGAGCTGGTTTACGAGACATTTTTCTTCAAAATAAAGCTCTAGGAGAAAAGTTAGTTTGGGAAATCTATTCAAAACCGTGTCATATTATGCAACACAAATATCTGGATTCACTTGAAAGAGAACAAATTTCTACTCAAAGGAACCTTCCACAAGGCTCTAAGATTTGAAATTTTATTGTCTCTTGTAGTCCTGTAATTCTTCCTCATCTCTCTTGGGTTATTAATAATGGTGAGAAATCTCTTTTTTAGGAAGATTCCTAGAATGGTCACAAACCACTTAGGACTCTTGGAAATTGGCAACATTTAGAACCTCTTCTTAAAGCTCGTTTGGGTAATAAAGTGAGAGATTACTTGGAGTTTGACCGGGTTAATCCTAGTCCTATAAAATGGAAGGATTTAGACCGCTTACAAGCTCCTCTTTCGGAAAAGAGTTCCTTGAAAAGTGAACTCTTGAAGAGATAATTTTTTCTCTCTAACAAACCAGATGAGATTATATGGACAAAATTCAAAACTAGTCAGTACTGTATAAAAGATGGTTACAATTCTTTGATCAATCAAAATTCAAGAAATGATTGGCCTTCTAAGTTATGTTGGGACCCTCATGTATTACCAAAAGCAAGTGTTATTGCTTGGCTTTCCATTAAAGATAGAGTTCATACTAGTATGAGACTAGATAGATTGGGAATTACTCATCTTTTTCTTTTGATCCTCTATGGTAATGCTTTTGAATCAATGGATCATCTTCTCTTGAATTGTGAATTTGCTAATAATTATTTGTCCTAGGTAATGAATAAACTTGGTTGGTTAGGTCCTCTACCCAATTCAATTTTTAGTCTTTTCTCTAGATGACCTTCTCTTTATTCCTCCTCATCCTTAGCTTGGATTTGGGAAATTTCCCCTTCCATAATAATATGGAATATTTGGCTTGAAAGAAATAATAGAATCTTTAGAAAAAAATCCTCCTCTCTTCTCCATGTCCTTCATAGAATTGAGATCTCTATTTTTGAGGTGACCTCTTCTACCCTCTTTAAGTCCCCAAATTCAATTAGATCTTATTCATCATGGGATGCTTTCATTTTGAAAATTTGGAAACTAATTAAACTTCCTAGATCTGGTTCAATTTCGTCTAAGGTCTCAGTCATTAATAGAAGTTCTTTTACCTAGCCTCCCCCTCCTAATGGCTTCATCAAATTGAACTTTGATGGGGCCTCGAGGGGTAATCCAGCAAAGTTCTAGTATATCTACAATCTTGAGGGATTGGAATGGAAATTTTATTGGTGCAACATGCAAAAAAATTTATGATTGCACTAACAATACTGCAGAATATAATGCTTTGAGAATTGGTTTGTGCCTTACAAAAAAGCTTTCAATTTCCTATCTCCATATTGAAGGGGATTTGATGGTTGTAATCTCGGCCCTAAATAAAAGATGCTCTAACTCTTAGAATTTGAATTATATTCTCTTTTTCATCTTGCAACAAATTGATGACTTTCCAAATATCCAAATTTCTCATTGTTATAGAGAGGAAAATGAGTATGCCAACTTCTTGGCTAATAAAGCAATCAATGAAAGCCTTACTTATAAAGAATTTTTAGCCGAGGAATGTGCTCAATTATTTTTCATGAAATAAATCTTCTAGAAAAATTTGAATTGGGTAAAGGCTACTTTGTAACATTTGAATCTCCTTGGGATTTGCTTCAAGCCACATGCATCTGCCTCGATAATTATCATTGGGATCTGCTTACTATTTTTTTTTTGTCCTTTACTTTGTATATATGAGGTTAGGGGTATGGCCATATCTTTTGCTTCCATCATTTTGGGGTTATTGTTTATGGCTGATAGCTTGGACAACTTGTTTCATATTTTAAGGGTTGATATTTGTGATACATGGTCTACACTCTCATTAGCTCTTCAAGTGGCATATTTAATTCACATGTGTTTTCTGACTTTGGTTTGCTTCCAATTGACATTTGGCATTCTTGTGCATTCATGTGTTTTATCCATCTTTCTTGAAATAAAGAACCTGTTTCTTTATGCAAGACATTCATAAGGAAATTCTAGCAAAATTTACTCATTGGAAATGATGACAAGTAATGGTTTGGTACTGCCTTTTTTACTTGATGGCTATAGGAATACAAGGCTAAATTTGGAAATATCTTCCCTGGCGTTCATCTTCGAAAGAATTCTTTCGTTGGTGACCATTAGGGAAAAGACTGTGATGATTTTATAGGCATACTTTAATTTGTCGTGATTTGATGGATTTAAATTTTTGTATGGTACTATCTTTATTAGATGGAGGTTGTGGAAATTCTTGGAGGAATTTGGTTTGTTCCCCTTGTGTTTGTCCTTGAATGATTTATTTCCGTTTGCAAACATTTGGGGAACAGTTGTATTGCAAGAAATTTGCATCTACCGCTATTTTTAGCGGCATCCTTCACATGCCATATGATTTGACAAATTTTAATCATATTTTCAAAACATATGTATTACTATGGCACTTGGAAATTTTGGCATCCCCGGGTACTGATTATTTCAATTCATTAATGGTTCCTCGCCTCCTTGCTGCATAGAGGTACAATAACATTGCAATATTCCATACTACCTTGTGTGAATCCTTTTCATTATGTTTCATTAGTTCTCTCTCTATGAAATTGGCTCTTTAGTGTCTTCTTTTCACACCATTTTTGTAGAAACTTCACTTTCTATTGCTGAAGAAATGGACAAACTTTTCCATGTGTTTGTTCCTTCTCAAACACATGAAGTTAGAGATTGTTCAAGGTTTACTCTGGGGAAATTACAATGCACTTTTGCAATCAAATGCAAACAGGTACATGATGCAATTGAATTGATTTTGGGTTACAATTGGCTTGAGTTGCATGTTTCATCCCTTCCACATGAAGTTTCTTCAAGGTTTATTTCAAACTTTATTGACATCCTCTAGTGCATTAAGATGGTAAAGTTTCTTGTTCACTCTTATATCCTTCCTCATATTTTCCCACTTTCATCTTTACAGCCTGCTTTGGAGAGTTATGACATTTTTTAGGGCACGAATACTGTGGGTGGAATATTTTGTAGGAAACATTTGTTATCTAGAAGAATTTTTACTTTGCTCCTTTCTTCAATGGCTAACGGGTTATTGAATGATGCTCCAATAGAATTTAATTATCAGCTTCTCAGGCTCCAAATTCTATATGGCAACTCTTTCTATGATTCTATTCAAGAATTGTACGATGCAATCAATTTCTTAATTAGACTATGCTCTTGTTGAGCCTCATGTTGATCCATATTTTCTGCCTCCTATGGATTTGGCTTCCTCAGAAGAAAGCTCTACATAAGAAGCTTTAATTATCTTGGCTTCTTAGCTACTCTGTTTTGGACTCTTGCATATTGGGTTTTATTTTGTCATGGTTAACCTGCTTGTGTTATGCTTTTCTTGGCCTCTTCATGTCTTCCTTTTGCAAGCTTTAGAACTTGTGGTTCCTGATGGCATGTAATTTTGGTTATGGATCTCTGCTATGGGTAGTTTGAAGTTTCTCCTTAAGTCTCTCATGGTTTCCTTGGTTTACAGTCAGGTAGCGCCACCTTCAATCAACTTTTTTCTGCATGGTTTTCTCTAGCAAGCTCAACATTTTGGAAGTTGTTGTTGTTGGCCTTTTCATGCTCAGTATTTTGGAGAATGTTGCTTCTTCTCTATTAATCTATTTGACTCATAGGTATATTATATGCATTGTATATGGTCTTCATTTACAAGTCTTCTTCTCTACTTTGTATTTGGCTATAATGTCTGTGAGGTTTTCTCTTGATTCACCATTTTGATATCTAACTTCTTCTCTAGTTAGGACTTCTTCGAGCACTTCTCTTAGCTCGCACTCAACATTATGCAACTAATTTTTGTATAAATTAAATCTCTTTGTGGATTTTCCACCTTTTAAAAAAATAAGAACTTAAAGTATTAACCCTTAAAATGCCACATGAAATGTAGTTTTTATTTAAAGAAAGAAAAAGGAGATTGATATTGTAATAAGATTTCTAGATTAAAGTGTTGTAATTTTACATCAACGTTTCATATCATACTCCATGATCCATCATAGGATGCAATGCAAATATATAGAAACTTCATGGAGTATGATCTGAAACGTTGAATTCTAATGATGGATCATGGTGTATGATCTGAAACATTGATGTAAAAATTGCAATGCGGTTTTAATCCAGAAATCTTATTACAATATTGTTATGGACTGTGGAAACTTCATTATTTTAAGGAGATTGATATAAAAAAGGATTTTTTAAAGCATTAAAGTATGATTTAATATTTAATATCTTTGGTTTTTTTTTTCTTTTGGAGATCTTATAAAGTGCATTATTAGTTGAAGCCAACACTTATTATCCAAAAATATATATATATATAAATATATTTTTATAAGTGTGTCTCAATTTGAAGGGACATGGGGAGTATTCATTTATAGAGACTTCTCTAGTATTTTATGTTGAGTCTTTAGGTCATTGTGCATATTTATTTTATGGAAAGTATTGTAAGAAATGTAATGTCTAACATGCTAATTCTTTGAAGGGGATATATATATTGGTGTACTAGGGTGAAAGTCCTACTCAAATATAAAGATATATGGGATATTGTACAATAGGAATAGATAGAACTAGTATATATAATTGTGTTTAATGCATTGAATGATTAACGAAAATTTAATATAAAGAAAATTTTAAGATAATGAAGCCCTATTTTTCATTCAAGGTGCAACTAATCATGAATTTTTCTTTAGGATAAGTGGTGCTATTCATTCTATAAAAGTATGAAAAATACTCAATAATGCATATCAATATTCACAAACTACAAGATTGTAGACAATGCGAATTTTTTCCTAAAATGTAAAGATGCCTACTAATGAATCTTTCAATGATTTTCTAACAAAGGTAGAAGTTCTAGGAAGTCAAATGAAAGTTCTAAGGAAAGATGAAGATGATAAGCATTTCATTGAGAAAATATTAAGGATCTTGATTCCTAAATTTGATGGTGTGGCATCGATAGTTGATATTTCTAATGGTCTCACAGGTCTACATAAATAGATGAATTAAGTGTAATTTTGTTAAATTTTATAGAGAAGAGAGATTCGATGTTCCTAAGAATCTTAATTTATGGAAGATATTAAGGGAACTAAGTTCCCTAAAATACCATAGAGTACCTAATAAGTTAAGGAGGAAGGGACAAGCTGAAAGGGAATGGAAAATAGGACTTTGTTTCCCTTTTGCTTATGATAGATGTTTTTAGGAACTAGGTGAGCAAACCACAGAGGTCTTAGACTATAGACCAGATGTCTCTTTATCAAAGGACAACAGCATGGGAGTTAGAATTTAGTGCACTACACTGGAGTCTTAGAGAAACACTAGCATCATGTACGAACAAAGGGCCAAATAGTAGCCAAAAACACACAAGGTCTACTGACAACCCAAATGTTCTATTTTTATAATTTGATGAAATGCATGAAAATGAAAAGTAAAACAAGAAGAATACTTTGAAGGTTACTCTAATAGTGAAATGGAAAATAAAGAAGAAGAATGCCAACTTACTCAAGGTCTAGTTCTCTAACTAGCTCCAAGCAAACAAATAACACCTACACACATAGTGACAAGAAAAATGTTGGGGTTGTGTTTTGAGGTTTTCATTGGTTAAACCCCCATTTTGGTGCTCCCACCTCCATGTATAGCCAATAGACAATGAAATTTTAGAAAAGTGATAAAGAAGTAAATAGAAAAATACAATATAGTAGAGAGCAATGACCACCTATATGCTACTCTATAAGAATGATAATGCAAATAATCAAATAGGCACAATATCACCTTCCCCTCTACAAGCGATCAAGGCTGATAAAGGAAGAACAAAAACAATATCACCATGCTAAGGAGGTAGAGCTTCATGAACCTAAAATAGCAATGCAATTGGACCAAAGAGAGGTTGTAGAAAAAAAACTTATGGAGCTAGTAGCATCAAGAGAGAGTGATGGAGAATAAAGAAGTGCTAGAATGATCACGATAGTTGCTAGAATGAAGAATTAGCGGGAGAGAGTGAAAGAAGTTGATAGAAATGAGTTCAAATAGACAAATTGGAGGGAAATAGTCATTCTTAGTGATCAAGATTCGACAAGAAATGTTATGCTTGTAGACCACAAAGAAACATAATTTATTTACCATTTCCTACATAGGAATCTTGTCAGGGTGCTAATGCGACACCCAAACGTCCACACGATGTGTGTCCTTGATAGAAATTCGCTTCATTGACGCTAAACAATAGGGATACATGGAAAAAGTGGTGGGTTTTTGCATTATTAGACTTGTAAGGCTAAAATGAAGGTAAATTAATAGGAAATTTGCATGGGGTTCAAATTTACATCATTACATTTTTCCCCCACTTTAGCAAGCATATGTTTCAATGCATGTGAGCTAAATTATAAAGAGGTTGAAGAGAATATACAAAAAAAATTCAGGGAAGCAGATCTTCAATTCGATGCACGTTGACATGAAAGAGAGAGCTCCACCAAGATGTGAATATGGAATGAGTCTTTGATCCTACAAAGTTAGTCAAGTGATCTCACCATAAACATGTTACAGTGTAGAGAAACATGTTAGGTGAAAAAGCTAATCATAATAGACACACATTTCATAAGACACAAGAAGACACCATGTGACACAAGACAACATAATAAGATATAGTTTGATCACATAAGACACAAGACACACACTAATAAGATAGATAAGCTTGTGACTACTGCAAACTATGTTGTAGGATAGTCATAGAAAAAATGGGTCTAGTCAGGCTGCCCCCAAGCTAGACGCCAAGATATAAGATGTCTGACACCAAGACACATGACATCAAATATCATATAAAAGACACAAAGGAATCCTCCTCAAGATATCTAGACACCAAGGAAACCTTTTCTAGAAATCAATTTTTAGAAAGGGGTTCTTTTAGTAGGAAACACTTCAAGACACCAAGGGTCCCTTTTGAAATAACATACCACTTGAAAGACACACAATTTTCTACAAGTTATTCTAGCATCAAGGAATCCTTTTGAAATATCTTTCATCAAGGAATCCATTAGGAAGAATTCTCCTTTTTCAAAGGAAAGTTTTCATACTCTTTCATTTTAGAACAAGTGCTCCTTATTAAAAAAAAAAAGACTACAGGATCCTTTTAGAAAGAAAATTTGGTCAGGGAGTCTTTTTTGAGAGAATGCGTCTTTTTGGAAAAATGATATATTTTCAATAAGGGATTCTTTTGTAAAGGAATTCGTTGTAAATAATTTTGACACCAAGAGGAGCACATGGCATCTTAAGGAGAGAAAGGAGAGGCAGAAATATTGTGGGACATAACACATGATGATGTGTATTTGTGGTATGCTGTCACACACATGAGGGAAAACACATTGAAACCACAACATACATCAAGAAGCAATAGATAGAGGCAAATAAATCAAGAGACGGGGGGATCTAAGAATTTGAGGTCAGAACTATTCATAAATATAAATAGATAGATATAATATAGTATATGTATGAACTATCATCAATCCTAAAATTTCTCAAAACATGAAGAATGACGCATGAAGACAAAATAAAATAAAAATTGGTTCAACATGAAAGAAGGCCTAAATTCCCCCAATGCTTTGCATCATCCCCCACATCAAAAATCAATATTATGACACATAGAATAATGATGACACAAATAGAATAAATGTACGATAGATTTTTGCACCTATATCCAAGTACCTACAAGGGTAGAAAGGGTCCTCTAGGTAGGATCGCAAACATAAAAATGCAAGTACAAGGGAATACAAGCACACAAAAAAATCTAATCTACAGATGTAGAATAGGAACCACCCTAGTCCTCATTGACTAGCAAGTCATCTTGTTGCCAATCTAAATCACTATAAGGGGAGGGAGGATGAGACTACAAGGGCAATACCCTACAACTCATCTGCAAAATGAGACAAGGAAGAAGACCTCTCGAGGTCTTCTTCATCAATTTCCTATGAAGCAATAGTCATAGATTTTGCAAAAATCAAGGACAGAGCTAGAATATCATCCACTAAGTTGAACATGCACTTCCTAGGAGTGCCCTATGTCAACTTAGCAGGAGAAAGACAAGATGCCCGAGAGCCACTATCGGCTTCAACAAAAGGGGAAGTGATAAAATTTGGGGAAGCAAGGGTTTACTCTGTCTCTAGGATGACACAAGACAAAATAGAACTAGCCTCTGAAGGTGAGTTACCATTTTTTCAACCACCACTCATGGTGAGGTCTTCCTCCAACTTACACTTTAGTGGAGGATGCGAGATCCCCACCAAGGAAGAAGAAGTAGAGGAGGAACTAGAGGTAACCGTAGAAGACACCACCTTTGTATTTGGAATGTCAATAGGTTGTGAGAAAGGAGGTATGTCTAGGAGGGACATCAGGAGAGGAGGCTCCATAGAGGGAGTGATGAAGACCTAAACCATTTTGTGGTGAGCATCATCAAGACCCACCAGAGGAGCTGGAAGAAAAACAAAAGTGATGGGAACTGAAGTAGGAACAACAAAAGGAAGCAGAGGAATAGAAGAAGATACATACATAGTTGCAACTAGATCCCCCATATTCTATGAGGTGACATGATCCATGACTAGAGCCTTTTCTTGTGCTTGCACTCATGTGCAAGCTGGTTATGTTGGCTGTGAGCACTAGAGGACATGGCCTAAGAAGAGGCCAAAGGCTGCTGCTTAACTATAGGAGTACCCTTCACAAATTTTTCCAGTGGAAGGGTGGTCTCTTGAGTAGGAGCAAGAGGAGGAGGCACAGGAGAAAAAATGACAATAGGAGGAGAAACAGACACATGAGCCTCAACAATAGGCATCTTCCCATTCTTTTCCCAAAGGGTGGGTGGATGAGCAGTTGGAGGTTGTAGAGGCCAAGATGTAGGAACACTTCCCCTTGCCACAAATAGTAGTTCAAGGAACTGTGGATAGAACAAGCAATTGAAAATCCTGAAGCTTTTCCTTCTGCCATGCACCATTTGACTCCCCATGCAAGGCACATTAGCAAGAATCAAGGACCACCATAGGTCAACAAGTAGAAGTAGGAAAAATAGAAGATGTAGAAGGAGAAGGCTCTAGAGTGCAAGCAATCTTTTCCTTCTTATTTGATGAGGCCAAAGAAGAAGCTTATTATTGCACTATCATATAGGCCTTCATGAAAACAACATAGACAGACACAAGATAACTAACTTTTGGCACTAAGCTCCCAATCTTATATTTAACATAAGCTCTATATAATAAATTTCCCCTAGGAGGGAGAGATTTGGCAGGGGTGGACCATAAGTGATCCAAAGAGAATCCCCCACATAACATTAACACTTTATAACCAGTGTCATGAACCATGTGCACAACACCCTCATGGGAGGAATTTAAACATTTATGGACTATAGAGGAAACACCATTCACAAAGGCCATTCCTGGAATACCTAGCCTAACTCTAAATAGGTTAGAATCTAGGATCACAACAAATCACACATCAACAAATGTGGATCCTACTAAAACTAACAAAGAAATGGTTCCCATAAAGGCAATAGACAGTCCATCATGAGTACGGAGAGTGGTATGAGACTCTTCATATTTCTCTTTATGTAAACTGTTAATGAACAATGTTTTCTTTGTTATCACCTTCACCTGATTTGTCAGATCAACCATGACACCAATCATAACATTTCCATTAATCTGAGCGGGGACATACAATGAAAAAGGCTCCCTATTTAGTGGAAAATTATATGAGGTAAAAAAATTATCCAAAATAGCATTTGCATTCTTAGCAGGAGGAATATGTGTGAATGAGACCATATTTATGTACTCTAATGGGACTAATTCAAAAGATGTAGAAGACTGGATTAGCAAGTAGTGACCTATCTATATTTCATTCCTATGCAAATTGGTCACAAAGCTAAATGCCTTACAACACATGAATCTATGACACACCCAAGGCACAAGAGAAATATTTTTGACATGAAGGGATGGAAGAAGATGGTTCATGTTGGGTTCACTAGAATGTAGAGAAGGGGGATTCGCTGCTCCTAAGACTCTCAAGTCATGAAAGAACCTAAGGGAATGAACTACCCTAAACTACCTCAGACTACCTAAGAAGTTAAAGAGGAAGGGATAAGCTAAAAAGGAAGCGTAAACAGGACTATGTTTCCCTTCTTCTTATGAAAAATGCTTTTAGGAACTAGGTGAGCCAACCACAGAGGTCTCAGACTATAGACTAAACGGCTCTTTGTCAGAGGATAATAGTGCAAGAGTGAGACTTCAACACACCACGCTAGAGTCTCAAATATGCATTGGCATCTTGTACGAACAAAGGGTCAAATAATAGCCAAAAACACACAAGGTCTACTGGTAACCTAAATTTTCTAGTTTTATAGTTTGCCAAATGCACGAAAATGCAAAATACAACAAGAAGAATACTACAAAATTTACTCTAATAATGAAATGAAAAGGAAAGAAGAAGAATGCCAACTTACTCATGGTCCAGTTCTCCAACTAGTTCCAAGCAACAAATAGTGCCTACACACACAATGACAATAAAAAAAATTTGGGCTATATTTTGAGGTTTGCCTTGGTCAAACCTCTATTTTTGTGTTCCCACCCCCATAGATAGCGAATAGACAACAAGATTGTAGAAAGGTGATAAAGAAGTAGATAGAAAGGACATAATATAGTAGGGAGAACTGACAACTCAAATGCTACTCTACAAGAATGATAATGCAAATAATCAAATAGACACAATATCACCTTCCCTTTTACAAGTGTTCAAGGATATTAAAGGAAGAAGAACAGTATCACCACACCAAGGAGGTAGAACTTCATGATCCTATAATAGCATTTATGTTGGAGAAAAGGAAGGTTGTAGAAACAAAGTATGGAGTTGGTAGCAACAAGAGAGAGTGATGGAGAAGTAAGAAGTGTTTGAATGATCAACATAGTTGCTATAATGAAGAATTAGATTGAGAGAGTGAAAGAAGTTGATAGAAGTGAGTTCAAATGGGAAAATTGGAGCCAAATAGTCATTACCGATAGTCAAGGTTTGACAGAAAGACGTTATGCTCGCAAACCACAAATAATCATAACAACTTTACCATTTCCTAACGCAAGAATCTTATTAGGATGTCAATGTGATGTGCAAACGTCTATGCAACACGTTTTTCCTCGACATAAATTCCCTTCACTGATGATAAATGATAGGGATAAGTGGAGAAAGCAGAGAAAAAGTGGTGGTTTTTTGCATTATCGTACTGTAAGGCTAAAATGAAGGTAAATTAATTAGAAATTAAGCCATACACTTTTGAAGAAAAATGAAAATTAATGAGGAAAAGTTACAGGAAGATTTTTATCTAGAGAAAATATTTTTGAGAGAAAGAAAAACATTATTCAAGAATCATAATAAAGGTTACTATAGCCATAAAATGAATACAAATACAAATCTAACAACTTTAGAAGAAGATGTAATAATTTCTAAGGAAGAAGTAGTAACATTAGAGGAACAATAATAGGAAGAGGTAGAAATAATAGGGGATATGTCATAAAAGGAATGCATAATGCTTTCATTGCAATAATTTTAGACATTATGCATTAGAATGTTGGAGTAAACAAGGTGAAACAAAAAATAAATGTTCACAACACTATTGAAGATAAAACAAAATGTATTCATTTTTTTCTTTTAGTACAAATGTTAGTGAAAATAATGTGTGGTATATTGATTTTGGATGTTATTCAAATATGACATCTAATGATAATTTATTTATAAATTAGATGAGAAGCACCATATTATAATGGTATTAAGAGATAATTAGTTTCATTGAAGAAAAGGTAAGGGTACTATTGTATTCACAATAAAGTACATGGTGAGGTAAAATATTTTAATGAAACACTAGGTAAGTGCATGGAAATGGTATACAAAAGAGGGTGAAAAGTGACCACTTTTTTTTTTAAATTAGCTAAACCTAATCTTAGATGAGATTTGAGATTCATGTGCTCAAAATATGAAAATGCAAAAAAAAACCAAGAATTACAATACTTTGAATCTAATTTATAAACAACTATTTTAAAAAAAAAAATAGTTAAAATTAAGAAGATGAAATATCTTATTATAGCTAATATTTAATTTAAAAAACAATAATTGAAAGGGGCATTACACCAAATTTTTAAAGCTGAATTAGTAAACCTTTTCCAAGCCCCATAATTTTAATAAATAACAATCACTTGAAAAGACCATCCTCCTAATCCGTCATAAATGGTTAAAAGCTAAGATAGACTAGAACAAGGAGGGACCCTTGCTAGAAACATAGCAGTTTAGACTTCCCCTTGAAAATATACTCACAATGGCACTAACAGTATATGGTGAATACAAGCTTAACAAGCGACTACTTGTTTGGTACATATATGACTCCATTCACATTGTTTAATTGAAGATATTAAATTCTGGGTTGATAATTTGATCATGTGTTATGTGTGCACTTATCCTTCCCCTTATTATTTCGTCAATGCATCTCTACCTTGTTCATAAAATCTTACATAGAAAATGAAAATTGCAAATTTTAGTAAGAAGAGCAATATGGAGCAGAAGGCTTTGTTAGGGGTAATAACAATAATATTTATGATTTCCCTTATGCCAGAAGCAACAGCCGCGAGAGGAGAATGCCCGATGAATATAATGACAAAACTGGATGCACATTCATGGTTGTTTTAGTAATGTTTTTCATAGGAAAAATATTACTACTGTGAATGCATAATCAACTTGGTCAAAATCTTGCACTTCTCATGGCTGCACACCACTCACTCTTTCCTCTTGCCCAACAATGGAATGGTTGATTCTTGTGTTGTTTAATTCAACAAGTAGCTCATAGATCACAAGATCAAATCCAAGCTCATTGAGACTTATAGGATTGGGCTCCATAACTTCTTCAGCGAATCTTCCATCTGCAACAATATTACATGTTTGTCAAGCTTCGAGAAGATGGTCAACATCTCCACCCTGCAGCACAACTGCAACGCATCAAAGATGGGCACGTTCTAGTGCAAAAACTATGTGATGGGCATGGGAAGGGTGCTCATAGAGGGTGTGTTTAAGATTAAGAGGTTGAGAGGTATAGAGATTTGAGAGAGAGAGTGTGTGTGAGAGAGAGAAAGAGGGCGGTGGGACAGACAGGTAGAGAGGGGAGGGAGGTAGTTAGGTGAGGGAGATAGAGAGGTGAGCGAGAGAGGGTAGGAGAGATAGGTATATATGGGAGAGAGATAGAGAGGTGATCTAGGGTAGATAGAGAGTAGAGAAAGGAGGGATGTAGAGAGGTAGAGAGGGAGGGAGGGATGAGGAGAGAAAAAATGGAGGGGAGAGAGAAAGAGAGGTAGAGAGAGAAATGGAGTGAAGGACAATGCGGTGAGAGAGATAGAGAGGTGAGAGAAAATAAGATAGGGAGATGGTGCAGGAGCACCTACAACCTTAATGCACAATTGGATTTGTTAAAAAGTGTGTCAAGGTGAATTTGAAGGGGGTCAGTAGGTTAGTATAGTCAATTTAAATAAGGTCTAAAAGACCATTCATGATTTATTTTGGTGGTTTAGTAATATAGGTGTCAAAGTTGTTCAAAATTGTAAACAAATGCAATATTGTCAATCAAGGAAAAGTTGTCCAAGTGCAATTTAAGGGGTTGTTAAGAGTTTTAGGAGTTTGAAAAGTTGTTATGAACATTGGTTTTGGTTAGTTTTGATTTGAAATGGTTTAAAAGGCCTCTCCAAGGCTTGAAGAAGGATTGGAGGAGAAATGTATTGATTTTTTCATAAGAAAAACAATGTTCATTCTTCAATTTTTTGTTGTTTTCTTGATTTCCAAAACTTTCACATTATGTATGGACCCGTACAGGTCCTAAAGGCTCTAAATTATTTTGTGATCATGAAGTTACTTTTCTGACCTTTCATTTGGTTCTATTTTGGAGGCTTAATACCAGGTTTTGTGGAAGATCTTTGCCAATTTATGATTTTGACTAGTAAAAACCAGTGAGTTGTTTTGTGACTTAGTAATGAAGATGGCCATTTCTCTTACTTTTTTATCATGTGTCTCAGAGGAATGGCCTATCAAAAGGCATAATAGGTGTTTGTATGTCTTAGGAAACAAAAACAAGTGAGTTGTTTGATTTTGGAAGGATGCCCTGGTTGGTAACAGTGGTTTTGCTTGTGAAAATGGAGGTTTCAAGAAGGGTTTTTGTGAACCAGTGATGGGAATGAGTTTGTAATGGTAAATTATGTCTGTATAGACCTAGAAAAGAGTGTTGGAAACAATTTTAAATTTTGATAAGCCCGAGTACATGGTTTTCCAATAAAACCCTAGCATTTTACATGAAAACAAAGGGTTTGATGGATCAGGGGGTTAAGGTCCTTATATCTGAGAATTGTTTGATGAATATGTGGTTATGTGACATAATCTAACTCTTTCAGGTGTGTTTTTTCAGAAATAAGAAGTTTCAAAGGTAATTTTCTTGTAAAATAGGGCTAATCTAGTAGCCTAAATACAGGGTGGTTTATTGGTTCTCCATAATGTTGTGAAGAAGTCACTTGGAACATTTGTTGGATTGTGCTTTAGGGTTTGTGGTGAACCTTTATTCATGTTTGGTTGGCCTTGGTATGGCCTTCTCCAAAAGATAGGTCCATTTGATGAATGTTGAAGGCTAGAAGCCTATGGTTGTTGTCTAGGGATAGTTTGGATGAATTGTGATTTGAAAGTTGTTTCCTTGTGTGAATTGGATCAAATTGAGTTGGATATTATATTTCTCCACCTTGTCTGCATAAAAGTGGTATCAGAGCATCAAGGAGAAGATCTTTTGATTTGTATTTTTCAGATTTGAAGAAGAAGGTGAAGACTCAAGGTTGAAAGGATTCCTCTAAAATATGTTGGTGCTGCAAGGGAGATGCAAGATTTGAAAGAGAAGCATGCTAAGCTTCTAGAATATCATAATGCAGTTTTAGCAAGCTTTGTTGCCTTGGAGACAAGGAAAAGGAGAGAAGTGAATGAAGAAAGTGAAATAGAGGAAGATGAAGATGTTGAAGATGTTGAAGAAGAACTAGATCCTGAAGACTAGAGGATGGTGAAGATGCTCAAAGTAGTGAAAGGTGAATCAATAAAGGTAAAAGTTGATCTTCTTGTTTATGGTGGTAATTTAAATGAAGACTAATTACTTGATTGGATTGCTGCTATGGATAATTACTTTGAGAGTGAAGAGATTTCAGAAGAATAGATGGTAAAGGTGGCAAAAACAAAGCTAAAAGGACATGCTCTTCTATGGTGGGACTATGAACAAGCAAACAGGAGGAAACAAGGAAAATCAAGGATCACTTCATGGGACAAGATGGTGAAAAAGTTGAAAGGTATGTTTCTTCCAAAGGACTATGAGGTTTAGTTGTATAAAAAGTTGCAAGGATTGAAACAAAGAGAACTAGATGTTAAAGCCTACACTGATGAATTTTACAAATTAGGCATAATATCTAGAAGGGATGAGGATGAGGTTGAAAAGGTGGCTAGGTATCTAGGTGGTTTGAGGTTTAATATTCAAGATGAACTTGTGGTTGCTAACCACAAATCTATTGAAGAATGCTTTCAATTAGCAATGAGGGTGGAGGAGAAACTTAAGAGGAAACAAGAGAAATCAGTGAGAGGAAGAGGTGGTACTAGTGCAAGAGGAAGATGAGTAATTTCTATGCCAAAGCAGCCATTGGAAGAACAAGAAGGAGCAAATAAAATTAAAGAGCAAAGTGTTGATAGTAGAGGTGGTTTTAGAGGAAAAGGAAGGTTTAGTGCTAGTAGAAGTTCTAATGATTTTGTAGGGAGATGTTACACATGCAATGAATTTGGTCATCCATCTTGGAAATGTCCTGAAAGAGTTGGTAATTCATCAAGTGGTGAAAAGAGAATGGATAGAAGATCACAATTGGTTCAAGAAGAGGAGTGTGAAAGCAATCATTCTACAAGTAAGAGGGTTGATCCTAAAATAGGGGAGATGTTGATGGTGAGGAAGACAGTATTGAAGGTAGCAAAAGAGGTGGAACCTTTGCAAAGAAAGAGCATCTTCAAGACTAATTGTAAGTGCAAGGATAAGGTGTGTAGAATTGTCATTGATTATGGATCAACTGAAAACATGGTGTCTACTAAGATGGTGAATAAGTTAAGTTTGAAAAAAATACCTCATGAATTTCCTTATAAGGTGTCATGGTTGAGTGATGGTCAGTCTTTGTTAGTTAATGAAAAGGTTGTTGAAGATTTTTAGATTGGGGACTATAGTGATAGTGTTGTTTGTGATATCCTACCTATGGATTGTTGTCACCTACTCCTAGGTAGACCTTGGAAATATGATAGGCATGCCATGTATGATGGGAGAGAAAATACTTACACCATAGTCAAGGATGGGTGTTATTTTATGCTAACTCCATTTCTGGAGGATGTTAAGGGTAAAGCAAAAGTGATCATGTGTGGTAGAAGGGAACTTGTAAATATTGTGAAAGAAGACAAGAAATCTAATGTTGCAGTTAGTCATAGGCTAGAGAATATAGGGACAACAAGTGTGAGAGAAAAAGCAGGGTTGAAAAGTGATTTGATAGTGAAAAAGAAAGAGAGTGTGTTGGTAGGGACAATAGAGTGTCCTGTGGTTGTGAATAAGATTGAGAAACAAGTGAAACTTGCAAGTATAGAAGTACAAAAGCTTGATGTGACAGTGACAAGGAAGGTTAATGGGACAGTACAAATAAGGCAAGAAGAATGGGGCACTAATGATAGCTACAAGCAAGGAAATGACATAAGGAAGAGGACACTACATGAAGTCACTAATCATTGTTTGTGTGCAGGTACAAGTACTGGGAAACAAACAAGCTTTGTACAAAGAATGGAGAGAGGGCATACATCATGTCTCTGAACACAAAGGCACAATCATTTTCAAGTACAAACACAATTTAGGGTGCAGGTCAGTTTGCAAGAGAACAAAGCATGGAACAAATAAAAAATTTAATGAACCAGAGAAGCATGTATGAAGGATGGTGGAATTGGTACCAACCTCAACTCATGAGGCATTATTTTTTTTCCAGTGGGGTTGTATGGTGTAGGAGCACCTACAACCTTAATGCATAATTGGATTTGTTAAAAAGTGTGTCAAGCTGAATTTGAAAGGGGCCAATAGGTTAGTATAGTCAATTTAAATAAGGTCTAAAAGACCATTCATGATGTATTTTGGTGGTTTAGTAATATAGGTGTCAATGTTGTTCAAAATTGTAAACAAATGCAATATTGTCAATCAAGAAAAAGTTGTCCAAGTGTAGTTTAAGGGGTTATTAAGAGTTTTAGGAGTTTGAAAAGTGGTTATGAACATTGGTTTTGGTTAGTTTTGATTTTAAATGGTTTAAAAGGCCTCTCCAAGGCTCGAAGAAGGATTGGAGGAGAAATGTATTGATTTTTTCATAAGAAAAACAACGTCCATTCTTCAATTTTTTGTTATTTTCCTAATTTCCAAAACTTTCACATTCTATGCAGAACCGTACAAGTCCTAAAGGCTCTAAATTATTTTGTGATTATGGATTTACTTTTCTAACCTTTCATTTGGTTCTATTTTGGAGGCTTAATACCAAGTTTTGTGGAAGATCTTTGCCAATTCTAATTCTGACTGGTAAAAACTAGTGAGTTGTTTTTTGACTTAATAATGAAGATGGCCATTTCTATTACTGTTTGATCTTGTGTCTCAAATGAATGGCCTGTCATAAGGTAGAATAGGTGTGTTTGTGTGTCTTAGGAAGAAAAAACAAGCGAGTTGTTTGATTTTGGAAGGATGCCCTGGCTGGTAACAGTGGTTTTGCTTGTGAAAATGGAGGTTTCAAGAAGGTTTTTTGTAAACCAATGATGGGAATGAATTTTTAATCATAAATTATGTATGTACAAACCTAGACAAGAGTGTTGGAAACAATTTTAAAGTTTGATAACCTCGGGTACATGGTTTTCCAATAAAACCCTAGCATTTTACATGAAAACGGGGGGTTTGATGGATCAAGGTGTTACTGTCCTTATATCTGAGAATTTTTCATGAATGTGCAGTTTTGTGACATAATCTAACTCTATCAAGTGTGTTTTTTCAGAAATAAGAAGTTTCAAAGGTACTTTGTTTGTAAAATAGGGCTAATCTAGTAGCCTAAAGACAGGGTGGTTTATTGGTTCTCCATGTTTAATCTTGTGAAGAAATCACTTGGAACATTTTTGGATTGTGGTTTGGGTTCTGTGGTGAACCTTTATTCATGTTTGGTTGCACCAGCCTTGGTATGGCCTTCTCCAAAAGATAGGTCAATTTGATGAATGTTGAAGGCTAGAAGCCTATGGTTGTTGTTTAGGGATAGTTTGGATGAATTGTGATTTGAAATTTGTTTCCTTTTGTGAATTGGATCAAATTGAGTTGGATATTGTATTTCTCCACCTTGTTTGAATTAGGAGAGAAAAAGAGAGATATGAAATAGAAATATAGATACAAGTGAAGTGTTGAAAATTATCACCCTTGAAAAATTCACACTACGTTTAGCTCCCTTCATAAACATGCTTGGCTTAATTATACATTTAATTACCTATTTTACAAACATTTAAAAAAATAAAATAAAGGGAAATAAAAATAAGCATTTAATATTTTCACATGACACTTTGGGCCCTAGTTTGGTCTAGGGAACTCCACACCCTAGACCGCCCTTTTTTGGCTCCAATTTGAATATGTTGGTGCTAGTGTTTTATTATTTGAATTTCCAATTTTAGTTGTTGGTTATTGGTATTTGATTTTCAATAATTTAGAATAATTACATATAAATAGTAGTCATTTTATTATTTGAAATCCTAGAAGCACACACAAGGAAATTCATTGAGAAAATTAAGCACTCAAGAGCATCATTATCAAAATTTTAGAAACATTTATTCATGTTTAGCATCATGTCAATTATTAATCATGTTTTCATGTAAATTTATTCATGTTTCGTGATCATTCAATTTTTTTGAGCACTAACACTTGCAATACTTCAATCAAAACAATCAAATTCTCCTTGAAGGTGATGAATACATGACTTCAATCCATCAAGGAATGTAGATCTGAGTCATGAGTTATAGCGTTTGTCAATTCATTACTTATTATCATTTAGCATTTACCTAATTCAGGGTAAGATCTATTTTTACATCAGCATAGCCATTGTGGAGGTAGAAATACCAAAAAGAGGTTTTATTTAGGCAAGAACCTATATGACATAAGCCTTCCTCCCCTTTCACATGTGTAGGTTTTCAAATCTGAAGCTAATTGGAGGAAGATAAAGGACTAGTTTCTCATTTTTGCACTCAAGCCTACAAGTTGTCAAGACATAAAAACTATATTTTCTCATCAACAGATGAAGTTCCAATAGTGGCCCCAAGAGAATAGGAGCTATAGACTAGGGACCTTAGGCTTGTGTTTTCAAATTTCATAAAACAAGAGGATGGTCTGGGACACACCCTAGAATAGCTAATTCAACATCACATTTTCCCACCAAGTTCCTCTATGTCTACTCTTTTCCTTTTTGGATTCTATTTTTGTCTTGTTGCATTCAGTTTCTCAAAAATCATAGTAAACTACTGCATTTTCATAGTTTTCCTAGGAACATCATTGAATCATAGAATTAAATCAATCCAATAAATCAATGGACCAACACATAATCTCCCCCAAACAAGGATTAGAACCCTAATCCACCATTATAAATCTTCCATTCAAGTTTTTAGTCAAGTGGGTTTGAGATCCTTTATAATCCTCAAAAATTGGGACAATTGTGATTTAGGACCTAAATCCCTTTTCCCAAACAAACATTTTGGTGAACCTGGTTGTTTCAAAAACTTTAGACCCTCTAAAATTTAAAGAATATCATTTTAGAATTTGAGTGTGATCTTAGGATCTTTGTATTTATCATTTATGTATTCATATTCATCATAAATGCATTGAAAAAATAAAAAATTGCATGGTATTTTACATTCATAAGACAACTAGGATTAAATTTAGTTATTGCAAAGTGGATACAATTCATACTTGCATCGGTAAATCTATATTAGGTCATATCAAATCTAAAAAATGCTCAAAGTGATCATTTAGGCATATGCATATAGGGAAAAAGTGGAAAAATTGTATTGTTGTTGCAAAAACATTGAAAGATTTCAATTTCCAGATTTGTCAAGTTAGGATTGATCAAGTTTTGTACTTTAAAATCTAAAAAATACATTTTGGATCAATTTATTGCTTCAAAATATTGAAAATTACACACAAAATTGTATTTCACATACAAAAATCACAATTCTATATATTTCTAAAAAATATTTAATTTTAGATCTGAACATTCTTAGAATAGGACATTCCAACACTTGGAACACACATCTAAATTTTGAAATAAATAGAAGAAACTTGTTAGTCTAGGGAACATCATGCCCCTGACCTACTATTTTTGGCTCAAATTTGGATCATAGATTTGTTTCTATTTTTCTTGTGTGCCTCTACTTTTGATTATATAAACTATTTTATTTCTATGATTTTCATGTACTTTCCTTTCATATTAGGCTTACTTAAGTGTTTTGAGCCTCATATACCTGGTGTCTTACTAATAATACCCCTTTGAGATGAATCTTCATACTTATGGCATCTTGCACTATAACCACATCGATTATGGAGCTTGAGTCACGTAACTCTTTCACACAAGGTATTGCCTCCACCCAATCCATTTTGGATTTCCTTCCTAATCACACATTACCTATGACTTTTGTGCAATTAGATATTTAAATGTGGACTTAGAGGCTACTATTGCTCATGCTCCTAAAGAAAACTAAAACAAGTGGATAAGGATTTAGAAGATCTTCAATACTTTCTAAGTGCAATGAACCTTTAGTTGGAATGATGGTTGCTATTATGGAGAACCTTAGGAAGATGATAAATGATGCTCAAGGAATAGAATTGTGTAGTCTATCTTGATCACATAGTTAATTTTCTCATCCCTACAACAGCTAGTTGCACTCAAACATTTACCAATTCTCAAAACTAAGGAGGGAAACAAGTTTCCTCTCCCATAACCATGCCTCCTATTCCCACATTCACACCTCCAGTTGTAGCATCAACCATACAAGACACCAATAGTGTAAACCTAAGCCTAGTGTTTCCTAACATGAATCCTTATAGTTTTGTCACACCACCCATAACACTACCATGTTCATCACCTTTCATAAACATGCAACAAAGTAACCCATTGGTCACTCATACTAATTCACCATACTCAAGAAACTCTCAAAACCTATTACCCAATGATCTAGTAACAAATCAAATTTTGCAAAATATAACATCAATTCAACAACAAATTTCAACCTTAAATCAAAATGAAAATTTTAAACCTCCACAATACCTCACATGAAATCCTTTATCATTTTCCACCCTTAAAACACCAATATTGCCAAATATTGAAATACCATGATTTGAAAAGTACAATGGTAAGGTAGATCCTAACAACCATGTGTCATCTTTTACCATGTTATGTAGTGATTTCCTTTTTCAAGATGTGATCTTAGAAAAAAAAATTCCTAGAATATTAAAAGAAATGGTCTTGGAATGGTTTTTCTCATTGCTAAACAACTTGATCACCTCTTTCGAAAAACTTATTAGTACATTTCTCCAACATTCCAAGCAAATGTCAGTCTTCAATTAAAATTAAAAAAACTTAGTGCATTGTAAACAAGGACCAAGGAAAACATAACAAACTTTATAGGATAATATCCATTTGTTTACTCACAAATATCCTCTAGTCTTCTTGGCATTGATATTTGAAGGGTGTTTATAGGAAATTTACAACCTAACATTTGAGACAAGATATTGTTGATGAAGTATCCATCATTTACAAAATTTTGTACAACCCTTCATGATAATTAGATATTGGTTCTCATCAATATGAAGAAACACCTTCATCAACTCCTATTGGTCAATCTTAATCCATACCTCAAAACAATTACCCATCATTTAAAAATAAAAATAAAAACTATATAAGGATAAACACTCCTCAAATCACCAATAAAATTGGTACTCATGTTGTTGCTGCATGTAATACTCCTTATCAATTTAGACCAAGGGGTGTTGCCACAATAGTGGTTTACACTTTCTAGGAGATCCTGATTTTTGTTGAAATCACATATTTTTAGAAAATATAACGATTTAAGCCTTGAAATTTTTCATTTAAAGGATTCAAATTAAATAGCGTTTGATCAAACCACCTTATACCAATCCCCCTTGGATAGAACCCCACTAGTTTTAAACCATACCTATAACAGAGTCTCCTTTACACCTATCAAAATGCTGATAAAAAACCACTTTTGATTTTCCTTTTGGGGGATCAAATGAATTCATTTAAAATTTATTTTTGTAATTATGTAGTCCTTATTATAAGTTTCCAAAAAAGTATAATTTTAATTAAATTTAATTTGATTATTATATTTATTTTTTATTTCTTGTGAATGTAGGTTTTTCACCGAACATCAAGCTCTTTGTTCTGTGCATGTGCAAAAATAGAATATTATCAAAGAAAAAAAATGAAAAATTTGAGTGCACCATATATTGAAGTCCTTGATACAACAAAAAAAGTTACCATTATATGGTCGCGCTATGTCTAAAATTGTAATTGGTTTGACTTCGAAACTTGATTAAAGAAAAACTATCTAATAAAAAACTATCTAACAAAATAGAAGCACTAGATATCAGAGTTACAAATATAATTTTGAAATAATTATAATTTTATCCTTCATGGAAAAAAGTTATGCATTATACCTATGAGCCATTTTTAAAAATGTTGTTTTCTGAAAAAACTAGTTTTCGAGGGACATGGAAAAAGAAGTACAATATAATTCCAATTTTTTTTAAATATATATATTTAGAATATATAGAAAAAATTTCATGAAACTCTAGTTTGCATCATCTTCAAATTCCTTATGGTTTAGCCACTATAGGTGCCCAAAAGTGAAGATTTAGTTAAAAAAAATATTTCAAAGTCCAGTTTCGCCAAAAATTGTAAACCACTATTGTGGGATCACCCCAAGAGATAGAAAATTCACACAATTTCTTGATTCTCTTCATTCGATAATACTACAAATATTATGTAAGAACATGATTCACTTACCTATGATTAGGCCTATTGACACAAATAAACCTTTACTACCAAACTTTAATGCAAAATAGTTTTTCAATATCATCGTACACCTAGACATGATATAAAATGGTGCATACATCCTAAGAACCAAGTGCAAGACCTAATTTATTCTAATCAAGTCCAATTGGTTGATGTTAATGACAAAGGAAATAGATCAGTCTCACCACCTAACCAAAACTTTCAAATATTCATAAAACCATTACCAAGTCATTCATTGAATTTTGTGCAATGTAGTGATCATGATTAGGAATATGATGATTGTTCTAGCATGATAAACAAAATATAATTTAAACATCATAAGGACCTAACCACTTTTTCACCTAACATTTCTTTCACACATTTTGATGCATCCATGCATATATCTGATGGCCCTCTCTACATCACTGGCCAAATTAATGTTAAACCCATAGGGGGAATACTTATTGATCCTACATGTCTAGAGAATGTGATCATAAAAGAATTATTATTTGTACATGAACTTTAGAAAGAAAAATATCAACAATCAAAAGCATGGTTAAAAACTTGTGATGGTTTTGTTCACTATATGATAGGTTCAATCACTCTCTCAATAGAATTTGGACTCATAGATTTGGACATCTCATTCACTATCATCTTAATCTCAAACAATTTTTATTCGAAGTTAGGATATCCATGGTTACGCTAATTACATGTGATCCCATCTATTACTCACATATACATAAAATTCCCTTTTGAATATGAAATACATACAGTTTATCATAGTGGATTTAAATGTACAACTTCTCATGGAAGCTTTTCATTAGATCATTTTTGGCTTCCACCTGTTGAACTTGTAAAACCTCATGAAGATTACTTTTTCATATCATATAAAAATTTATATCTTAATAATATCCCACTTGAGGTTTTTCAACCCACTATGGCTTCCATGGATATTTCTCCTACCAAAAAGGTAGTAGAGGAACCTAAGTCTGAATCAAGTATCCTCCCTCAATCACCTAGCATGAATGTTGTGGTTTCACCTCCACTATCATATAAGAGACCAAGGGATAATCATATAATCAAATTTATCCCTCCAAAAGAAAAAAAAAGTTTATATACCTAAGAATATGGTAGTTTCCCAAGCTGCAGTGGTTCCTTCAACTCCTCCTATAAAGGAAGTGGTGCAGGAGCACCTAGGTCATAAAATACCTTCAAAAGGATAACATGTTAAATTTGAAATGTTCAAGTCAAATTCATGTGTCAAATCCATGTAAAGGTTAATTCTAATGTATTCAAGTCATGTAAATGGGTCTAAGGTGGTCAAGGAAATGAAAAGTGCAAAACTAGTAACATTGTCATATTGTCAAATATGTAAAAAGAACAAAAAAGAAGGAATGTGAAAAGAAAAAGTGGGAATAGGTCATTCAAGTTAGTTGAAGGGGTGTTTATCAGTTTAGAAAACTATAAAAAGCATGTAAAGGCGAGGAAAAGCAAAACTTTGTGTTCTTGTAATCAGATTTTGAAATAAAATTCCCTGTTTTTGAGTTAGCAGCATACTTTTTATTATTTCTCTCTGTGAATTGATAGTTTAAGGTTAAATTCCTATGTGAATAAATTTGGGAAAAATTTAGGTTTCATTCCAAGCAGTTGGAAGGTTAGGATTTTAAGAAACAAAAGAACAAAAGGCAACTTTTAGTGCCCAGGCAGAGTTCTTTCACAAGTAGTTTTGAGAGTCTAACAAGAAGCAATGTCCATTCCACTGATGTAGGGTTAGATGGTCAGTGGAATGGGTTTCTTTTTATGTATTTTCAATGTTAGTTAATTTTGTGTGTGTGCGGGGGTAATAGTAATATGGAGAGAAGTTGTTGATTCAAGCCAAAATTTTGAGTTTTCCAATTGAAAATGAAGGTTTCAAGCAGGGTATTGAAGAAATAGCATGTGCATGGGATGGGAGATGGTTTCAAAGTATTTTTTAGACATATTGAGAAATGTTCCAAGTGGTGGCTGCTATGTTGGAAGTTTGCAAGTGTTTAATCCAAGAAACCCTCACTGTTTTTTGTTGTTTTTACCCTATAATAAGGGTTTAATGGATCAGTGTGTTTCTAAGCTTTTCAATCCTTAAAATTGATTAAATATTGAGTTTTGTGGCATGACTAAATAATTTTTGTGGTTTTATGATTTCTTGGTGGAGTTTAGAGAACACTTTGTAAAATAGGCCTAAATTTGTAGCCTTTCTTCAGTGAACAATTTGAAATCTAGAGATTGCCTTATGACACGCTACTGAGAGATTTTGGTATGTTATAATATATTGAAAAATGCTCCTGAATGTTTATTGAGATCATGAATAAGCCTTGTAGAATAAATGGAATCGCCCGATTAAGGGTTTGGAAACTTACTAAGGAATTTGATGGGATGGTTGTTAAACTGAGGTTTGTTCAAAATAGTGCTATTTGTGTTTAGATTTGTGATGAACTTGTTTCCACAATGATATTAGAGTTGTAGCAATTATTGGATTGAGTTAAGAAGGCATATTTTGGAAGTAATGGTGTTTTGGTCATGTGTGTTCAATATGTGACAATGGTGTCTTGACTGCAGAGTAGGAAGATCTAAAGTTTCCATACTGATGTATTGAATTGTTTCAATCAAACATAATGAACCTTGTGTCTTGAAGGACTGATAACTAGTTTTTTCAAGAAGGATTGGATTGTTGTTAGTTTTCCTTGTAAAATAATTTGCTAAGATGAGTGAATTGGTGCTAGTAGAAGAGTATCGACTGTTTTCAGTGATTTAAGTTTGGTTATCAAATTGATACAAACATTTTGATGATGCATGAGTTGAATTGGAATTTGATGAAGGATTTGGTATACTAATTTAATGTTTTTGACGTTTGATAGCCTCTTAGTTTCAATAGGAATTGATGGACTTTTGGTGAATGGAAGTGAATTGTGGAAGGATAGTGAATTTGATCTTCTCCTGATTTTTCTTGGGTTTGATGTACCCTAAAGGAATGAAGGTTGTTGGTATGATGCTCTGCATCAAGAAGAAAAGATACCTATGTTGGGAAATACCTCTATTAATCCTTTGAAAGAAACAAAAGTGCAAAAGGGTGTAAATATAGGTGTCGTGTCATAGCTCATAAACTTGCTAAAAATAATTGAATCTCGCCTAATAATAAATCATCCATCCAAACCAACTCCAATGAATTACCTCCCATCGATTTATCTTCATCCTTGCCTAACTCTACTCCACCACCCTCAGTGAACCATACAATTGAACCTTACTTATTAAAACCTAAAAAGAGAATGAAAAATGAATGTATATGGATGATATTATTTGTAGGCCGCCTATTGTAATAAATTTGGATGTTGAAGAAGAATAAGAAAATATAGAAGAAAAAATTAAGATCATAATGAACTTTCTTGTATATTTTCAACATCAATCAACTTAAATGGGGGAAACCATGATGGTCCTCCTCTTTTGAGTGATCTACCATGTGTTGAACTAGGTGACACTCCTTTTACAACACTTGATGTAGTCCATTTAATGTATTTTCTTCCTTCCATTTATGATGAGAAATATTGGGATGCAAATGATTTTCCTTAGATTGACTTGCATGTGTGGTACCCTTTGTATGTGTTCTATATATGTTTTCATACATGTGATGTGATCTCCTGTAATGTGTTGCTTGGCATGGCTTTTTTTTATTTTTCTTTGGATGACCTTTATTATTCTTGTTGGCACAAGGATATAATGAAAATAAATTTGTTGTGACATCCATCTATTTGTATCTGCATTCTTCTTTATGTTGTAAAAATTGTTGTTGTCTTGTGTTGCCCTTTTAGGGATGATGCAAGGTGTTGGAACATTTAGGTCCCTTCCATAATGACCCAAAAGGTTTTTTTTGTCATCACTATGTTCCTTTCTTCCATCATGTTTTATCATCCCACAATAATGGGTCCCAAACTTGGGACATCCTAATTCTTACCTAAAATCATATATTTTATAGAAAATTTATGATTTAAGCCTTGAGAGGTTCCATCTAAAGGGTTTTAATTGAATAGGGTTAGATATTGACCCCCTTGGATAGAAACTCTCTAGTCTTGAATCATATACACAATGGAGTCTCCTTCACACCTATCAAAATGTTGACAAAAAACCACTCTTTCTTTACCTTTTGAGGGATCAAATAAAGTCAATTAGAAATTATTTTTTGTATGTAGCTCTTATTATCATTTTTCCAAAAAGCATAATTTTGAATATTTTTTTTAAATTTTTGGCAGAATATTTTTAATTTTATTATTATATTTATATTTATTTCTTGTGAATGTAGGTTTTTCACCAAAGATAGAGGTATTTGTTTCTCACATGTGGAAAAATAGAAAAATAGAGAAAAATCTCTAAAATATGTGTGCACTAGTTATTGATGTCCTTTTTTCAGCAAAAAAAATAAAATTAATTTTAATACATACAAAACAAGTTATGTGTGATGAAATTCACCTATGTCCAAATTATAATTAATCTAACTTCAATAATTAATTAAAAATATATGCAGCAAAAAAATTGAAAAAATATCCATGCACTAGATAATGATGTTACAATTAAAAATTATATTTTTATCCTTTCCATAAAAAAATTATATGTGACGACATAAACATCACTTTTTATAAATGTTGTTTTCTATAAAAAATAAGTTATTAAGTTATGTAAGAAAATTCATAGTTTATTTCTAATTTAAAATATATATATTTAGTCTCTATACATAATATTGGAAGGTTGTCGCTTGCTACCAAAAATGTAGAAGTTTTCGATACCTCCATCTGTTTCAAACCATAGGTCTTCTTCACTTGACATCTCTTTGATTGTTGTTGCTTCTACTAGGGCTCCTTCGATGGAGGCTCCTACGGTGACGAACACTAGAATATTGGGGACTTGTGTGATTTTTTTGGCATGGAAAAAACTATGTTGCTGCTGAAATTATTTGGTTATGCCAAAATGTCAAATGCTAGGGCTCCAATTGTAGGTGGGTTGTAGGTTTTTGGCGTCGATGGGTCTGATCCTACTAAAAAACCCTCTTTTCTGGATGTGATGAAATGTTCATAGGAGAAAAAATTATGATTTGCAGATGTGATATAGTCTTACACCCCATTGTTAAATTACAAATTTTGGTTTGACTCTCTATTAGTGTCTTTGAAACCAAAGCCTTCAAGTAATTACAATAGGTGAACTATTCATAGCTCTGATAAACCCCTAAAACTAGACTTTGATGATAGTTTACTGAAGGAATTAAGGGAGAATGGAGAATTTTTTCTGAGAATGGTTTAATAGGTAAGTTTAGTCAACTGTGGCCAAGTCTTCTTGGGCTCCATGAGTGGATCTCAAAATCTTAGCTTCCTCTAATGGAAAAATCCTTGGAGATCTATCCTTGTGCAAAAGGTTTCTTTATAGTGGTTTTTGACAGCAAGAATGACAAAAATGCCATTCTCAACCACACATGGTTGTGGGGTGAGAGAATGCTACTCTTAAAATCATAGCATTCAAATTTTGATCTCATCACTGAATCATTCTCAATTATGTCAATTTGGGTTCACCTCCCAAATATCCCCCTAGATTATTGGTTTGAATCTTGTTTTATAGCCATCAATAACACTATTGGTAACTTCATTTGTAGACAACCTTCACTAGGATTTTGGTTGAGTTAGATACCTCCATTTCCCTTCTAGCAAAAATCATCTTGAATGTGAATGGTAACAGCTAGCTACAACCTTTGGATTACGAAGGCTTAACTTTTAAGCATAGAAGATGTTTCAAAATTGGATATATAGTAGCAAATTGCTCAAAGGAAAAAACCCAAGCAAATGGGGAGGCATCCTGGTGGAAGGATGCTTCTCCAAAACATTACTCTATTTTTAACTCTCCCAAAAAATGTGATTCTTCAAATTTTGATGCCAGCAACAAGATGGATGAAAATATTACCGAGCCTCCTCAAATACCAGAATCAGAATAGAAATTGCATTGTGTTTGTGGCAATGTTGCTACCTCTTTAGGTTCTACGGTATCGGTGAGGGTTCTCATTCCATAGTTTTTAAACATTACTGCTCTCATGCTCCATCATATGCTCCAAAGGATTCAATTGATGGGGATCAAGGAAATAAGTGGAAAATAGTAAAGAAAAAGAAAAGGAATTGTAGTCAAAATGGGGATGCCTACAACAAATTGCAACAACAAAATGAAGGGGAACTAGAAAGGCTCAAAGCATAGCAAAAGGAAAAGGCTATCCTAAAATTATAAGAAATCATAAACATGTTAGGCTCTCAAGCTAAATCAAGTGCCAACACTCAATAGGCAACAGTTGCTAGGTCTTTGTCTCATAATTTGGTTTTCTATGGATGGATGAAAAAACATGAATTATGTTCATGTGTAGTTGGGTTATTAATGTAGTAGGTCAATTGTAGTCTTTTAATTTAGGTATAAATAGTTTTTGATTGTGAAAAAGCAAGTAGTAATTTGATTTTCCATGGCTAAATAAATCGTATGTAGTTCTAAATCCATGGGGATGAGATCCCTCTTCTATAATCTCAACCGGTGTTGTCCAAGCTAAATTCCATTATCTTTATAAAACTGACCTCTTGCATATGAAAAAAATCTATATATATTTAGAATATACACACAAATCTCCACAAATCACTATTTCACATCATCTCCAAACTACTAATCGTTTAGTTGCTATAGGTTTCATAAAGTGAAAAACTAGTTTAAAATGTTGATTTCAATGCCCTACTTTGGCCAAAAAGTGGGACACAGTATTACAAGTTGACCCTATTTGTAGTTCCACAAGTATCTAGAGGAATGATGCCAATTTAAAGAATAATCATATTATATATTATCAAAGGTCTATATTGAACCCAAATCTATGGATCCCTTATATGTCATCATTTGTCTTGTTTTGTGGCTTTTTCTTAGGGGTAACTCCTTGTCATGACTTAGCTCTATTGGGAACATATCGTTGGCATAGGGTTTTCCAATAGGCTCTCATGACTTTTCATAGTGCATATATTTTCTTACTTTTCCTTAAATGAAATTTCTCATAGTTGGTACATTAGTAATTACTTTAAGGTCGGGGCATGCATTCCATTATGTGCTTCACTTTGTTCACACGTGTTGGACTTGGTGATGCATTGGCTTGAATTTTTTATCATTTTGTGTAGTATCATATCAAATTTATTAGAATTATAGTTCTTGGTATGTTTGACATGATATCACACCTACTAAAAACTAGTCCTCAATTTCCCTTTTGTGTTTCTCATTTGCTATTTTTAGAAAGCTCGCCTAGTGAATATTGGACTTCACTAGTTTTT
Source organism: Sequoia sempervirens (assembly GCA_007258455.2). Classification (NCBI taxonomy): domain Eukaryota; kingdom Viridiplantae; phylum Streptophyta; class Pinopsida; order Cupressales; family Cupressaceae; genus Sequoia; species Sequoia sempervirens. The sequence continues at coordinate 32,603,348 of VDFB02256132.1, read as the reverse complement.
GGTGCTTTGGTTCATGGTTCACCTAAAAAATATTGTACTTTTTAACCTATAAATCATGAGTTCCTTGTTTATGGATCCTAGTAAAAAAAATTTGGAGCTTACTAGTTTGTGAATTTCATATCCCCTTTGTATGTTTGCATTGTATGCATATCGTTTCTACATCATGCTTACATTTTTTTTGCATCTTGTTTGCATTGTGTTTACATTATATTATGTTATCTTATATGTTGTGTCTTCATCATGTTTTATTTTTCTTTATCATGTTGCATTACTCTTCACATATGTGTTCCTTTATCCTCATGTTGTCTCGCCATAGGATCTTGAATCTTGGGGGCTAGCACATCCCTTAGATTCAATGCCATCATATATGTTCAATATTTGGATAACTGAACCCCTTTTAACATATTTGAGTGTGAGTCTAAGTGTAAGTTCATATTCTCACTAAAGTGAGGGCTAAACCTAGTGTTGAAAAATTGTCACCCTTGACAATTTCACAATAGATTTAGCTCCCCCATATGTGCGCAAGGATGTAATTAATCATTTTATTACCCGTTTTACAAACATCTTCAAAAAATCAAACAAATGGAAATAAAAATAAGAAAATTCAATATTTTCTCTCAACACTTTGGGCTCCAAAATGAATGGATTTGGTCTTGGGTGCCCCATGCCCTAGGTCACCTCTTTTTGGCTCCAATTTGAATATATCAATGTTGGTATTTTATTATTTAGATTTCCAATTTCAATTGTCAGCTATCAACATTTTATTTTTGAGAAATTAGAGTGATTGTATATAAATACTAGTCATTTTATAATCTGAAATCTTTGGAACACACATAAGGAAATTCATTGAGAAAATTGAGCACTCAAGAGTAGTATTATCAATATTTTAGAAGAATTTATTCATGTCAGTCATCAATCGTGTTTTCATGTGATTTTGTTCATGTTTTTATGATCATTTATTTTGTGAGAACTAACATTTGAAGGACTTCAATCAAATAATCAAATTCTCCTTTAAGGTAATGAGCACATGACTTCAGTCCATCAAGAGATGTAGATCTGAGTGGTGAGTTTTAGTGTTTGTCAATTTATTACTTGTTATCATTTAGCCTCTACCCAATAGAGGGTAATCTCTTTGTTTACATAATCATAGCCATTGTGTTTGTAGAAATACAAAAATAGGTTTTTACTTAGGCACGCCCCTATATAGCACTGTCATTCCTCCCCTTTCATGCGTCCAGGTTTTTAGATTTGGAGCTAATTGGAGGAAGATAAAGGACTAATTTCTCATTAGTGCACTCAAGCCTACAAGTTGTCAAGACATGAAAACTAGATTTTCTCATCAACAAATGAAATTCCAATAGTGACCCTAGGAGAATAGGAGCTACAGACTAGGGAACTTAGGCTTTTTTTTTAGATTTCATAAAATAGGAGGATAGTCTAGGGTGCACCACACCATATACAACTAATTTAGGTTCAAATATACACACCAAGATCCTCTACATGTCTACCCTCTACCTTAATTTATTTTGTTTTTTTCTTGTTACATTCAATTTCTAAGAAATCATAACAAATTATTGAATTTTCATAGGTTTCCTAGGAACATCATTGTATCATAGAATTAAATCAATCCAATCAATCAATGAAGCAACATGAAATCCCCTCCAAACAAGGATTAGAACCTTGATACATAATTTTGATTTCCATTCAAATTTGTAGTGGAGTGGATTTCAGATCATTTCTAATCCTCAGAAAATTGGGACAAGTGTGATTTAGAACCTAGATCCATTTTCCCAACCAAATAGTAAGGAAGGAGGGAGGGAGAGGTACATAGATAGGTCTACAGAGATATGGAGATCTAAAGAGGGACAAAGAGAGAGAGAGAGGGAGGAGGATATAGAAAGATAGGTCTAGATATTGGGGTTGTGAGAGAGTGACAGAAGGTGGAAGAGGGTAGAGAGTGAGATAGAGAAGGTGAGAGAGAGGAGATCATTCTTCCTTCACAATAATGTGAGCATGTTATAATTCACTAGCATTAGAATGCACCCATCTTATGGAAACATAAGATAAACAATAATGCTAGTTCATTATAATGCACTCACATTATTTTATACCTAGGGAATGTCCAACCCTTAGGGTCTAACATTTCAATGCCCAAAGATGTGTTTTTTCAAATTATAAAAAAATTGACAATATCTTGAGTGTGCTCTCCATTAAGTTTCCATGTGTTTGAATGACAAGTCAAAAATGACACAGTAAAATTGAGCTCTCTTAGATTTCTAACTTTGTAATTTTTTTCATATTTCAAATTGTATAGGACTAAATTTTCACCCCTCTTGCAAATTCCCTTTTTACATCCCTCCACCTTAGAAAATCAAACCCGACTGCAAAATTCCACATCACCCATGGATCCACATTGAACCCACTTGGCACCTATCTTTTGTGTTGGTGGGGAAATTTTTTTTGGGGATGTGAGTGCGGGGTGTGGATGTCTACGTGGCACACTACCATCCATGATAGATTCTTTCCTCTGGGGTCCATAGGGACTTTATGTTCTCCATTGGACATGAACCATAATGCCTCTGTGTCGACTAGTCGGCCTGAAAATGGCTCTTTCCCTCCCATTTTGATCTTCAAATGCATCCATTTCACATTAATTCATACTTCTACAATCTCTTGAGCATTCTTCTACATTCTCTTATAAATTTAGAGCATTTTCCTTGAGAAATTTCATCCATCTTGCTACACTTTTTCCACCATTGGAGTTGTGACTTGGTTTCCCAAGGGACCGCTTCTTCATTGTTGCAGCAACATAGACCTTACCAAGTTTGCATCCTCCTCTACGTGCTTAAGGTCACCTTGATTAAGAAGGTGATATTGCTTCTTGAATAGCATAACATTATTGTGATTGTTTGGTATTCCTTTCCATTATTTCCTTTATCATATTTTCTATCTTGTAGCTTTCCTGGCTATCCGTGGAGGTGGAAACACCAAAGCGATGGTTTGACTAAGGAAAACCCCTATACAACCCCAACATTTTTCCTCTCTTGGCCATGTAGGTACGTGTACACATGGAGCTTGATGGTGAACTAGACTTTTAGTGAGTTGGATTTCATCACCTTCACTTTTCTTTATCTCCTTTATCATATTCATAGCTATTTCTTGTACTTTAACATTTTGTTAATTTCGTTAAACTTTATTAGCTAAATAGTAAATAGGTTTTTGAACTTTCTAGATTTTCTTTTCACTTTCTGGCCACAAAAATGCTAGTGCACTATATAGACACTAGTTTACCACGTTGTCATCCCAGATCCACACTGTCATCCTCAAGCAGAGAGTTCTCTAAGGTATGGTTCAGAATCCAGAAGCCTGCTTGTTTAGCTTCATTAAATAATTTAGGTCAATAGAGTGACATAAGCACTTGAGAGTGCTCTTCATTCTCTATTCTTGACCTAAACACCCGCTTAGCTTGAGGTAAGATAGGGAAGCCTTCTACTCTCAGATCTCCATGACTTGGAGCCTTGGTGTGGTTGGTCCCCCTACTTTACATTTTGGTAAACCCAACGTGAAACATTTTGGTTCTATTTAGCAATGTTGAAAGACCCTTTCCTCGTATCCTAGGAGAGTTGTAGGTGTGAGTGTTGTGAGGTATTTTTCTTTGCAACCCAACCTACAACCCCTAGAGGCATAGTTGGAAGGTTCCATAGGCATTGTAGAACGAGACCTTAGTTGGTTCATTGTCTAGTTGCAAAACCTTTGGGGGCTCTATGAAAGTTTCATCCAGTATATGCGATGGCCTCCTTTTTACATCTACCCAACCCATCTGTGTAGTCTGCAAGTAGTTATCCTAGCATAACTTTCACCTTGTAGGACCTGACAATGAATTATAACAAAGAGCCATCTCCTTTATACATCTATGCACAAATAAATGGAAGCACTGTAACCGGTGTTCTTGTCAATCCCACGTGTTGGGTGAATGTCATTATTAAGGAGATTATTCTAATCAATTTATTATACAAGGATGGGTACGACACATCTGAGAATACCATCTATACACACAATGAACTTTCCATACTTCCCCTCGATTGCATCACCTTGTTAGTCCTTGTTGGACCTAAATCAGTGAACTTACTTTTTGACATAATCCCAAAGTCTAAACTCTTTAGGGTGAAATTGGGAATCCCCTGGTTAGTTGCTATGAATGCAGTTCCCTCGATTGTGCATAAGTGTCTAAAATTCATCCATGAAGGTATAACGCATGTAATCCATGACACAAGCTATAAATTGTAGGTTGGGTGTGGTATCTATTCATTGGATCACTTTTGTCCTGCACCCATTAGTTTTCTCCCTCCTAGTATGAACCTCTTGTACTGAACCTATGTAAAGTACAAGAGTGGGTGTGTAATGCCTAAAGTGAGATACCCTTCGTCTCCCTATGCCATCTCACATAGGTCTTGCCTGAAGGCTGGCAGTGATGCCACCTTGGCTTGGAAAGGAGAAAAGGAGAAGTGTGCTCAACACTCTTCTTCTTCTTCTATTGTTATTATTCCACCTACCATTTCCTCTTGCCATATTGTGGTGTCATTGGATTCTACTCCTAGGCATTTGCTAGAGAATCCTATGGTGCCCACTTGGCGAAAGCCCAAGCTTTTGACATTCAAACTTCTCATTCTACCCATGGTACCTAGTCCCATTTAGTATGGTAAGGGGAAGCCTCCCCATGGGGAGTCCTCTATGTCTTAGCCTCTATGGCCTCCTACCACTCCTACTCCCAAAGCAGTGAATGGGAAGAGGCCTACCACTGAGGAGTTAGAACCAAATCCCCCCACTATTGCTACAACCTTCTCTCAATCTCTCCCTCTACCAAAAATGATTGTGATGGACACTCTGATGGTTGAGCAAGATCCTTTTATTCCATCCCAGCTTCCAACCTCTAGCTCTCGAAGTCATAGAAACTGCCTTGCATGTGAGCGCAAGCATTGAAGAAAGGCTCTAGCTATTGAATAGGTTGCTCTGCAAAGGAAGGGGAGTCGACTACCCCTATTTCAGGGCCTGTTGTTGTGTCCTCCTCTCATGTCCCCTCTGCTTCAATTCTATCATCCTCTATGTTGCTTCCAACTCTTGTTGTGATCATAAATAATCCTCCCCCAAAAAATGTGTAGGTGTTTATTTCTCCTTTGGTTGAGCCACCTCTCCTAATGTCCCTCTTGGACATCCCACCATTCTCAAAGCTCGTAGACATGCCAAACACCTCGGTGGTGTCTGTCATGGTTTTCTCCTCCTCCTCTACACCTTCTGCCTCATCGCTAGGGATCTCACATCCTATGGCGAAGCAAAAGATGGAGGATGGCCTCGCTAGAAATGGGGGTCGAAAGAGGATTCCACCTTCTTTAGAGGGTGGTTCTACATTAGCATGTGTCATCCTTGTGATGGAAGAAGTTTTGGTATCCTCAGAGTTTGTCACTACTCTCGAGACACTCGGTGAGCCTAGCAATGAATATCGAGTGCCACCTCCCTCGTCCAATGAGGTAACACATAACACTCATGTGAAGTGCATATTTAACTCTCTTGATGAGGTCCCAACCCTTTTAACAATATTTGTGAATTTTTTGAACTTTACCCCATAGGAACTGAGCTGAGGAGACCCCAAATGATCCGAGGGACAATTTTTTAGTGAAAAATGAAGTGTTCCCAATACTCTAGAATTTAGCATCATCAGAAAGAGAACGACATCTTGATTCCAATGCAACTTGAATGGGGCGAAAAGGACTTCGTTTGTGCAAGTTACGACCAGTCAAACTTTCAGCCAAACTAGCTTCAGGGGCGTCCAGAAGGCAAAAAAATAATCATCTTGGAAATTGATGGAACCAGCGTCATCATGAAGAGCTCATCGAGATGATTCTGACGATGTTCGTTTCATCGAAATCCAATGTCGTATGCTCGAATTAGAAGCAGTCAAAATTCAGTCAACTAGAGGGTACAGATGATGACGTCATCATGCTAGCGTGGCGGTCCGTACTGTACAGATTACACATGGGAGAATTCTGACGTGACACGTGGCAGGTGACTCAGATTGTACGGACCAATCAGCAGGTGACACGTGTCCAGCTGTACAGTACGACATCACAGTCAGCATACACATCAGCAATCCAGTCAGCGACACGTCAACAGCCTCGTCAGCATGTCTGTCGAATAGGAGCTCGACACGTCATCAGCTCTGTCAGCGTACAGTTCATCCTTGTCAGCAAACACCATGGAAAGTTTTGGTGAATGATTGGTTGACACGTGGCATGTTCTCCGTACTCGGCATTGTGCTATCAATCCGGGGTGGTTTGTTTGTTGAACCAAAAAATCCAACGGATTTGAACCCGTGATCACCGGGCACCCAACCAAACACTTGGCTGTTGCACCCGCAAGGGCCATCAATTGTATATTAGGAGTGGTCATTTTTATTGTTTTGATTTTGTATGGCTAGTGGTAAAACGTGGCCGGCGGGGTTGGAACCGCCGACCACCCAACTAGCAAAATATAAACATACCGATAGACCACCGACGGCTCCTAAGATATATAGGGAGTTGGTTTTATTTTGTTAAAGAAAGATAGGCCGAACCATAACAAAATGGCTTAATAATCCATAAACAAGTATAACAACTGAACCATAAATCAAAACCAGAAGCTAATAGAAGGCAAAAGAGATGTTGTACGGGTTGGAAGGGAGTTATACATTTAATTGGGTGGTTAAGCCTAATTAGGCAAACTTTTTGTATAAAAAGAGGGGTGTAGACCTTGATTTGACAAGTCCAGGTGGTGAGAACGAGAGAATGCTCGGGAGAAGATTGTAATTGTTCCTGTACGTCGAAGTTATGCTGTGATATCGATGTGCTTGAATGGAATGATGTCGCAATTGTTACTGATTTTGGAGTATAATCGGATCGGTCACTCCATTCGAGAGGGGCTCAGAGACGTAGTCCTTAGGGACGAACTCCATTATCAATTGTGTTTGTCTCCTCTTGTCTTCTCTCTTTTTGTTCAGTTCATTATCTTGGCATTTAAATTATGTTCATTTATTCATTTGAGCATTTTATTATGTAATCATTTATGTTAAGCATTGTATTAAGTGATCTTTTACGTTACGCATTCTGTAAGAAATTTGTCCTAGATCCTATATAGATCAAGTTGGTATTAGAGCTTTGTGTGTGGCTTGTATTGCAAATTGAATGCTAACGAGATCCAGGTTGCAACGAGGCGAAGGAGAACTTGAAGAATACAATCCATAAATCGGAAGACGAAGAGCTAATCCACCGTCACAGATGGAAGAAAAAGAAGGTGGGAAAAGTTCAGAGCTCAGTGATAAGGAT
>VDFB02256132.1:32558859-32594848 GCA_007258455.2 Sequoia sempervirens | reverse complement strand
ATCTTACACTAGTTAATGTTGGGAAAAATGAAGAGGTTGGTCAACTCAAGTAAAAACTTTGTACTAATGCTTGTAAAAGCCAAAGAAGATGATAAATCTGAGGCATTCAAGGGGTGTGACCCAAAACATAAAACTAAAATGGTCAAGATTATTTCTGCTTATGATGACATGTTTCAGGAACCGAAGGGGTTGCCACCCAAGAGAGAGATACAACATGAAATCCAGTTACAGCAAGATGTGCCACTTCCTAATATTGGCATGTATCATTTATCTATTATGCAAAATGAGGAAATCAAAAAATAGGTTTAGGAGTTGGTGGAAAAAGGAGTTATCCATCCTAGTACATCTCCTTTTGGTTCTTTGATCGTGTTGGTTCCAAAGAAAGATGGAACTTGGAGAATGTACATTGACTACCGTGCCTCAATGAACAAGATAACGGTAAAAAAAAGGTATCCTCTTCCCATAATTGATGATTTACTTGATCAGTTAAAACATGCAATTTATTTCACTAAGTTAGATTTATGAAGTGGTTATCATTAGATAAGAATAGCAGAAGATGACATTTGGAAGACTACATTTAAGACAAAACAAGGGTTGTTTGAGTGGTTGGTTATTCCTTTTGGGCTTTGTAATGAACCAGCTACCTTTATGAGAGTCATGAATGATGTCTTCATCCTTTTATTGATGATTTTGTTATAGTCTATCTAGATGACATTCTTGTATCTTTTACCGAATCGGTGGAAGATCATGTAAGTCATGTAAAGAAAGTCTTTGATGTATTGGAGAAAAGAAAATTGTAAGTGTAAAGCATCCCACCGGTTAAGACATCCTGTCTTAGCTATGTCAGAAATACCAATTGGTGCAGACCCTCAAGGTCGGTTATTGTAAAATGGCCTAGTTTCTCAAGTACGCTACGTAGAGGTCGAAGTTTCCTAGGTACGCTCGCCAAGATCGAGAAAGTTTATTGCAAATTTCTCTTATATAGCATCACCATTACATGCATTAACTAGTACAAGAGCAACTTTTCAGTGGGGAGGTCCACAGCAGAAGGCTTTTGACACTTTGAAGGGAAAGTTGAGCACCACACTAGTTTTGGCCTTACCAGATCTACATCAACCATTTGAGATCGAGATAGATGCGAGTGGATTTGCCATGGGAGCAGTACTCATGCAAGGAGGTAAACCAGTTTGCTACCACTCTGAAACTTTTTCAGGAGCAGTAAGTAACTATCCCACTTATGATAAAGAACTTTATGCTTTAGTTCAAAGTGTTAAAAAATGGAAACATTACATAATGGGGAAAGAAACTGTAATCCACACTGATCACCAGCCACTTCAGTATTTGCACTCACAAACTAAACTGCAACAAAGTAGGCACTTCCGGTGGATGGGTTTTCTACAACAGTTTCATTTGGTTATTAAGTATAAGAAAGGTACCCATAATAAAGTAGCAGACATGCTCTCTAGACCTCCTATGATGAATGCTTTGATAATCCTTCAGAATAGTTCTATGGTTCATGAAAGTTTTCAGGAACAATATGCTAATGATGAGAACTTTAAGGATATCTATGCTGCTTTAATGAATGGTAAACATGTAGAAGAGAAAGATTATTATGTGCAGGATAAACTGTTATATCACTTGGGAAAATTATGTGTTCCAAAAGATGAACAATCACAGGTTATCAGAGAAGCACATACCTCATTGATTTTAGGACACTTTGGGGTAAACAAGACATTGACTCAGCTGCAGAAATATTGTTATTGGCCTCATATGCAAGAAACTGTAACTAAGTATATTAGAGGTTGTGTTATGTGTGCAACTAGTAAGCCTAGTAACAGGAAATTGGGATTGTACACACCTCTACCTGTACCTTCTCGTCCATGGGAAAGTGTGTCAATGGACTTTGTTGGGGGGTTACCTATGTCTAGGAAGGGACATGATTAATTGTATGTAGTAGTTGATCGGTTCAGCAAAATGTGTATTTTGATGCCATGTAAAAAGCAAGTCACTGCTAGAGTGATAGCTCATATGTACTTTCAATTTGTATGGGTTCATTTTGGGTTGCCTACTTCTATTGTATCGGATCGAGATTCTCGATTCTTGGGGGAATTTTGGTCAACTTTGTGGGGACTCATGGACACCAAACTGAAGAAGAGTACAGCCTTCCATCCGCAGACCGATGGGCAGACAGAGGTTGTAAATAGGACAGTGGTGCATCTACTCAAAGGGTATTGTAGCAAGCATCCTAAGTTGTGGGATGAGAGTCTTCATTATGTGCAGCATGTCTACAACCATGCAGCACACTCTTCTACTAAGAAGTCTCCTTTTCAGACATGCTTTGGTTATGTGCCCAAGACACCGATGGATTTTTCTTTTGGGAAAGATGATGTTGAAGATGGATGCCATGATGTAGAGAAGGCTTTGAAGTTCATCCAGAAAGTTCAAGCAATTCATCAGGCAGTGGAAGCACGGTTGGAACAGAGCCAAGCAAAATACAAGGTTCGCCATGACAAGCATCGCACTGATCATCATTTTCAGGTTGGAGACAGAGTTTGGTTACACATCAGCAAGGAAAGGATGAAAGGTGAAGGTAAAAAGCTTAAGCCAATTAGGTATGGTCCTTTTGAGATCCTTGAGAAGATTGGTACCAATGCCTTCCGCCTCAATCTTCCTCCATACATGCATATTTACTCGGTTGTCAATGTTGAGAATTTGAAACTGTATGAGCCTCCAATGATCCTAGATGAAGTCACAGACATTCAGGTTCCATCAGTTGATGACCTTTCTCCAGAGTACATGTCAGAGTTGCCAGAAGATGTTATTCTCGACAGGAATGTCAGAACTTCACGAAGAGGAGATGTTGAGTACCTCAGAGTGGGCCTGAAGGGGATGCATCCAAGCAAAGCAAGATGGATGGAGATTGGTAAAGTGAGGGAACTTTACCCTCACTTACTTTCCAAGTAATCAAGCTTTCGGAGGTCCAAAAGCTCTCCAGTGGGGAGGCCTAATCCGGGGGACAATTTTTCAGTGAAAATTGAAGTGTTCCCAATACTCCATAATTTAGCATCATCAGAAAGAGAATGATGTCTTGATTCCAACGCAACTTGAACAGGGCGAAAAGGACTCCGTTTGTGCAAGTTACGACCAGTCAAACTTTAGTCAAACTGGCTTCAGGGGCGTCTAGAAGGCAAAAAAATAATCATCTCAAAAATTGATAGAACCAGCGTCATCCTGAAGAGCTCGTCGAGACGATTCTGACGATGTTCGTTTCATCGAAATCCGATGTCGTATGCTCGAATTAGAAGCAGTCAAACTTCAGTCAACTAGAGGGTACAGATGATGGCGTCATCATGCTGGCGTGGTAGTCCATACTGTACGGATTACACATGGGAGAATTCTGACGTGACACATGGCAGGTGACTCAGATCATACAGACCAATCAGCAGGTGACACGTGTCCAGCCGTACAATACAACATCACAGTCAGCATACACATCAACAATCCAGTCAGCGACACGTCAACAACCTCGTCAGCATGTCCAGCGAATAGGAGCTCAACATGTCATCGGCTTTGTCAGCATACGGTTCATCCTCGTCAGCAAACACTGTGGCAAGTTTTGGCAAATGATTGGTTGACACGTGGCATGTTCTCCGTACTCGGCATTGTGCTATCAATCCAGGGTGGTTTGTTTGTTGAACCAAAAAATCTAACGGGTTTGAACCCGTGATCACCAGGCACCCAACCAAACACTTGGCCGTTGCGCCCGCAAGGGCCATCAATTGTATATTAGGAGCGGTCATTTTTATTGTTTTGATTTTGCATGGCTAGTGGTAAAACGTGGCCGGCGGGGTTGGAACCGCCGACCACCCAACTAGCAAAATATAAACATACCAATAGACCACCGACGGCTCCTAAGATATATAGGGAGTTGGTTTTATTTTGTTAAAGAAAGATAGGCCGAACCATAACAAAATGGCTTAATAAGCCATAAACAAGTATAACAACCGAACCATAAATCAAAACCAGAAGCTAATAGAAGGCAAAAGAGATGTTGTACGGGTTGGAAGGGAGTTATACATTTAATTGGGTGGTTAAGCCTAATTAGGAAAACTTTTTGTATAAAAAGAGGGGTGTAGACCTTGATTTGACAAGTCTAGGTGGTGAGAACAAGAGAATGCTCGGGAGAAGATTGTAATTGTTCCTATATATCGAAGTTATGCTGTGATATCAATGTGCTTGAAGGGAATGATGTTGTCGCAATTGTAACTGATTTTGGAGTATAATTGGATCGGTCACTCCATTGGAGAGGGGCCCGGAGACGTAGCCCTTAGGGACGAACTCCGTTATCAATTGTGTTTGTCTCCTCTTATCTTCTCTCTTTCTGTTCAGTTCATTATCTTGGCATTTAAATTATGTTCATTTATTCATTTGAGCATTTTATTATGTAATCATTTATGTTAAGCATTGTATTAAGTGATCTTTTACGTTACGCATTCTGTAAGCAATTTGTCCTAGATCCTATATAGATCACCAAAGAGTCTCCTTCCTTGGCTCTTGTTGTAGGGGGGTCAGAGGGTTCCCCCCTTGATATTCCATCATTTCAAACTTGTCTGACTTCCCTATATAATGATCTAGATTGGTAGGCTGATGACCTCTTGGTTGATGAGTGTTAGGGGGATGCCTCTTCTTTATCTATAGTGTAGATTGTGTGTGTGTGTGTTTTTGTTCCCCCATGCTTGCATTATGTGTTCCTAGATGACCCTTGTCACCCTCATAGGTGCTTGGATATAGGAGTGTTTATGTATCATTAAACTTCCTCTATTTTTTGCATCATTCTTCCTCTGTTATGTGTATTGATGTTTGACAATTGGGGGCGATGCAAAGTGTTGGGGACATTTAGGATTCCCTTCCATGTTGACCCAATTTTTTATTTTTTATTTTGTCTTCTCGTGCATTCTTCACATGATCTAATATAGTAGGGGGTTGATGACAGTTCATCTATATACTATTATTACACTTTATATATATATATATATGAGTAGCTCTGAACCCGAACTATCAGATCACCCCTATCCCTTGTGTGTTATGTTATTGTTTTGCTTTCTTCATATATTTCTTTCTTCTTTGCTTGATTTGTGATGTTGTGGTGCTCATGTGTTGTCCCTTGCATGTGTGACAACATTACCACAATGACATCTCACTATGTTTCGAAGACCACAACATTAATTTTTCATTCTTGTTTTTCTCTCCTTAGGATGCCATGTGACTTGTGCTTGGCACACACTATCTTGAAGGGGGGGGATATCATGTCAACTTTTATTTTTAGAAAATGTATTTAGTGGCCAATGAATCTTTTCTCAAAAATATTTTCAAAACATTTTTCAAAAATCACATTCTCAACTTAGACCCCTAGCGAAACTTGTTTCCTTCATCATGGGTTCTCAAAGAAAGAACTTGAAGAACCTTCCTCCAAGGAGGGACCAACTTTTCCTATGGGAAAATCCTCAACCTTCCCCTCACGAGGGGCCATTTTCTTCCTTTCAAATTCCTTGATGAAGTGAACATCTTTCGAAAGGATTCATTGATATTGAATTGATTTGTGAAAAAACATCCTTGCACTTTCAAAGAATGCATCCCTTAAGTGGACCCCTTTTATTTTGAAGAGTTCTTGAGGGACCCCTTTGAAAGCTCTTCCTTCAATTTTTGACTTTCTACATGACTGTCTGCCTATTTTCCTGTGTGGTTGCTTTATGTTTTCTACCATGTTTTATCTACAGATTAACATGTTGCTTTGTAGGTCCACCTGTGAAGCTACTTTCTAGTTTGACTTTGTGAAGTCCCCTTACATCGGGCTTCCTTTAGGAGAGAGTACCTAGGGGGCACCTTCTTTACAAGTCCAATGGCTTGTGGAGTGCTTGCATCTTGTGGGATTTGTTCATCATTTTTCTACAAGCCTTTAGTGCACTTTGCTCAACTATGTAGTTATGAGGATCTACGGATTCCTTTGTTTGAACCTCCTTAGGAGAGAGTGCCTATGGAGTCTTTTTCCTCCCATGCACTTTCAAGCTCACCGAATTGTGGGTTGCTTCCTCAATAGTTTAGGTATACATTTCTAAACCCTTCAATATACTTTACTGAACACTCATTGATACTCATGCTCACTAAAGTGGGGGAAAAATGTATAGGAGAAAATTTGTACCTCTATTGCAAATTCCATTTTTACATCTCTCCACCTTAGAAAATCAAACCTGAGTGTGAAATTCCACATCACCCATCCGCATTAAACCCACTTGGCACCAGTATTTTGTGCTAGTGGGGGATTTTTTATTGAGGACGTGAGCACGACTCACAAACATCTACATGGCGCAAGGTCATCCTGACATATTCCTACCTCTGGAGTCCATAGGGATGTTACATTGTCCATTGGGCATGAAGTGTAATGCCTCTGTGTCAACCATCCAGCCCAAAAATAGCTCTTCCCCTCCCATTTTGATCCTCAAATGCATCCATTTCACATTCATTCATACTTCTACGATCTCTTCACCATTCTTCTACATTCTCTTAGTAATTCACAACATTTTCCCTAAGCAATTCCATCCATCTTGCTGCACTTTTTCCACCGTGACTTGGTGTCCCAAGGGACTGCTTCTTCATTGTTGCGGCAATGTAGACCTTACCAAGTTTTCATCCTCCTCTACGTGCTTGAGGACACCTTGATTGAGAAGGTGATATTGCTTCTTGATTTACATAGCATAACTTGTGGCTTTCTTGGCTATTCGTGGAGGTGGAAACACCAAAGTAGGGGTTTGATTGATGCAAACTCCTATACATCTCCAACATTTTTCCTCTCTTATTTATGTGTAGATATGTGTATGCATGGATCTTGCTAGCAAACTGGACTTTTAGTGAGATGGATTTCGTCACCGTCGCTTTTCTTTATCTCCTTTATCATATTCATAGCTATTTTTCATACTTTATCATTTTGTTCATTTTGTTAAACTTCATTAGCTAAATAGTAAGTATGTTTTTGGACTTTTTGTACTATACTTTTCACTTTCTAGTTGTATAGATGCTAGTGCACTAGAGAGACACCAACATGTCACGTTTTCATCCCAAATCCACACAATTGTCCTTGGGCAAAGAGCTATCCAAGGTATGGTTCAGATTCTAGAAACTGGTTCATTTAGCTCCATTAAAGCATTTGGGTCAATAGAGTGATAGAAGCGTTTGAGAGTGCTCTTAATTCTCTATCCTTGACCTAAACACCTGCTTAACTTGAGGTCAGATAGGGAATCCTTCTACCCTCGACTCTCTGTGACCTAGAACCTTGGTGTGGTTAGTCCCCCTACCTTACACAAATATGATAAGGTTTTGATCTTTAATTTATTTTCTAGTGTCTCCATTTTTTGTCAAAAACCTACGGATGGTATCTTTGGCTTCATTTTTAGTCATTTTCCTAAAATTTAAATAAATTATATTTTTAGAAACTAGACTATATTCCATACATAGTCAAAAAAAATTGTTGATTAGTAAATCATATAAAATTTGGGGCAAGCATGCTCGATTTTTTATCTTTTAGGATGTGTCCACTTTGAAAATTAGTAAAAACCCATATATTAATTAAAAAATAGTACAAAAATCAAGCACAAACTACATAGTTTTAATTTCTTAATGAAGCGGTTATTTAAATATGAAAAAAAGTTAATATTTTATGGGTGGCATACAAAAACTATGTTACATTTTTTGATAGAAACAATGGAACTTTGTGTGCTCCCCCTTTCTAAGCCCTTTAATCTCAACCATTTTGAAAAAAGAGGTAGTTTAGAAAGTAGATTCAGAGCACGATGACTCTTGTTATTGATGCATCTCCAAATTTTGAGTGTAACTATCTTCATTTTCTCATCCAAGTGTGAAGGAGGAGATTTTCTACTCCCAATTCCCAAGACGAATAGGGTCTAAAGGGAGAGAATTTCCCTTGGTCACCTCAATGAAAAAGGTTGAAAGATGGGATGACAAATGAAGGACAAGCTAATCTATGTTTTTGGGTTTTCTAGATGGAGGATTTCATGAATCAGGTGAATAGGCCACAGGCTGATCCCACAATACTGGTTTACAATTTTTGGCCAAACTAGACATTGAATTGAATTTTTTTAACTAAATCTTCACTTTTGGGCACCTATAGTTGCTAAACCATGAGGAATTTGAAGATGATGCAAACTAGTGATTTGTGACATTTTGTCTTTAGATTCTAAATATATATATTTTTAAAAAATTTGAATCAGATTGCATTTCTTTTTCCATCTCCTTTAAAAACTAGTTTGTAATAGTAAATACCATTTTTAAAGAGTGATGCTCACTGTAAACAACATAACTTTTTTTCTATGAAGGATAAAATTCTATTTTTTTTTAATTTAGTTTTGTAACTATGATATCTAGCATGTTCATTTGGTTTCATCATGTTTTATTGAATATTTTTTCTTAATTAAGTTTTGAAGTCAGGGTATATGCAGGATCATGATGGGCCAAAAAGTGGTGATATGATGGGTATGTGTAGGGTATGTGGCTGATGAATTTTTACCCAAAATTGATGAAATGAAAAAGGTTTTAAAGGAGATTCTCAACTTTCCACCAATATAAATTATGCTTTACTTTGAATTTAATAAATAATTATTATTCATTTTCTATTTGAATTACAACTAAAGTCGATTGATAGGCTCATTGAAAAACATCTATAGCTTTCAAATGGTATCACATTTTTTGAATCCAAAACATGTGTCACATTCTACACTTCACATACTATAGGATTAAAAAAAAAAATGAATTTCATGAAGTTTTGACCAAGTTAAGGTGGTCAGACATATGAGTTTTTATATTTTTTAAAAGTTGTAATAAAAAATTCATAATTAATTATTTACTTGAAAAAAAATTACAAAAAAATATGCATCACATCTGACATGAGTCCTATACTTATATCTAAAATATTATAAAAAATTATTATCATTTTTATTGTAGTTAGGGTGGTTAGACAGATACCTACTTATTTTTTCCCTAAAATTTAAGTACTACTGCATTGAAATTTCACATTTTCACCAAATAGATTTTTTTTTTAAGATAAACCTAGTAGTTTAGAAACTACATTAAATTTTCTAAAGATTCTATTCTTACATATTTTTGAAATAATATAGATAACTTTCAAATTTTTACATCAAGTTGCCTAACTTTTATTTTTTTGAGTTTTCGCCACTTAATGGCCTATTTTTTCCATGATGATTCTGCACATACCCATCAAACCAATTACAATTTCAACATAGATGGACCGTATACAACATAAAAAAAATTGTATGTATTGAAATTCAATTTTTATTTTATTGGATCAAGGACATCAATACCTAGCATGAACATATTTTTCAAAAAAAAATTATAATCTACTATTTTTCCACATGTGCAGAACAGAGAACTTAATTTTTAGTGAAAGCCCTATGTTTAATTAAACTAAAAATAATACATAATAAAAAAAAATTATATTAAAATTATATTTGATGGATAGCTCATTCTAAGGAATACCATCATCCAATTGGGTGTGTGAAATAATATTAAAAATACTTGGTCAAGGTGGTTAGAGCGAACCCTTGGCCAACGTCTGCTCGAACCCTTGGTCAATGAATGTATTTTTATTTTTATTTTTAATTTCATATGCATATAAAAACAAGCTTACTTTTTCATTTTTTCATATCGCTGCAAGATTAATTCACATTTTGATCAAGGAGGGCATATTTTGGAGAAGAGAACTTTGCATTTTTATCAAGGAGGGTAGATTTTGGAGAAGAGAACTTTGAATTTTTCTCAATCAAGGAAAATATGGGAGAAGACAACTTTGCATTTTTATCAATCAAGGGAAATTTTGGAGAAGACAACTTTGCATTTTTATCAATCAAGAAAAATTTTCAAGGAGAATTTACTTTTGGTAGAGGATTTTTCTTGAGTCATCTTTTACTTGAAGAATAAAATAGGACAACAATCAATAAGACAAAATAAGGCTCAACGAAATTATTCATAAGAACATGAACAACAGATGCATAAAAGAAACTTGGAAAATTATCATAGAAAGAAACAAGGTATGATTATTTCCTTCTCTCTAATGTCTCTCTCTCTCTCTCTCTCTCTCTCTCTCTCTCTCTCTCTCTCTCTCTCTCTCTCTCTCTCTCTCTTTTGTGTGTGTTTAGGACCTTTATTAATGCCTCAATGTTTTCCCTATAAATCTATTTCCAATTATGAAAACCAAGTTAGATAACTTGGAAATTAATACTAATTATTATATATTTATATGAGTTTATCTTTTTTTATCATATTTTTTATTTTGTCTATTAAATTGTTTCAAATTATTTCCCTACCATAGGTTTACATAAACCATTTTCCTATAATAAAAAAAATGGATCTTTATATTGTAATTACCCACAAGGGGATTGATTGACTCACTTGTACAATTCCCTTTAAACTCTCCATATTGTAATGTTTTTTAATTTACAAGTGATTCTATATATTGATTTTTTAGGAAGTGATTGAAGATAAAAGTGCACATGAAATCAACTTGCATTTTCAATTTCATTGGTTTAAAAAGAACAAAAACCTTGCATTTTCAACTTAGTTGGTTTAAAAAGAACAACATTGCATTTTCACTCATTAGTTTAAAAAGAACAACAATCTTGCATCTTCACTCATTAGTTTAAAAAGAACAACCTTGCATTTTCACTCATTGGTTTAGAAAGAACAACCTTGCATTTTCACTCATTGGTTTAAAAGAAAAACAATCTTTAAAAAGAACAACTTGCATTTTCACTCATTGGTTTAAAAATAACAACCTTGCATTTTCACTCATTGGTTTAAAAAGAACAACCTTGCATTTTCACTCCTTGGTTTAAGAAGAACAACAACCTTGCATTTTCACTCATGTTGGTGTAAAAAGAACAACCTTGCATTTTCATTCATTGGTTTAAGAAACCAACAACTTGCATTTTCATTCATTGGTTTAAAAAGAACAACTTGCAAATTTTCACTCATTGGTTTAAAAAGAACAATAACCTTGCATTATCACTCACTAGTTTAAAAAGAACAACAACCTTGCATTTTCACTCCTTGGAACTTAAAAAGAACAAAAACCTTGCATTTTCACTCATGTTGATTTAAAAACAACAACCTTGCATTTTCACTTCATTGGTTAAAAAGAACAACATTGGTTAGCATCATTTTTCCTAGGTCCAAAGGTTCATCCCATTAGTTTCATTTGGCATACCTTTTAATCTTAGTAGCATATCATAAACCTTAATCATAATCTCATTTGGTCTCATGTGTTTCATATCATATCCTTAAATGGTCATAAGGTCATTATCATCATTGCATTTTTTCCATGGAATTCTTAAGTTCAAGAATCTTTTATTTCATTTACATTCAACTCCACTTATAGCTCATCATCTCTCACTTTCTAAGTTGCTTTCATATAAATTCATATATGCAATACTTGAAACCTAGTGACTTTGAAAATTCATTTTACCATTTCCTTAAATTGAATAGATATTTCCAATTGTATTTGTTTCATGGAATTCTTAAGTTCAAGAATCTTTGATTTCATTTGAACTCAACTCCACTTATAGCATCATCTCTCACTATTTTTGCTTGCATGTAAACTCATATGCAATACTTGTTCAACCTAGAGAATTTTTAAACTCATTTTTCCTAAATTCCTTATCATCTATTTCCAATTGTATTTTTTCCATGGAATTATTCAAGTTCTAATCTTTGATTTCATTTGTTCAACTCCACTTATAGCTCATCATCTCTCACTTCCTTTTCTTGCATGTAAATTCATATGCAATACAAAACCTAGTAACATTGAAAATTCATTTTTCCATTTCCTTAAATTGAATCCTTTTCCACTTGCATTTGCTCCTTGGAACTCTTAAGTTCAAGAATTTTTTATTTCATTTGAACTCAACTCCACTTATAGCATCATAGATCTCACTTTTTTTTCTTGCATGTAAGTTCTCATATGCAATACTTGTTCAACCTAGTGAAGTTTTAAACTCATTTTGCCTAAATTCCTTATCATTTCTATTTCTAATTGCATTTGTTCCATGGAATTATTAAGTTCAAGTTATAATATTTGATTTCATTTTTCAACTCCACTTATAGCTCATCATCTCTCACTTTCTTTTCTTGCATGTAAATTCATATGCTGATACCAAACCTAGTGACTTCAAAAATACATTTTGTCATTTCCTTAAATTAAATCTATTTCCAATTTTATTTGTTCCATGGAATTCTTAAGTTAAAGAATCTTTGATTTCATTTGGACTCAAATCCACTTATAGCATCATATATCTCACTTTTTTTTGCTTCCATGTAAACTCATATGCAATACTTGTTCAACCTAGTGATCTATTTAAACTCATTTTTCCTAAATTCCTTATCATTTTTTTTTCCAATTGTATTTATTCCATTGAATTATTAAGTTCAAGTTCTAATATTTTATTTAACATTTTTTAAATCCACTTATAGAGCTCATCATCTCTCACTTTCTTTCCTTGCATGCAAATTCATATGCAATACAAGACCTAGTGACTTTAAAAATTCATTTTACCATTTCCTCAAATTGAATCTATTTCCAATTGTATTTGTTCCATGTAATTCTTAAGTTCAAGAATCTTTTATTTTATTTGAACTAAACTCCACTTATAGCATCATAGATATCACTTTTTTTGCTTGCAGATGTAAACTCATGTGCAATACTTGTTCAACCTAGTGATGTTTTAAACTTGTTTTTCCTAAACTCTTTATCATTCTTGTTTCCAATTGCATTTGTTCCATGGAATTCTTAAGTTCAAGTTCTAATCTTTGATTGAACATTTATTCAACTCCAATTATAGGTCTCATCATTTCTCACTTTCTTTGTTTGCATGAAAATTCATATGCAATACAAAACCTAGTGACTTTGAAAATTCTTTTTGTCATTTCCTTAAATTGAATCTATTTCCAATTGAATTTGTTCCATGAAATTATTATGTTCAAGAATCTTTGATTTCATTTTAAAGTTCAACTCCACTTATAGCATCATCTCTCACTTTTTTTGCTTGCATGTAAACTCATATGCAATACTTGTTCAACATAGTGAAGTTTTAAACTCATTTTTCCTAAATTCCTTATTATCTATTTCCAATTGAATTTATTCCATGGAATCTTTTATTTCATTTTTTCAACTCCACTTATAGCTCATCATCTCTCACTTTCTTTGCTTGCATGCAAATTCATATGCAATACAAAAACTAGTGACTTTGAAAAATTATTTTTCCATTTCCTTAAATTGAATCTATTTCCAATTGTATTTGTTCCATGGAATTATTAAGTTCAAGTTCTAATCTTTTACTTAACATTTGTTCAACTCCACTTATAGATCTCATCATCTCTCACTTTCTTTGCTTGCATGTAAATTCATGTTTTTGTTTCCTTAAATTGAATCTATTTCCAATTGTATTTGTTCCATGGAATTATTAAGTTCAAGAATCTTTGATTTCATTTGAAGTTCAGCTCCACTTATAGCATCATCTCTCACTTTTTTTTCTTCCATGTAAACTCATATGCAATACTTGCTCAACCTAGTGAAGTTTTAAACTCATTTTTCCTAAATTCCTTATCATCTATTTCCAATTGTGTTTATTCCATGGAATTCTTAAGTTCAAGAATCTTTGGTTTTATTTGTTCAACTCCACTTATAGCTCATCGTCTCTCACTTTCTTTGCTTGCATGTAAATTCATATGCAATTTACAAAACCTAGTGACTTTGAATATTCATTTTGTCATTTCCTTAAATTGAATCTATTTCCAATTGTATTTGTTCCATGGAATTCTTAAGTTCAAGAATCTTTGATTTCATTTTAAAGTTCTACTCCACTTATAGCATCATCTCTCACTTTTTTTTCTTTCATGCAAACTCATATGCAATACTTGTTCAACCTAGTGAAGTTTTAAACTCATTTTTCCTAAATTCTTTATCATATATATTTCCAATTGCATTTGTTCCATAGAATTCTTAAGTTCAAGTTCTAATATTTGATTTCATTTGAATATTTGTTCCATGGAATTCTTAAGTTCAAGTTCTAATATTGGATTTCATATGTTCAACTCCACTTATAGCATCATCTCTCACTTTCTTTTTTTGCATGAAAATTCATATGCAATAAAAAACCTAGTGATTTTAAATTCATTTTGCACATTTTCCGTATTGTTCATCTATTTCCAATTGTATTTGTTCCATAGAATTCTTAAGTTCAAGAATATTTAATTTCATTTGAGCTCAACTCCACTTATAGCATCATCTCTCTGTTTCTTTGCTTGCATCTAAATTCATATGTAATACTTGAAAGCTAGTGACTTTCAATTCATTTTTTGACATGTAGAATGGGGTCGACATGTAGGAAGTTCTCAAGCAGAAGTCAATCAAAATTTAGATATTAGATCAAATGAGGCTGAAGAACACATAATTGAAGAAAGGGAGGAGCCACGAGTTCAAACAATGCATGTTGGAGAGGGGTCAAGAACACTTCCTTCTATTGGTATGGATGAGAATATAAATCTAGCTAAAAAGGTGAAGAAACAAATTTCTTATAGAAATTTAGATCATTTACTTGAAATGGATATAGAGAAATTGAAATGTTATGCCAGATAACCTAGAAATAATAGTAGGGGGTCAATGACTAAATCTGTAAATGAAATAATAAATGCTCATTTCAATCATCTTGAAACATTTGAAATAACCCAACTGTTATCATGTTTACTTCTTCATAATGATCTAAAAGAGCCATTACAATTTTTTGGTGTACATTTGATGTTGAATAAGAAGAAACACATTCGACTACAAAAAGATATTATTGAAAATGTTAAAAAAAAATTAGATTCCATTGGAAAAGGATCTTGATCAGTGGATAATGCCATTTCAGGAAGGGTGATGTTGACATCTATTTTAAATAAATATATATCAAGAAAAAGAAAAATGTCTACATTTTTTACTGAAATTGATTATAGTAGAACCACACTAATAAAATATGAGAAAAAGAGAAAGGTTTTGGATGATAGTTCATAAGGAAATTGGGTAATTATGTGTAGAGATCCCCATTCTGATAGGATTGAAGATGTTGTTAGGAACTTGATCTCAACTTTTTGGAATGATCATACGTATCCATCATCAAATAGTAGATATGTTTTTAAACACAAGATTGAGCCCAATAATTATGAAAATCATACAAACATTGGCTAGAAATAAAACATGATATGTATGTGAACTTTTGTAATATGTATCCTCATATAAAGATTGGGAAAAAAAAAATTAAAAGGTTAAAGACATATTAAGTGAAGATAAACAAGGTTTTTGAGACTTTTTGTTGTCATTATCATATTGAATTTGATCTCTACTATCAGGTGTTTCCAAAGATGAGAGAAGAAAATTGTGATTTTTAAAATACACCTCCTAAACAGGTAAGTTTGTTCATAAAATACATGTTATTTGATCATGCAAATGGACCTCAAATAAACTGCATAAAAGGAATTTGTGAAACATGTGGATATTTGGCAAAATTCCCTTTGAGAAATGAAGATAATGACTTAACAAAGATAGTAAATTGCAAGAGTTACAAGCATGTAAAGTTTCAAACAAATTTAGGGAAATAATCTACAAGGTTGAAACATGTAGAAGAGGAGATACCTCTTGGAAAATTTATGGAAGATTTTCTAAAATTGATACAACCATGTACATACAAAGTGTGTTTTTTGCTAAGTGGCAAGCACAACAATTTCAAACATTAAGAGATACTTTCCCACTTGGAATAGTTCTATCAGTAGTCGACTTTACATAAAATTATTCTTTTGTACATCAAAAAGAGATTCAATCAGAATATTACTTTTCAAAGTAGATCACAATTATGGTTCATGTGTGTTATCGACATGCAAAATCAGAATTGGATAATGAACATAAGAGTAGAGATGATGAATGTGTCATGCCCAAAAAAATTTCACTAGAAAATCCCAATTTTATTTTTTGAAACATTAAGTTGTTATATTAGTTTCTCTCACAATAACATAATTGTTGTTTTAGTTATAAGACTTTATATTGAACATGTCTTTGCATGATGAAGATTGTCATGCCCAATTTTTTCACCTAGAAAAATAGACCAACTATATTTTTATATTTATTTAAACTAATTAACATGGTTCAAGTGTTTGAGGTGTAACACTAGTGCTATGCTAGTTTGGGGCAATATGTTAGTATCCTATATGCTTCAGATGCCATAAATAATCTTAACCACTTAGCGCGTGCGCACACACACACACACACACACACACACACACCAGGATGACACTATTGAGAGTGACAACTTTGGCAACGACAATATTATACTATCATTCTTCATAAATTTTATGATAAAGTGTTATCAACATTATTACTTTTGCGATTATTCATATGTGTAACACACATTGAAGGGATACATCCTTAATTAATGATATACCATACTTGTGAAAATCCATGTTCTTAGTAATACTAATATTACAGCCCCATATTGTATACGATCATCATTTTTGCTATTAATCTTAGAAATCACAATACTACATTGATATCAATATTATTTCATATCAAACCTACAAGAACCCTAAAATAAGAACAAGTTGATATTTAGATTCCTATTTAGAATAAATTGTGGGACTTGGACTATTAATTTCACTTGCATTGAACTAAGTAAATACCATTATTATTAGCCTTGATAATATTATTAGCTCTCATATTAACAAATATATTATTATTGTCAATAATCAACGATTAATACTAAATGTTGAAATAATGAGACTTCCTTTTTTGAAATAATAGTATTAACATCAATAATAATATTATTGCCTCAATTAATATTACCCATACTAATAATATCACTATTTATTATTATTTATATTCATTTTTATTTAATTCTTCTATAAATATTTATTTATTATGTATTCATCTTTATTATATAAAAAAATAATAATAATTAAATGAATAAGTATATATTCATTTATATATTACATTTATTTAAAAGATTTATTTACTTTTTAAGAAAAGATAAAACCCAAATAAAAAGATGTCTTCCCTTTACAAAAGTGGTATCACTAAATTTTTGTTTTATTTTCATTTAAAATTAATACTCCCCACAAGAAAAGAATAGTTTCTCTTTTCTCTCAAAGATATTAAGGGAACTATGTTTAAGGTAGGGGCTTCATAAGGAAACAAACGTGGAGCCTCCCATTCACTCCATATATATTTTTTAAAGATTTTATCATTTATAATAGTAATGCTCTCAACGTAATGGCACCTTGGTCCATGTTGTGAAGCTTCTGCAAAATTTATATTCGTAGTATTATCACATGACAACAATAATAATAATATATCTATATGTACTATTGCTTTTACTAAGTTTTATGGTACACGTGTAGTAGTTAAATTATCATTGAGGATGTATTGTAAGAATTGTCATGAAGAATATAGAAGATAAAAATGCAATTCTAAGGAATAGGGGGTTACTCAAAGGCACAAACATCTATCTAGAAGAAGATTTGACCTTTGTCCAACAAGAAGTACAAAGGAAAGAATGGGAGAAAGTGAAAACAAGAAGGAATGAAGGAAAGTGGGCTTGGCTGAAAAATGGGGTTGCTCAAATCAACCATCATGTACCAAACAAGAAATAGGGATTAGGGGCCCACGAGATTACCTACATGTAGTGAGCTGGAACTATAGAGGTTATCCATGGAGAAGAGGACCAGGTTTGGGGCCCATAACGGAAGGGGAAAATATTATTATCCTTATCGAGACACACGAATATGACGGTTGCAAAGTTCCAGATTTTGAAGGTTACAAAAAAAATTCAATTTGGAATAATGAGAGTGAAACAAGCAAAGGGCATGGGGGTGTAACAATTTTGATTAAAGAGAGTTGGGGTAGAATTGTAAAAGTCGGGAAAAAATATCCAAATAAGCAATACATATGGCTACAAATAATAGATAATGGGGTTACCTTCAGATTAGTTGCTTGTTATTTTACTCCGCAAAACTCTAAGATCTATAAAAGGAGAAAATGAGATAGTGAAGATCCGTATGCCTCTTTAAAAAAGGACATTTCTTTGTTTAACACCTTGGGGGAAATTGTTCTATTAAGTGACTTTAATGTGAGAACAACTAATAATCAATTTCTTAAGTTGAACAATGAATATCGGGGAAACAACAATCCTTTATGGTTGGAAGAGGAAGAAGATCAGCCATGGGAAAGAACATCACCAGACAGTAATGAGAATGTTTCTCACTTTGGAGCTGAATTATTAGGGATCTGTAGCTTATATAACGTGGTTATTTGCAATGGCATGAAAGTTTGGCCAACTTTTGGCAATATCACGTGCAAAACTTATAATGGCCAAAGTGTGGTGGACTATGTAATTTTCTCTCAAACTTTTATTTTTAGAGTTTTGGAGTTTGAGATTGGAGAATGTCCCCTTGAGATGAAATCTGACCATGCACCTATGTTTGTGAAACTTGGCATTTTCTCAAATAACAAACACGATAAATAGGTCCACCACAAGCAAAATGAAACTATTCCTAAAGGTAAAATAGTCATGAATCAAGAAGATCAGGGTCTCTTTAATGCTGCTTTAGAGCATCACTTACTTGAAATGGAAACATAGGGGACAAAGCTGTCAATGGGATTGGTGGTTGTATTTGCAACAAGCTTTTGATTCCTCTAATTCATAAGGCCTTAGCTGCTTGTAAAAAATCTTGCCCAAAGAAAGGGGTTACAAACACTTTTCCAGCCAACCCATGGTATAATGAAGAGTGTAAGGCTGCCAAGAGAACTCTGAAAGAGAATGTGTTGAACAAAGAAAACAAGAAGAAATATGAGAAGCTGGTGCAAACAAAAAATGAAAATTATGTAAACACAAGAAGGAAAGAGCTCATTTCTCTTGGAAAGCACAATCCCAAAGGTTTTTGGAGAGAGTTACAACAAAAGAGAAAACAGATTGAGAATAACATAACATGTGTGCAATGGATAGATTATGCAAAGTGTCTTTATGAGAGGACCCAAGGGAAGAATTCCCCTCCCATAGTTAACACATCTATGAAACTCTTCACGATTGAATATATCAAACAAGGTATAAAGAATCTAGAAAATGAGAAAGTGTTGGACATAGATGGGCTGCAAGCTGTATATTTTAAGTGGGGAGTTGAAATCCTTGCTCCGCACATCAAAAGGATGTTTAATGATGTGACCCGTGATGGTTTTCCATAAGAATGGACAACTAGTGTCATCATCCCCCTCTACAAAAGTGGTGATATCAATAACCCATCTAATTACCACACTATTGTGGTGAATCCTATTCTTGGAAAGCTTTTTGAGAGCATGTTAGAGCATAAAATCAGCAGCTAGGTGGGAAAAGAAGGAAAAAGAGAAAAGGGGCAGGCTAGTTTTAGGCCTAAATACTCTACAATTGACCACGACATCACTCTTAGGCACCTAATTGAAAAAATATGTGACACTTAGGGTGAAGAAACTTTTTGTTGCTTTGTTGATTTTAAAAAAGCCTTTGATACGATGCCCAGAGACAAACTATGGAATAGAATGGATGAGCTAAATATAATAGATGAATATAGGGTTGTGGTGCATAGTCTTTATGAGCAGGTTATAGCTAAAATCAGAACAAGTGAAGGTATGTCTGAATGTTTTGGCAATGATATTGGGGTCAAACAGGGCTGTCCTTTATCCCCCACTCTTTTTGGGATATACATTGATAAACTAGAAGATTGGTTAAACGAAACTGGTGAGGGGGGCACTTAGTTGGCGGGCTATGTGGTGAAGTTGCTGCTATATGCAAATGATCTTATCTTATTCTCAAAAATTGCCCATGGTTTGAGGGGTCTTTTGAAGGCCTTGGATCTTTTATGTCAGGAAGTTGGAATGCAAGTGAACACTACCAAGACCAAAATCATGATCTTCTCCCTAAAGAAGAAAAGGAATCAAGATAACTTTCTTTTTGAAGGAAGCCCCTTGGAGATAGTGAAAGAATACAAGTACCTTGGGATTGATTTTCATTATAAGTTTAGCTGGGAGACTAGTAGAACAAAAAGGATACAAGGGGGTTGGAAAGCTTATTTCTTACTTCAAAATAGGTGCACGAAAGTTGAACTTTGGGATTGGAAAACCAGGAAAACCCTCTTTGTTTTGGTCACGCCAATGGTTCTCTATGGTTGTGAAGTCTGGGGCAGTAGCATGTCAAAGTACAGATGGAGACAGCTAGAAAGAATCCAAAAGCATATGATCACTTGCAACCTCAAATTCAAAACCACGGTCCCTTATGAAATTCTCTTGGCTGAATCGGGAACCTTACCTTTGGAGGCATTGGCTATAACTTGCTTGCTAAACTATTTAAAGAAGGTTGAGAACATGGATAACCACCGTTGGCCCAAAGTGGTTGCAAAGGAGGTTTTAGGCCATAGGAAGAAAACATGGATGAAACAAAATAATAATTGGTTGAGCAAGTGGGACATCAACTTGCATGATTTCCATAACACCAATGAGGAAATTAAAAATTATGTCACAAAAAAGTTCTTGGCTGCCATGTAGACAAAGAAAATTGGACGAAAGAAAGCTCACTATGTCAAAGAGTTCAACCCAACTTGGGAGCATTGAGATAAAAATTATTTAGGAGCTGATATTAAGGGTAAAGCACAATTGCTAATTGCTCAGTTAAGGATCTAGTTGCATCATCTTAGGTGTGAAACTGGAAGGTGGACTATACGTAAGGAAGCGTGGGAGGATAGAATTTGCATGTTTTGTAGCAAAGGGGTGGTAGAGACTGAATGGAATTTTATTATGGAGTGCACAACATATGAGGATATTCATAGTCAATATGAAGGCAATTTGAAGATCAACAACCTGCACGAGCTATTTGACGAAGAAAAAATCATCAAGACTGCTAGTTTTCTGATAAAAAATCATAGTAGAAGATCCAACATAAAAAAGAATTGGAGATTTCATAGTTTTGTGGTTCTCGTTCCCTTAGAGTTTTGGTCTCGTGGATGATATTAAAATCCCTCATTCATTCATTCATTCATTCAACTTCTAATGTAAACACCTACACAATAATGTTAGGAAATACATAACACAATTATAGGCACAACTATGATATAATCGATTTATTATTCTATGGTACGGCTACTACTGCTGCATTGATAGAAGTGATAGGGATGTTTCTTTACATCGATTTCAAAGAGGATATTAGTATTATTTCATTCAAATAGTAATGGTGGAAATCCATAGGTTAATTGATATGTAATAATTTGTAGATTTCCAAAGGCATCTTACCACAAGTTGGTGTTTTATATTAACATAAAAATCAAAACTACAATGTGTAGGATGATACATACTCAAGTTATTGTTTTTCTTTCATCTGCTTTGACCATGCTTTCATCACTACAAAGAACAAGAATAAAGAAAGGTTGTTTACACTTCACAATAATGAATAGATATCAAGGGCTAATGCAAGCATTGACATTGCAAGAGTGCATGACGTCCTCATGAACAAAATTAATGATGACAGGAACAATGGTTGACTATGAAATTGGCTACATCACCCATAAATTTCTATAAAATCTAATGAGCCTAACATGAGATTAGTTAGGTGGAAAAGGGTGAATTAAAGTGGTTAGGTTAGGTGAATGTTTATTAGACAATCGAATACACATTGTCCTCTTGGAGAGAAGCTAGAATAGACGATGACCATCATGCAAGGACCACTTGCAATGACCCATTACTTTCACCAAATGGTTGCTACAGCCTAACAACAATAGCTCTTCAATTGCTAAATAATATATTACTATGTCAACAACTCTTATTAACAATATAGTCTAGATTATGCACTTGTAAGCAATTTAAATTCCTTGTTGTTTATGACTGGTTCATGAGTGTGAGATCATTCTTATTCTTTTATTTTTTTCAATTTACTAAGCATAAAGTTCCATCTTAATTCACCAGTATTATCAATTGCAAGAAAGGGAGCAATATATCTATTTTTTGAGCCTTTTAAAGCTATGGCAAGAAGTGATGAGAGGATGCACGAATATTGGGGAAAGATGATTTAGAAGTGGATGTCAGAGTGTTCAGTGCGAATTGAATAACCTATTCTTTGTTGATCAATTCTAACCTACTTTTGTGTCCAGAAAGATCTCATCAAATCTTAATTGATTTTTCGCCTTTAATTTTGTGCAAATTTCATGTTACACTTTTATGAAACCTATTTTTCTTTAAGTGAACAACACCAGATAAGCAAGGTGAATGGCCCAAAGCCTAAAGTAACTTAGTATAATAAGGAGGCAGTTGGACTGTAATTCAAGGACAGATATTGACACCTCCTTAGTCGTTTTACTTACAGTAGCCTTATCTCCTTCCCTATTTGTTTGAGTTGGTTCTACTATGAAAATATGGGTTTTACACAATCAGAGTAATATTTGTCTTTTTCTTTCCCTCCAATCTTCATGATAAATTAGATGCCATGATATCTATTTTATGATTGAAATTTCATATTCGTCAACCCCATTTATCTGTATTATTGGCGATATAGGCCTAAAACCATTATTTATTACATTTTCTCTTTTATTTTACCTGTCATTGTATTTGACACAACCTTGTGCATGCTATTGCATTTTTATATATATCATTATATTTTCATGTAGCTACATGTATTCCTCTTTCAAAATAGTTAGTGCTCATCGAGAGATATCTATAACTATGAGTATTTGGCTTTATTATGCATCAATATTTTATGCTAGAATTTCATGATTTGCATAGGAAGGAGCTTCAGAGGCTGCCTTGCCCATCCATACTAATGGATTTATGTTGCAGCCTTAACTGGATTAAAAAATGATGCTAACATGGTACAAGAACTAGAGCAACATCCTTTCACTTCAGAATAGAGCACATGCTATATGTGTATATATGCCTTTGAAAAGTATGTGTGTGTTATGCTTTCAACAGATAGATTTATTCATAGTTTTTTAATGGACTAGCTTTCTAATGTGAATTATATCCTTTAAATTAGATTGCACCATACTATATATGTTGCCATGGTAACTGTACAGTAGTGTAACTGCCACTAGAATTCCCTTTCTTTATTTAATTACAAACATTGTTCACCAAGAATTCCCTCTCCTCTACTGACTTCACGATATGAGTTACACATGAAAGAATCTTAATAAAGGATAGCTAAACCTAAGATTTCCCTCTCAAGTATGATGTAATAAGGACAATGAAGTGTAGACTACAATGACATATTTCATGAAGGATTACATTGGGAGAGTTATACATGCTCAAGATGAATATGGGCATAACCATGTTTCAGTGTACTGTATTTTACTATTATTCTTATTGTTGGGTAGGTTACGAGAGTATAATATCTTAGATTTTTTAATCACTTTTTATTGAACACATAAAGGTGTTATTGCTTCTCTCATTTTATAAATCTAAGCTTTGCCTCCTTGCTTACCTGCTACACTGGTTATTGTTGTATGTGTAGGGAATTTACAGTGCCTATTCAATGGCCAACATAGGTATAATTTAGTAGTGTTGAAAAGGAGTAATATATCTACACATGAATGTACCATCTAGGCTTTTGTTGGAGGAAAGAAAATTAACACAAAAAGGAATATCATACCCTTATTGGCTTTTGTTGGAGGAAAGAAAATTAACACAAAAAGGAATATCATACCCTTATTGTAGGCAAGCATTGGTTTATTGAACGAAATTATTGCAGAACAATAAGTCAGATTTCTTTTCTTTCCTCATAAAACCTTTTACTATCAAATTAAACAAGAATGGAATACAACCTACTATCTTATTTAATGAAACTACAACTATCATACTTTATTCTTTTCTATATATTTCTTTTGAACTAGTATCAATACATTACATTTTTCACTCAAAGGCTTCAAGAGCAGCATCAAGATATTAATTTCAACTATGCTTTCAAATGAAAGAAAATAAATAAAACTCATAGAGGACTTTGTCAATGGAGAATAATTTTTCCCTTTTCCATATTTCTCTTTCATGTTATATTAGAATATCAATTTTCCATATTACAAACAAATTTAAGAGAATACAACAAAGGACAAACAATTGATTAAAGCTTGCTCTCCACCCTTGCATAATGGCATCATGGAGCCTCATGGGCTCTAGCCATACCCTGGAGCAAGGAAATATCTTAGCTCCAAGATGATAAATGGAGTCTTTTCAAATTTTTGCAAAAGAATAAGAATAACATATAGCACCAAATTTTATGCATCTAGGTCCTCTACTCTTTGTTTCAACCATAATCCATACAACATATCACTTTCTTACAACAAATAAACAAAAGGGAAAATAGAAGTAAGGGAGAACTTATCTCTTTTCTTTAGGTGAGAGGATTAATCTCTTTTATCATTCTTCCCTCTCCAAGTCAATCCACCTTGATCACTATCTCCCAAACAAAATGAATCCTCCTCTCCTCTCATTCTTTCTACCCTCTTCAGTAGAGTTCTCCTAAAGGAGAAGTGGGTAACACCCCACTCCTTCTTCCTCTCCAAATATATATAAGTTTCAAAAATTGTAACTGCATGATGGGAAGGTGTGGAGTGTACCTCTCCCCATCAATGAAGGTCCTTTCCCCATTAATGAGAACATGCATTTGGACAACCACTCCATCTTTCCACTCAATCCTCTTCTCAAAATTTGTCACTCTCCATTACGAGAGCTTTTCAAGGGTCAAATCATGTTGTAGGGGCACTATTGTATGCCCACTTGACCCCTACCACTATGGTATAGACCTTAGGGGGGTTTATTTTTGTACCTTAACCCAAATATTGACCAAAAACTCTCATTAAAAGCCCACTCAAGGCTCCCTCCAAGTTTCAAACTTAACTAGGGGTTTCCAAGACCTAATCCCCACTTACACCTCATATGAATTCCAACTAAATTCCCACACAACCTTAGTCCTCCAATACATTAACTCTACTTACTTCTAGGCCCTGAAGTAGTTTTTGATTCACTCTTGATGGTTGTCCCTTCTCACGCTAACACCGTTTCCTTCTTGCACATTACCAATGTGATCATAAGTATCAATTGTGTATCACATTAATCTATTATCTGAACATTCTAAGCTTTAACTATATAATGATCTATTTAGAATATCAATTTTCTTTCCACCTTCATGGTAGTGATGATAAAACATAATTGTCAAAATGGAGTGCAAGAATATTTCCCAAAGATTTATTGTCCACCATATATCTAATCATTAACAAATTATTGTGGTATTAAGTACATACATGGAGGGGTCTTACAGAATGATTGATTAAGAAATAATATCACTTTTATATTAGTGGCGATAAAGAGCATGACATACTTTTTGTACAATATTGCTTTAAATTTTTTTGAGAATTTGAGAAGTAGGGGTGTAAAAATCAAAAAGCATTTTGTATGGCTAAATGGATGTGCGGCACAATTCAAATCATCATGGCCATTTTATGCACTATGTAGATATCATAAAATTTACAAAAATACCACATGTTCGGAGTTTCTTTGAGAGTGGGCATGGAAAAGGTGAGCATGATGGCACAAGAGCTTGCATCAAATGTGCTCTAAGAAAGCATCAAATGAGTTATTTGGGAGATTATATAGGTGATGCACATGATTTTGTTTAATGGTGTAAGAAACACTTTGCATCAAATGAGGTCGACACATCTTTAGGAACGAACCAAAACATTCCACATAGAGTGTTTTGGGAGATATTCAAGGTATGTATAAATTACATTTGAAATTTTAAAAATTTAAATAATTTATATATATACATGTTTTCTCACATAGGTTTGTTTTTACATATCTAGATGTGGACAAAAGATCGATGCATGGATGCAAGAGGGTAGAAAAAATAAGATTTTTGCATTGTGTTATGAGTATAGATCATCACCCTGAATGGACATTATACACGAGGGATTACTCTTTTTTTTGCACTAAGTGCATTTGGAAAAC
The DNA here is from genome assembly GCA_007258455.2 of Sequoia sempervirens. Taxonomy (NCBI): domain Eukaryota; kingdom Viridiplantae; phylum Streptophyta; class Pinopsida; order Cupressales; family Cupressaceae; genus Sequoia; species Sequoia sempervirens. Next base: position 32,568,741 of record VDFB02256132.1, on the reverse strand, counting down.
TTTGATGCATGCAACAATAAAGAACTTTGATATGTTAGTGGATGGAATTTGGTGCTACTAGTCATTTTGGACACACAATGAAAATGAGGATGAAATTTTTTGAAGATATTCCTTTGATTTCAATTGATTATGACCATAGTTCAGGATTGGTTAGAAAAGGTACATGTGTACTTTCAATTTATTATAAAAATTTAATGATCTTTAAAGTCTAGACAATTCTAATTTTTTTACAAATTTTCTGTGTAAATTTTGTGCACAGAAGATTTTTTTGCAGTCATAGTAGAGTCTGAAAACATAGAAGGTGTTAGCTATTATTTAATGTGTTGCACAAAAGAGAGGAATAAGTTAACAAAACCTAAAATAAGTGAAGGAATGTTGTTTCCCATAGGTGAGTTTGAATTTAAATTTACATATACATTGTGTACATGTACATTACCTTAAATATTAAATATATTATTAAAACCTTGAGTGAAAATTTTATGTGCACATGTCTTACCTTAGGTTCATGTTGTTTACCATGCAATTTTTCTTGTAGTGCAAGGGATATATCTCAAACAAGTCAAAAAATTTCAACATGGGGTTCATTTTATTGACTATCAACCTAAGAACAAGGTATATCAACATATTCACCTAGTAATTGCTACCTCCCCACATCTTCATGGAGTTCCACATGCACGTGGATGAAAAAAAAGGAGACTAAATAGTGATGATCATAAAAAAATATTACATGTTATTGAAGAGCGAATTGAACCAAAACATTTGAGTTAGATTATATCCATGATTTTCAAGCTAACTTGTACATGTATTCATGTTCAAATGAGAACTTATAGTAACTTGTTTGAACTTTGGATTGTTTTAGTTACTTATAATATGTTGATGATGAGTATTCTAAATTTGGTTGGACACAAATTAGTGATTGGAACACATTGGTACACAAGTTATTTTTAATTTCTATCTATGTTCTTAGGAGATCCAAACTTAGAAACTTGAAGTGTGTACATGAACTTAAATTTAAACATTTGACCTTAATTTGGAGTTTAAGGATGAAACTTACTAAATTTGTAACACTTTTTTAAAGGATGAAGTACTAAATTTAATTTGTGGTACACACTTTTAAGGATATTCTACTATTTAATTAGTGTCCATCTAGTCCACTTCACCTAGATATTGAATAGATAATATGTACATATTTAATAGGAGATATGAAAATTTGCATCAATTGCACTTGTATCTTGTAAGACCCTACCTCGTAGGAAGGTAACGGTGTTAGCATGGGAAGGGTGAACCATCGAGGGAAAATAAAAATACTTGTCTTGAGAGAAAGGAAGAGTGACAATATGAGAAGGAAAGACTAATGGGTAAATCAAAAAGACATCTTCTTGTGGTTATGAATTTGACCCCCTCCTTATAGAACTTAGGAAGAAATAAAGTTATTATGTTGAGATGGTGAGGGTTGATATTAAAGGGATAATTTATTTTTGTGTCATGTGAGATGTAAGTTGGGGTTAAGGTTAGAAATCATTATCCAAGTTTGAATTTCGGATGGGTCTTTAAAGAGGGTTGTTGGTCAATTTTCTTGGTTGGGATGCAAAAATAAAACCCCTAGGGTCTATACCATAGTAGTAGGGGTCAAATGGGCATATAATAATGCCTCAAGGACATGATTTGACCCCTAAAAAGTCCTAATGGAAAGTGACGAGTTTTGAGGAGAGGATGGGATGGAAGGATAGAAGGGTTGTCCAAGTGCATGTTCCTCTTTAATAAGGAAAAGACACTCATTGATGGAGGTAGGTGCATTTCACACCTCCCCACCCAAAGTTTGCAAGTTGAAACTTCTATAAATTTTGGAGAGGAAGAAGTGGGATGTTACCCACTTCTCCTCTTGGAGAACTTGAGTGAAGATATTAGAAAGAATGAGAAGAGGAGAGAAGTCCACTTCCTTGGGAGGATAGTGATCAAGATGGCATGGCTTGGAGAGGAAAGATGGATGAAAGAGCTCAATCCTTTCACCTAGAAGAAAAGAGATAAGTTCTTCCTATTTTCATTTACCCTTGTTTACTAGTTGTAAGAAGGTGACATAGTGTATGTATTATGGTTGAAAATAAACAATAGAGAACCTAGATGCATGAAATGGGAGCTATGTTAATTTTATCTCTTTGTAAAAATGAGAAAAGACTCCATTCATCATCATGGATCTTAAAGAATTCCTTGCTCAAGGGTATGGCCAGAGCCCATGAGGCTCCATGACATCATTATGGTAGGGTGGAGAGCAAGCCTTGTTTATTTGTGTATTTTCATTATATTACAAATATTTTGGTTGTAATATTGAAGGCTAGTATTTTTTTGTAAGTTCAAAAGAAAATAAAAGAGAGTTTTTTATAAATTGACATGTTCATTTCTATTACTATTTGTGATATAGAAAGCTTAAAGACAAAGAGAATTTCTCATCTTGGTATTTGAAGGGAGAAATATGTTTATATGAGTTTAATTTCATAATGGAATTCATTCATATAAGTTGCAATGAAAGTAAAGTTTAATTGTTATGTATGTTGAATATAAACAATGTGTTATTTACTAACTAAATACATCTACCATTCCTCCTTAATTACATGTTACTTTACAATAGAATTTTATCCAATTCTTTTTTATCTTAAAATAAAAAAGTAAGATTAATGTGTGTATTTAAAATTATGTTATAGATATATATCTATTTCTCTCACAAAAGTAAAGAAAAAAAGGATATATATATATATATATATATATATATATATATATAATTCAAAAAAAAATAATAATAATTCATAGATTATATATTCATTTTACATATCAAATACAATGTATATTTTACATTATATATAATGTAATTATCATATCATATATTACAAAGATTAATAAATAATAAGTATTAAATTTAATAATAAATAAAGCAAAGTAAAGCAAAAAGAAAATAAAAACAAGAGCTGCAGGGCAGCGAAGTTCCTGCCAAAAAGTTATAGAATAGTTATGTTTTAATATGTTGTGTTTGATAATTTTTAGCAACAATGTTGAAAGAACAAATAAATAATCAATTAATCAATGAAACTGCATCTGAAGGAGGTGATTAAACACATTTTAATTAAACTATATATTGATAAGTAATAAAAGGTGTATAAATAAATTATATGTGTGGTTGCACAGTTCTTGTTAGAAACGTGAATTCCACTACAACATGAAACAAATAGTCTTTTCTTCAACTTAAACTCCTTGCTCCATACCACAAAACAACAAACTAATTAGCGAATAAACAAATTTTAATTATATGAAAATTTTTCAGACAAGGCAAATGTAATCATTGTTCATTTGAAGGAACTTCTTTATGTGAAGCTCAATTTGAACCATTATAGAAAATAGTTCCTCATTGAATGAAGAAAATACTTTCAAGTCTTTTACCAATATTTCTATTGCCCTAGCTCTGGCTGACCATAGCAATAATTATAATATTTATAAGGAGAAGTTGTTGATTAAATAAAATAATCTTTTTGAAAAATTCTAAGATTACCATATAAGGAGGATTAACCAATTAATTAAATAACAAGAAGTTTAAAATAGTAATAATTACCATATTTTTTTAGTATAATTTCTTGAAGAAAGAAAATTTGTAGATTTAAAAAAAGGAGTATATTGTTTAAAACTAATAAGTAAAAAATTATGTACAAAGATTTTACAAAAGATCAATTAAGAGAAGAGATAAAGATCAATTTCTCATTAAATTCAATGCAAAGAATACTTCTAAACCTTATTATCCATACACTCAATACCAATTTTATATGCTGTGCCATTACATGCAAAAGGGAACCATACATAGATTTTTCTAAAACTTGTTTCTTAGATTGTCCAAATTTTGTAAGCTCAACTTCCAAAAGAGAATTTACAATAATACCATGTTATATTTCCAAAAAAAATTAAAAAATTAAAATATATATACACATTCAAATGTGTAATGAAGAGAATTACCATCTTTTCCAAGGAAGTTGCCAACAAAGAGGTCATCAATCAAGCCCTTGCCCCAACAGTTATGTTTAAATTGTTTGCTTCTTGCCCTATTCTATATAAGTAATCTTTCCCTTCGTTGTTTTTAGCGTCCCATGAAGATTGACTCAAATTTTATAAAGTTCAGAGAGAATTCACAGAAGGACATTCAATGAGACCCCATTATCTTATAAGAAAAAGGAAAAAAAATTCCCTTTGGAAGTGGTGCTCCAAAATGCATTTAAAGATTTTAATTTTTTTATCAATTGAAGGAAAATACACCCTGCAAAATAAAAAGAATATTATAATACATTTTATAAACTTTTAAGATATAAATTACAAGACAATGATTAGGAATGAAATAGAAACTACCCAAGAGAGTAATTCTTCCACCTCTTCATAAAATAAGATGAAGAAACTTCTACCCCATTTACATTCCAAAAGGAAAAGAATTCACATAAAACTTGAAATCTTCAGAGTTTCGATGGTCCTATGAATTATCAAGAACTAAGAAAATACTTATGCTTGATATGTGATGTCTCTTATCTTGAATCCGCAGCAATTCAGTGTTCCATTTTTTCTCCCTAAAATCAAACCTCTCATAAAATCATATATAAATTGAGTTGCTATTGGTATTGATATTGATATTGATATGCATGAGGCCCAAGAAAACATTTAACTAATTAAGGCACTCCAAAAACATATAACTAACCGAAATTTATGCAATAAAGCTTATTTTTCTGCTCTTTATTATCTTATATTTTTATGAGAATTATTTTCACATCCAAGATTTAATCTTATACTTTTATGTACAAGCATTCGGCCTTGGCCTAATTAAACTTAAAATATTAAATTATAATGTTTAATCATTGCAACATACCAAACATTTCGGTTGTAAAATTCAAATGTTATATTCATTTCGGTTGTTTTAGTTTATTGTAGATTGTTGTGGTTTTCATAGCCAATAAAATTTTGAATAATTAGTTTTTTATTATAGTTTTGTGGGGAAAAATGTCCTAAAAAAACTGTGATAAAAAGTTTATAGTTAGCATTCCTCAAAATCCGCCCTTATCGGTCCAAATTTTTTAGCCAATAAAATTGAAAAGAAATAATTTTCAAAATTTTAAAAGTTAAAAATCGTGCATTTAACTTTAATTTATCTATGGTAAAGATTCTCAAATCTTTGTGATTTATTTATCCTTTTATCTAATCTCTTTCATTTATTTATTGGATCTCTTAATTTTTTATTTTTTGTCTTTGATTGAATTATTTGATCTTTTAATTAACTTATTTTTTAATCTTTGATTTATTTATTTGATTTTTTAATTTATTTTATAATGAATATTTTTCAAATCTCTTTGTTTTGATTTTTTTGTTTCATGAAATCTCTTTGATTTTATTTATTTTTTCATCAAATCTCTTTGTTTTGATTTTTTTTTACATAAAATTTGTTTGGTATTGATTTTTTTAGTTCAAATGTCTTTCATTTTAATATTTTTATTTCATCAAATATCCTTCATTTTGTTTAATCATTAAATTGTTTATGTTTCAATAGAATATCTTATATCTATTAAGACAATAAAATAATATAACAGTAAACCATTTCTTGTAATTATAAATAACAATAAAAATCATATACATATTAATTTTATATATTTTTCTTGTATTTCAATTATTTGATACAATATTTGTTTATTCAATAAAACAATAACAATAATAATTAAAAAAAAATAAAGTCATACATTAATAATAAAATCAAAATTAACTATTAATAATAGAAGACTAGAAGGTGGAGGAGGGAGAATGAAATTAGGAAGCTTATCTATGCGCTCTTTTTGTTCAATTTCCTTAATTAAACGAAGATAGCTAGACGCTTCAACTGAACAAACAAAATTTCAAAGCTAAATATTTAGCTTATTAATTCAAAAGTTAATATTCACAAGAGGGGACAAAAAGAACAATATCGTAAACAAGGTTCAGAACTCTCAATATTTCCATAAATAATATTATAAAGTAACCATATTAAAAAAAATACTAAGATAGCAAGAATATATATACGTAAGTACAAATTTATTTACTTATTTCCTAATTAAAACCACAGATCTTATCAAGATTAAATGTTTAATTCGAGCGTACATGCTAAAGAGAAATAAACAGATCTACTGGCAGGCTACAAGAGACTAAGCTTATAATGGAGAGTTTAACAATTTTCAGAGATCTATACTACATCAAAGTGCATTGATAACTTTTTCTCACGGTTACCCCCGAATAGACGTTATCAGCCTTAAAGTAATCATAAAATATAAGTTTTAACCATACCGTTTAACATATGGGCTCCGTTCAAAATGTAGTACCAGAGTTTTTGCAGGTCATTCCATGACTTGAGACGTAGCTCAGAGGCCTTCCAACCACGCCCTAGTTAATGAAAATAGTGGTTTCAATTTGTTATGATCTTGTAGAGGACAAAAAGAACAATTCAATAATGAATGGTTACAGTTAAGGAAAGAACAAAAATTGCACATTTACAAAATAGGCATAAAAAGAATTAATTTGCATAAAGTATAACTTCTAAACATCAAACTAAATGTTACTGTAAAAGAAGCCCAAAAGAAAATTAAAATAATATAGAGGAAAAGGATTTTCTGATTTATAGGTGCATAGAAGCCAGTCCCTTTACAGTAAGTCTCAAAAGAGTCGAACAAAGGGTTGAAAGAAAGTGCAATACTTATGATGCAAGTTAGGACACAAATTGGAAAATAAGCCAGAACAATCCAATTAGACTGCAGGATTGAAATGAAAAGGTATCATAGTTTCTATTAAGTTCTCAAAGCTTGCTGCTTGTCTAGTCAAAAGTGCTATTTAAGATCTGCAATACCTAGCCATTCAAAAGAAAGTTCTGCAAGCCCAGTAAAATGAAGTTGAAAATAATCATTTTTACCTAATGTTTTTCTAAAAGTTCATGACAGCTAAATTAGCTTTTCCTTACTCAAATGGAGTTAAGAACTAATAAATGAAGTCTAAAAAGGTAGGAGGGCTACAAGAGCATCTGGACAACAAAAAACAAACAATTAGCTACTATAGTAGCCAATACACGTCCAAGACAAAAGCTGCAGCAAAACCCCACCAACTAGGACCCAAAAACTATGCTCCATCACATTTGCAGGACGAGGATGGTAGGAAAGGTGGGTAAATGGTTTGAGGACGGCAATGACGCGAGGCCATTTTTGGAGGACAGCATTATGTTAAAGTTTTAAATAGGAAAATGTGAAATAGATAAGTTACAGCAGTGTAAAGTGAAATACATGCGAACTAAGTTATAGAATTCCATAATAATATTAAGTGAAATACATATGCCATTATGGTATATTATTATTTTTAAATTATAGCATACAAGCCAAGTCAATCTGAATAAAATATAAAGCATCACAGTAAATTTTTGGTCATATACCAAAGAGCTTCAAGTTCAATGTGAGGCATCAAATTTTCAGCCTTCTGCAGAGGCATCAAACCGAAAAAAAATGGTAAAGGATGAGGACTCTCACGTTACAAAGAATTTATTTCAGGTGTGGAGTATGCCTAAGCCCTGTGACACTATAGAATTAAGAGCTTGCTTCAACACTTGAAAATTGTTATGGTGGTCTAACGATTCTAGCTCAGGCTCGCACAGAAAAATATTTGTTTTGGCTGAAACATGGGATGTGCTATTCACCGTCAGCTTTGAATAATAACTGTCCAAGATGAAATAAAATGAGGCTTCATAACTGTTCCGATTTTTCTGACCATGTTCACTCAGCGTGCGATGCTCTGTGCTTTCCATCTGTGCCATTAGGCTTTCCATCTGCGCCATTAGGATAATGGATCCGTATAAATCGCCCTTATCGGGTAAAACTCTCCTGCCAATTAAATTTAAGAAAATTCATTTTAAAAATATGTTTTCTTATATAATTTGCATCTCTACTTTAACAATAGATAAATATTTGTTAGATTAAACCGTTAAGCCTAATTTTTATTTCTTCAATCTTTGTTTAATGAATTATTAAACATAAATTAATGTTTCACATAGTAGTAAATTTCGTTTCCTCAATCTTTGTTTAATAATTTATTAAACATAAATTAATGTTTCACATGCAGTAAGTAAATTATTTAATTTTGATATGATATGGTTAAGTTTTATAATGTGATAAATTAAGGTAAAATCTTTGTATGCAACATTAAGGTAAATTAAGGTAAATTCAATGTGAAAAAGACAAATTTATAGTATATGGTAAATTTTGACAAGTAAAAGAAAATATTAAAAAGGTAAATTTATAATGTGAACTCAATAAATTAATTGATAAAATTAAGTAAATTTTAATAAAGCTTATTTAATCTTTTTAATAAATTTACACTTTTTCTTATACAAGAATCAAATTTCATATATAAGAGTTATAAATATTTGTAATTTACTTTAAAAAAATTTGAATCAAATTTCATGTGTTTTTAATAAATTTACAATTTTTCTTATATAAGAATCAAATTTCATATATAAATTTGTAGTTATTTTTTTTTAATTTCTTTAAAATAGTTTGTAAAAGTTTGAAGTATTATTTTGTTATTTTAATCACACTTAATAGTCATTTTCTAATCTACATTTGGGTTTCTTATAATGTTATGAAGTTACGTATGAAAGTTTGTAAAATTTTAATTGTTAAGTAAATATTTTTCTTATAAGGTTATAAGGTTGTTTGAGAGTTGAATAGTTAGAGGAATAAAAAATTAAAATTAAAAGTAAATATTACTATGATATGATATGTGTATAAAATAAACAAATACGACTACTTTAAATATAATAGTGGCCAAGGCAATAGTTCCGATTTTTCTGACCATGTTCACTCAGCGTGCGATGCTCTGTGCTTTCCATCTGTGCCATTAGGCTTTCCATCTGCGCCATTAGGATAATGGATCCGTATAAATCGCCCTTATCAGGTAAAACTCTCCTGCCAATTAAATTTAAGAAAATTCATTTTAAAAATATGTTTTATTATATAATTTGCATCTCTACTTTAACAATAGATAAATATTTGTTAGATTAAACCGTTAAGCCTAATTTTTATTTCTTCAATCTTTGTTTAATGAATTATTAAACATAAATTAATGTTTCACATAGTAGTAAATTTCGTTTCCTCAATCTTTGTTTAATAATTTATTAAACATAAATTAATGTTTCAAGTAAATTATTTAATTTTGATATGATATGGTTAAGTTTTATAATGTGATAAATTAAGGTAAAATCTTTGTATGCAACATTAAGGTAAATTAAGGTAAATTAAGGTAAATTCAACGTGAAAAAGACAAATTTATAGTACTTGATATGATATGGTAAATTTTGACAAGTAAAAGAAAATATTAAAAAGGTAAATTTATAATGTGAACTCAATAAATTAATTGATAAAATTAAGTAAATTTTAATAAAGCTTATTTAATCTTTTTAATAAATTTACACTTTTTCTTATACAAGAATCAAATTTCATATATAAGAGTTATAAATATTTGTAATTTACTTTAAAAAAATTTGAATCAAATTTCATGTGTTTTTAATAAATTTACAATTTTTCTTATATAAGAATCAAATTTCATATATAAATTTGTAGTTATTTTTTTTAATTTCTTTAAAATAGTTTGTAAAAGTTTGAAGTATTATTTTGTTATTTTAATCACACTTAATAGTCATTTTCTAATCTACATTTGGGTTTCTTATAATGTTATGAAGTTACGTATGAAAGTTTTTAAAATTTTAATTGTTAAGTAAATATTTTTCTTATAAGGTTATAAGGTTGTTTGAGAGTTGAATAGTTAGAGGAATAAAAAATTAAAATTAAAAGTAAATATTACTAT